>CM055741.1:14802165-15247313 GCA_029465975.1 Dallia pectoralis | reverse complement strand
GCTAACAACCATACTAGCACTCAACACTGTGATCCCCACTGGTAGGCTAACAACCATACTAGCACTCAACACTGTGATCCCCACTGGTAAGCTAACAACCATACTAGCACTCAACACTATGATCCCCACTGGTAGGCTAACAACCATACTAGCACTCAACACTGTGATCCCCACTGGTAGGTAACAACCATACTAGCACTCAACACTGCGATCCCCACTAGCAAGCATACTAGCACTCAACACTGTGATCCCCACTGGTAGGCTAACAACCATACTAGCACTCAACACTGTGATCCCCACTGGTAGGCTAACAACCATACTAGCACTCAACACTGTGATCCCCACTGGTAGGCTAACAACCATACTTGCACTCAACACTGTGATCCCTACTGGTAGGCTAACAACCATACTAGCACTCAACACTGTGATCCCACTGGTAGGCTAACAACCATACTAGCACTCAACATCCCTACTGCTGGCTAACAACCATACTAGCACTCAAACTGTTATCCCTACTGCTAGGCTAACAACCATACTAGCACTCAACACTGTGATCCCACTGGTAGGCTAACAACCATACTAGCACTCAAATCTGTGATCCATACTGGTAGGCTAACAACCATACTAGCACTCAACACTGTGATCCATACTGAACAACCATACTAGCCCAACACTATGTCCCCACTGGTAGGCTAACAACAACCATACAAGCGCTCAACACTGTGATCCCCACTGGTAGGCTAACAACCATACTAGCACTCAACACTATGATCCCCACTGGTTGGCTAACAACCAAACTAGCACTCAACACTGTGATCCCCACTGGTAGGCTAACAACCATACTAGCACTCAACACTGTGATCCCCACTGCTAGGCTAACAACCATACTAGCACTCAACACCCCACTGGTATCCCCACACTCAACACTATGATCCCCAGGCTAACAACCATAACACTAGCCCCACTGGTAGCGTAACAACCATACAATGATCCCCACTGGTAGGATAACAACCATACTAGCACTCAACACTAGCACTACTCAACACAATGATCCCCACTGGTAGGCTAACAACCATACTAGCACTCAACACTCTGATCCCCACTGGTGGGCTACTGGTGGCAATAACCATACTAGCACTTAACACTCTGATACTTACTGGTAGGCTAACAACCATACTAGCACTCAACACTGTGATAGCTACTGGTAGGCTAACAACCATACTAGCACTCAACACTATGATCCCCACTGGTAGGCTAACAAACATACTAGCACTCAACACTGTGATCCCCACTGGTAGGCTAACAACCATACTAGCCTCAACACTGTGATCCTTACTGGTAGGCTAACAACCATACTAGCACTCAACACTCGGATCCCCACTGGTGGCTAACAACCATACTAGCACTCCAACACTATGATAGCTACTGGTAGGCTAACAACCATACTAGCACTCAACACTGTGATCCCCACTGGTAGGCTAACAACAACCATACTAGCACTCAACATTGTGATCCCCACTGGTAGGCTAACAACCATACTAGCGCTCAACACTGTGATCCCCACTAGTAGACTAACAACAACCATACTAGCGCTCAACACTGTGATCCTTACTGGTAGGCTAACAACAACCATACTAGCACTCAACACTCGGATCCCCACTGGTAGGCTAACAACCATACTAGCACTCAACACTATGATAGCTACTGGTAGGCTAACAACCATACTAGCACTCAACACTGTGATCCCCACTGGTAGGCTAACTACAACCATACTAGCACTCAACATTGTGATCCCCACTGGTAGGCTAACAACCATACTAGCGCTCAACACTGTGATCCCCACTAGTAGACTAACAACAACCATACTAGCACTCAACACTATGATCCCCACTGGTAGGCTAACAACCATAGTAGCACTCAACATTTTGATCCCCACTGGTAGGCTAACAGCCATACTAGCACTCAACACTATGATCGCCACTGGTAGGCTAACAACCATACTAGCACTCAACACTATGATCCCCACTGGTAGGCTAACAACATCCATACTAGCACTCAACACTGTGATCCCCACACGTAGGCGAACAACCATACTAGCACACAACACTATGATCCCAACTGGTAGGCTAACAACCATACTAACACTCAACACTGTGATCCCCACTGGTAGGCTAACAACCATACTAGCACTCAACACTCTGATCCCCACTGGTAGGCTAACAACAACCATACTAGCACTCAACACTGTGATCCCCACTGGTAGGCTAACAACCATACTAGCACTCAACACTGTGATCCCCACTGGTAGGCTAACAACAACCATACTAGCACTCAACACTGTGATCCTTACTGGTAGGCTAACAACCATACTAGCACTCAACACTGTGATCCTCACTGGTAGACTAACAACCATACTAGCACTCAACACTATGATCCCCACTGGTAGGCTAACAACAACCATACTAGCACTCAACACTGTGATCCCCACTGGTAGGCTAACAACCATACCAGCACTCAACACTGTGATCCCCACTGGTAGGCTAACAACCATAATAGCACTCAACACTATGATAGCTACTGGTAGGCTAACAACCATACTAGCACTCAACACTGTGATCCCCACTGGTAGGCTAACAACAACCATACTAGCACTCAACACTGTGATCCTTAGTGGTAGGCTAACAACCATACTAGCTCTCAACACTGTGATCCTCACTGGTAGACTAACAACCATACTAGCACTCAACACTATGATCCCCACTGGTAGGCTAAAAACCATACTAGCACTCAACACTATGATCCCCACTGGTAGGCTAACAACAACCACACTAGCACTCAACACTATGATCCCCACAGCTAGGCTAACAACCATACTAGCACTTAACACTATGATAGCTACCGGTAGGCTAACAACCATACTAGCACTCAACACTGTGATCCCCACTGGTAGGCTAACTACAACCATACTAGCACTCAACACTGTGATCCCCACATGTAGGCTAACAACCATACTAGCACTTAACACTATGATAGCTACTGGTAGGCTAACAACCATACTAGCACTCAACACTGTGATCCCCACTGGTAGGCTAACAACAACCATACTAGCACTCAACACTGTGACCCCTACTGTTAGGCTAACAACCATACTAGCGCTCAACACTGTTATCCCTACTGGTAGGCTAACAACCATACTAGCGCTCAACACTGTGATCCCAACTGGTAGGCTAACAACCATACTAGCACTCAATCTGTGATCCATACTGGTAGGCTAACAACCATACTATCACTCAACACTATGATAGCTACTGGTAGGCTAACAACCATACTAGCACTCAACACTGTGATCCCCACTGGTAGGCTAACAACAACCATACTAGCACTCAACACTGTGATCCCTACTGGTAGGCTAACAACCATACTAGCGCTCAACACTGTTATCCCCACTGGTAGGCTAACAACCATACTAGCACTCAACACTATGATCCCCACTGGTAGGCTAACAACAACCATACTAGCACTCAACACTGTGATCCCCACTGGTAGGCTAACAACCATACTAGCACTCAACACTATGATCCCCACTGGTAGGCTAACAACAACCATACTAGCACTCAACACTGTGATCCGCACTGGTAGGCTAACAACCATACTAGCACTCAACACTATGATTCCCACTGGTAGGCTAACAACAACCATACTAGCACTCAACACTGTGATCCTTACTGGTAGGCTAACAACCATACTAGCACTCAACACTGTGATCCTTACTGGTAGGCTAACAACCATACTAGCACTCAACATTGTGGTCCCCACTGGTAGGCTAACAACAATACTAGCGCTCAACACTGTGATCCCCACTGGTAGGCTAACAACCATACTAGCACTCAACATTGTGATCCCCACTGGTAGGCTAACAACCATACTAGCGCTCAACACTATGATCCCCACTGGTAGGCTAACAGACATAATACATCTTCCTTTTGTAAAATAACACGGCCCTACGTCCTTCGGATGAGACGTTAAACCGAGGTCTTGACTCTCTGTGGTCATTAAAATCCCCAGGATGTCCTTCGATAAAGAGTAGGGGTGTAACCCCGGCATCCTGGCCAAATCTGCCCGCTGTCCTCTGTCCATCATGGCCTCCTAATCATCCCCATATGTATACAAATTGGCTTCATCATCACCGTCTCCTCTCCACCAGTAAGCTGGTGTGTGGTTTGCGTTCTGGCGCAATATGGCTGCCGTCGCGTCATCCAGGTGGATGCTGCACATTGGTGGTGGTTGAGGAGATTCCCCCTTCCATGTAAAAGCGCTTTGAGTTCCCAGGAAGAAAAGCGCTATATAAATGTAATGCATTATTATTATAAAGAATAGCTTTAGTTGTGCAATAATTTAGATGAATGTTTAACCACCTGGAAGGCAGTGTCTCAAACCTGCAGCTTTTAGCTTCTTGGTTGAGAGATTTACCCACTGCACCATATTGGCTAATCCCATTTGGTGGGACCAGTAGTCACATTACAAAGGTTAGTGTCAATTATAACATTTGGAAACTGTTCACTTGTTTCTTCTTAGCAAGTTGATTTTGTTAACAGTTGATTTTTCTCTTTCTCCTCATCCAGAACATTCTCTGGTTCGCACCTGCATTGCTGTGGTTGGAAAGGGTTTCTCAGAAGCAGCTTTCACAACAGCTTTTCTTTACACTGCAGAGCTGTTTCCCACTGTGGTCAGGTAAGAACCACCAAGAATTCACCGTAAAAAATTCTCTACCAAATCATCTTGTCTCATACTTGGTAATTCTTAAACATTTAAGTATTTTTGGTTTTCTGCATTTTAATGTTTGTTCGGCTTTTAATTAATTTCGTCTGGAATTGTTAGTGCTCCCAGTGTGGACAGGTGGATGTTTCATTTAGGAGGCACCTCCTCCTAAATGAAGAGTTGACTGTTGGGTTTATGAACCAGGCACCTCCTCCTAATGAAGAGTTACCTGTTGGGCTTATAAACCAGGCACCTCCTCCTAAATGCTAAATGAAGAGTTAACTGTTGGGTTTATGAACCAGGCACCTCCTCCTAATGAAGAGTTAACTGTTGGGCTTATAAACCAGGCACCTCCTCCTAAATGCTAAATGAAGAGTTAACTGTTGGGTTTATGAACCAGGCACCTCCTCCCAATGAAGAGTTAACTTTTGGGTTTATTAACCAGGCATCTCCTCCTAGATGAAGAGTTAACTGTTGGGTTTATGAACCAGGCACCTCCTCCTAAATGAAGAGTTAACTGTTGGGTTTATGAACCAGGCACCTCCTCCTAAATGAAGAGTTAACTGTTGGGTTTATGAACCAGGCATCTCCTCCTAGATGAAGAGTTAACTGTTGGGTTTATGAACCAGGCACCTCCTCCTAAATGAAGAGTTAACTGTTGGGTTTATGAACCAGGCACCTCCTCCTAAATGAAGAGTTAACTGTTGGGTTTATGAACCAGGCACCTCCTCCTAAATGAAGAGTTAACTGTTGGGTTTATGAACCAGGCACCTCCTCCCAATGAAGAGTTAACTTTTGGGTTTATTAACCAGGCATCTCCTCCTAGATGAAGAGGTAACTGTTGGGTTTATGAACCAGGCACCTCCTCCTAAATGAAGAGTTAACTGTTGGGTTTATGAACCAGGCACCTCCTCCTAAATGAAGAGTTAACTGTTGGGTTTATGAACCAGGCACCTCCTCCTAAATGAAGAGTTAACTGTTGGGTTTATGAACCAGGCACCTCCTCCTAAATGAAGAGTTAACTGTTGGGTTTATGAACCAGGCACCTCCTCCTAAATGAAGGGTTAACTGTTGGGTTTATGAACCAGGCACCTCCTCCTAAATGAAGAGTTAACTTTTGGGTTTATTAACCAGGCATCTCCTCCTAGATGAAGAGTTAACTGTTGGGTTTATGAACCAGGCACCTCCTCCTAAATGAAGAGTTAACTGTTGGGTTTATGAACCAGGCACCTCCTCCTAAATGAAGAGTTAACTTTTGGGTTTATTAACCAGGCATCTCCTCCTAGATGAAGAGTTAACTGTTGGGTTTATGAACCAGGCACCTCCTCCTAAATGAAGAGTTAACTGTTGGGTTTATGAACCAGGCACCTCCTCCTAAATGAAGAGTTAACTGTTGGGTTTATGTACCAGGCATCTCCTCCTAAATGAAGAGTTAACTGTTGGGTTTATGAACCAGGCACCTCCTCCTAAATGAAGAGTTAACTGTTGGGTTTATGTACCAGGCATCTCCTCCTTAATTAATCCTGTATGTAAGACTCCTGTAACATTCTTTGCTACTCCCTCTTGCAGACAGTGTGCTTTAGGTTATACCTCCTTCTTGGGGCGTATAGGGGGATCCCTGGCCCCCATGTTCTTGCTCCTGGAAGACTACTGGGTGTTTGCGCCCCCACTTATCTTTTCGGTCACCGCCATTGGCAGCGGTTTGGTGGTCTTCCTGCTGCCAGAGACCCTGAATGTGCGACTTCCGGAAAACATCCTTGACATAGAAGAGGGAAGGTACAGTGACATGCTGAATAAAATGCGATGTGATTCACTAACAGATTGGTGGCGGTCGCACTGATTTCATTCATGTTTATGTTCCTTGTCCATTTTTAGGCATTTGCATAAAGCTCGTAAGGAAGACATTGTGGAGTTGAATGAAATCAACAGACTACAAGCTACTGCTACATGAGATGAGATGTAAAGTCCAAGTCCTGACATGTAAAGTTCAAGTCCTGACATGTAAAGTTCAAGTCCTGACCTGTAAAGTCCAAGTCCTGACCTGTAAAGTCCAAGTCCTGATTTTAATTGGGTGATTTTTTTCTACTCAAATCTTTGTATCAGATGTATATTCTAAAATGTCAATATATATGGAGCTTTTACATTGTTTTATGTGTCAAGAATGTCACTGTTTTATGTCACTATTGTATTTTTTGCAATACTATTTTGTGACGTAATATTATTTGTTATGTATTTATCTCAGAAAATTATGCATTGTCATAATGTCATTCAAGAGGCCCATCGCAGTAATTGGAAAATGGCACAAGTGTAAGGAACTCCCTCTGTTACCCTCTATGCTGGTGCTGGCACTCCCCCAATCAGCAGAGAGGGAAAATCAAAGACATTCCTTGCACCTGTGTTTTCGTCACACCTGTTCAGTGTTTGTTCGTTAGTGTCTGTATATAATTTGGTCGGTGTCTGTCCGTCATTGTTGGGTCATTGTTTAAGGTATGTTTTCGCTGTTTCTCGTTCTGTTCGTTTGTGTGCTTGTTCTCTGTTTCTTAGAGGGTTTTTGTTTACTGTTTACTGTTACCTGTCTGTTCTCTGTATGATAGTTTGTTCTATGTTTGTTTGGTTGTCCATGTTCTCTGTAGGTTAGTTTGTCCAGGTTTCCTGTCATTAGTTCCTGTGTGTTATTTAGTCCTTGGGTGTCGGTGCTTGTTAAGGGGTGTGGGTTATTGGGGTTACGTTGTCTGGTTCTTTGTAAAGTCAGTTTGTTTATACGGTTTAGTTCTAGTTCTTTGGGTTTTAGGTTCCTGTTATCATGTTCTGTGTTGACCCTTTGTTTGACTCGTGGTTTTGTGTTTGTTTAAGTTCTCTGTTTTAGTGCCTGTCTGCCAGTGATTACCAATAAAACCAGTTAATGGAGTTCTCTGCGTTTGGGTCAGCTTCCTGTCATCTGCCTAGGGCAGATCGTTACAACAAGAAGGTATTACGTCCCTTTGATTGCCTAAACCCAGAAATGCCAACTGTGGAAAACATGAAGTACAAATCCTGATTAAACATAACAACAATTCACATTACAATAAAATAAAGTGCCGGTCCCATGTTCATTTAGCAAAAAGGTAATATATCAGAAATTGTCCATCACACATCCTGAAATAGTTTTAGCACGAGCATCCGCTTAGCCGATACATGTCTGCCTCATTATGTCATGTTGTACTGAAAGGTTGTATGGCTTATGATGACTGTGAAATGTTATGATTATAAATTAAAATATGAGAACCATAGACAAATAAATTCTTACCATGCAATATTAGCATGTTTGCTAATGCACGTTGACTATTATATACTTTATACCATTTGCACAGGTTTGTACGCTAACAACTGATTTTTATCTACAGCATAAAGCTGGGAGTACCAGGGACATCTATCCCACACTGTCATATTTAACTATTGAAATCTTATATCTAAAGTCTGAAATATTTGTGAGAAAGTCTGATGAGTCGCAATCTGTATTTTTACTATGATTTAGTGTTAATTGGACACTGATAAGAGTTAGCGAAGCATTGCTATTGTTTAAATATATCTGTGTTATAAGTTATAACATGTTCGTTCCATTGAAATGTGGAAACAGGCTTGGCTGAACGATTCTGTAGTCAGGTGTAACTAGGCCTTAGCTCTAGGAAACTCAAGATCAAAAGCTACAGAATCCTTAATATGACAGCTTTACAGTTTTTCTCAATTGCTAAGACACATTTCTTGAAAGCTGCTCTCAATTTCTCAAAACTGTGAACACAAAACCCAATTTTCAAGCTACATTCACAAAACCTCAGACTCTTCTTACAAAACCAAACTTTAACCTCAAAACAGTTCAATCTGTGCTCAAAACTGAACTATGTTGTCAAATCGTGCCCCGAGTCAATCAAAATTAATAACACTACAGAACAGCCACTAAACACTACGTAGAAAAATAGAAAACACAATGCTCAGAACATGAAGCTGAAAAAATAAATGTCTATTGTTCACAGTAGGCTAAATGCATTTTGCAAAACAAAGAGGCAGTGTGATGGCATGGTCATGTATGGTGGAGGCAGTGTGATGGCATGGGCATGTATGGTGGAGGCAGTGTGATGGCATGGGCATGTATGGTGGAGGAAGTGTGATGGCATGTATGGTGGAGGCAGTGTGATGGCATGGGCATGTTTGGTGGAGGCAGTGAGATGACATGGGCATGGGCATGTATGGTGGAGGCAGTGTGATGGCATGTATGGTGGAGGCAGTGTGATGGCATGGGCATGTTTGGTGGAGGCAGTGTGATGGCATGGGCATGTATGGTGGAGGCAGTGTGATGGCATGTATGGTGGAGGCAGTGTGATGGCATGGGCATGTTTGGTGGAGGCAGTGAGATGGCATGGGCATGTATGGTGGAGGCAGTGTGATGGCATGGGCATGTATGGTGGAGGCAGTGTGATGGCATGGGCATGTATGGTGGAGGCAGTGTGATGGCATGGGCATGTATGGTGGAGGCAGTGTGATGGCATGGGCATGTGTGGTCGAGGCAGTGTGATGGCATGTATGGTGGAGGCAGTGTGATGGCATGGGCATGTGTGCTGGAGGCAGTGTGATGGCATGGGCATGTATGGTGGAGGCAGTGTGATGGCATGGGCATGTATGGTGGAGGCAGTGTGATGGCATTGGCATGTATGGTGGAGGCAGTGTGATGGCATGGGCATGTATGGTGGAGGCAGTGTGATGGCATTGGCATGTATGGTGGAGGCAGTGTGATGGCATGGGCATGTATGGTGGTGGCAGTGTGATGGCATTGGCATGTATGGTGGAGGCAGTGTGATGGCATGGGCATGTATGGTGGTGGCAGTGTGATGGCATTGGCATGTATGGTGGAGGCAGTGTGATGGCATGGGCATGTATGGTGGTGGCAGTGTGATGGCATTGGCATGTATGGTGGAGGCAGTGTGATGGCATGGGCATGTATGGTGGTGGCAGTGTGATGGCATTGGCATGTATGGTGGAGGCAGTGTGATGGCATTGGCATGTATTGCTTCCAATGGCACTGGGTCACTAGTGTTTATTGTTGATGTAATAGAAGACATGAAGCAGCTGGATTACAGTTTTTCTCAATTGTTTACACACAAATACTGGTACTTGAGACACAATGACCACAACATGTAACTCATGCCCCAACCCACTGAACCAATTCTGCTAAACTACAAGCACAATTCCTGCTTTAAACTCAAATTCCAGTTCTAAAACATACTTTTTTCAAAACACTACAGACAATTCTCTGCATTTGGCACAATTTTCATGAAGAAAATCTCTTGTTTTCACAAGGAACATACTGACATTCAAATATGAACACTGACTCATCACATAGGCAAACACCCATCACACATCTTTACAATTAGCAATCAGAGCTTTAGCATCAAAGGGCAACAGGTGAGCTCTTCTGTTTTGGAGCAATGGATGCCAACATTGGAAACAGAGGCAGAGCCAGATGAGTGAGAGTAAGAGGAGGAGGACGAGGAAGGGGAAGGCCAAGGGCCGTAATCTCTGATGAGATCCGAGCCACTTTGGTTGATCATGTGGTCAACCATGGTCTAACAATGAGGGAAGCTGGGCAAAGAGTACAGCCACATTTGAGCAGGTTCACTGTACCATCCATCATCAAGACTTGAGAAATGAGAATAGGTAAGAAATACTCTCACTAGAGAGTACTGTAGCTCAGTATTGCACAATGTAAATTTAATATTGTAGTCAGTTCTTCTCTCAGGGAAAGGTAAAGGTCAATGGCCATGTATGCATCCATAGGAACATGGAGGTTGTTTGGGGCCATTAGGTAGGTGCAGAGGGTGAACACATCTTCATCACAAGCAATGTCACTGCGGTGGATGAAGTCAGAATCACACCACATGCAATCTTCCTCAGACACCTGGCAAAGATACTGTTCTGTGTTATATAGTTCTGAGAAAGCATACATGGAATCAGGCCGACCAATGGGGAACATGTTCGTTCCTTGATGGACGAATCAGGTGGCTGTTCCAGGTCTCCTTGGTTGAATCCAAATCATCTTGCAAAGGTGAGTGGTAGAGTATAAATGATGTCCAGTTCTATTAGCTCCACTTCATCCATTGGAAGGATCCTGCCTACTTCTCACTGACACACAGCCTGGAGAGGAAACATACAAGGGGAAAAGTATTGGGAGTCTTTAATAAACTCAAACACATCATTCTAGCCATTTAGTTATAGTAACTGAGAAATCAATGCACTTGCCAGTATTTACTAGGATGTGATTTATGTCCATATGTATTTAACAAATGACATCTTACGAAAACAGGTGACCAGACTACAGAGCACTGAATCAGAAGCAGTCTATAGTTGCTCTAACAACTAGACTACAGAGCACTGAATCAGAAGCAGTCTATAGTTGCTCTAACAACCAGACTACAGAGCCCTGAATCAGAAGCAGTCTATAGTTGCTCTAACAACCAGACTACAGAGCACTGAATCAGAAGCAGTCTATAGTTGCTCTAACAACTAGACTACAGAGCACTGAATCAGAAGCAGTCTATAGTTGCTCTAACAACCAGACTACAGAGCACTGAATCAGAAGCAGTCTATAGTTGCTCTAACAACTAGACTACAGAGCACTGAATCAGAAGCAGTCTATAGTTGCTCTAACAACTAGACTACAGAGCACTGAATCAGAAGCAGTCTATAGTTGCTCTAACAACCAGACTACAGAGCACTGAATCAGAAGCAGTCTATAGTTGCTCTAACAACTAGACTACAGAGCACTGAATCAGAAGCAGTCTATAGTTGCTCTAACATCCAGACTACAGAGCACTGAATCAGAAGCAGTCTATAGTTGCTCTAACAACCAGACTACAGAGCACTGAATCAAAGCAGTCTATAGTTGCTCTAACAACCAGACTACAGAGCACTGAATCAGAAGCAGTCTATAGTTGCTCTAACAACCAGACTACAGAGCACTGAATCAGAAGCAGTCTATAGTTGCTCTAAAAAATTCGGTAGACATTATGTTAAGGCAACAAAACACCAATCTACCCAGACCTCCTCCTAGCTGTAACAGCAGCCTTGCTAACTAACTGTAAGGTTTCTCAAATATTTTACAACACACTTATGTACTGTCTGTAGTAAGTGTAATACTGAACCAAAAAAAAGGCCTAAGTCATTATGATGAATGGAGAAGTGTTTTCAGTGTTTTACATTGAGCACATCAGTGTTCAACTGGTTCTTATAAATGTTCAAATGACGGTTTGTGTGTGTCATTTGAAAACAAAATACCCTTTTGAGAGGAAATAACATTATTTTGAATGTAAAGTTTAATTTTGCAGGAGCATTGAAGAGTTTTGCCCATTGTGTGTGTGTTTTTGGAAAATGTGTGTAGAGTTCTGAGAATATGAGGCATTATTTCAGAAAATGTGTGTAAACAATCGAGAAAAACTGTAATTCAATCAACACAAGAGTTTAAGGCAAAGAAGTCGAGTGTTCTGTCAGAGTCAATTACCTTATTTAAACACAATTAAGGGTTGACGCGGAATACAGTTGCATTAAAAACCTGACAACACCTCACAAATGAGGAAACCCAAAGTTTAGTGATGCCCATGGGTTCAGCCTGCAAAGGTTTCTTGAAAAAGATTCTCGATAAAAATGAACATTTTATTCATCATTAATTGTGTCAACTTGTCCAATGACATTTTAGCTCCCTGAAATAAGCGGACAGTGTAGAAAAATTGTTGCAATTAAATACACTAAATATACTAAATATTTCAATTTAAATTGAATTAAAACTGAATGCAATCCATTATGTTATCGTACAGAGACAAAACTCTGAAAATTGTGTCAGTGTCCGAATTATCTCCAGAAATAACTGTATCGTATAATGACGTATTAGTGATGCATGAAACAAGTAATTAGTTCAAGAGATATGTCTGTGTGCAGATTAACTGTTGTGTGACATTGTGGAGAAAGTATGTCTGTGACCATTTTTGGTGAAAGAAAGCTAAGCCTTGCTTCAGTTGATATAACGGTTCACAATGTGTACATTTGGTTAAATAATTGCAGTAAAACTTTTCTTGCTGTTTTACTTAACACTTTTTAACTTTTAATTGGCCTTGCTTTAGAAACATGTATGGTTTTGTGCACACTCGTACAGCAGTGAATAGATTACTACACACTTGTGAATTTTTTAAAGAAAAGAAAATGTTATTTTACTGTCAAGAAACGCCCTTTGTCAGGTCCCGCCCACACACGCCCCGTGCCGCAAACCTTTTGGTACGACCCATCGCCTGTGCTGTCACTTTCGGACAGACTAGTGTAATGATGCGCATGCGCGTCTTTCCAACATGGCAGCCCAGGTTGAATTGTCTCTTCTGGACAGATTTCCATCGCACTTAAATCCTTTTAACGTGCTCGTTGTCAAGTCGCATTTCAGACGTGCGTTTCCGTCGTGCACTCAGCTCACCTCTACTCTCATATTCACAACTCGACAGATTCACACTAAAACTGGTGTTTTGCTGTGCGCCCATTTGACCACCGAGGAAGAGACGCCCGGCTGTGCGGAATATGGAGACACTTTAAAACTGTACATTAGTGATTTGTTTCTGACACACTACGGTATTCAGCAGGGTGTAACGGGTCTGGTGCGGCCCCTGTCTCCGGTGGCCCTCAGTAAAGTGGTTATAGGGGCTCGGACTAGACAGTGTTTCAACTGGGCACGCACCGAAAGCTTCTCCGGTGGACTCTGCATTTTGGCTTCGTGTCCGGGACAACAGCTGATTGCACGACTAGGAGACCCACTGTCCTTGCCCTATCACCCCTCACTCGGATCAGATGACATATCCCAGGTGCGACACTACCTGTCAGACACGGTTGTTCTGGAGAGTGCCCCCGTGACCCAGGGCATTATAACGGTGAACACCACAGTGGTGGTCACTGACTGCAGAGACCTCGTCGATCAATGCACGCTGGAAACTAATAGAAATGTGACCTCTATATGTGTGTCTGATTTTGCACACTATGCCAATAGCCTAGACCCAGCGAACTCGTTACTTGACCACAAACAAGTGTTGGACTCGTGTTTCTCCGAGGTCCTGCAAGCGTTGGAGTGCAGGCTGGACATCAGAGTTGTGGAAACCCCTCGTATGCACGGTCAAGTAAGAGCTGTACCGGGGGGGAAGCATGGGACTGACATTGATACCGACAGTGCTTTATTTGTAAGCGAACAGTTACTGCTTAAACTGGGGTTATTCAATCATGAGTGGGTAGTGGTATCGAGGTTTAACTGTACTTTGGAGAAGACGAAGACATCCCACACTGGTGAGTGCCTACTAAGTCCTGGTCTACTCGAGGAGACCACACATGTGAAAGAGTTGTCCAACTTAAGAAGCACCCAGCTCGCTTGTGTCGTGGTGGCAGATCTGAGCAAGTGGGTTGAATTTGATCTCCAAAACAACTTTGGCTTCATATCTCATACAAATTGGTTCAACTTGTCAAATGGGGAGCCAGTTCCAGTCATCAGTAGAGCTGTCAAAATAAAGGTACGTCATTATTATTTGTTTTTAGTTAAAGGGAACCCATTGTTGCTGGACAGATTTACTATTTAAACATGTTACAGAAATAGGGTAGTTAAATCCTGGAACATCCAATCATGTTTGAGTGTTGTGTGTGTAATTTATCTGCTGTGTTTCTGTGCGTTTTAGAGATGGAACCCAGGTCATCCTCAGTCAGGTCTTCAGGTCTCAGAGAGTCTTTCTCGATCGGCATCGCCACTTTTCGCCAAAGAACTCCACATTGACACGGTCATCTCACCAGAGTACAGTTCACATGGTGCCTTTGATAGTATTCTCCGTGAGCACTTTACCACTCCAAGGTAAGCGGAATACTTTGCTTTGGCGCGTTTATGTTTTTTTCTGCCTTGTATTTGCCGATCGGATTCGCTTTGTCTTTACCATGCGTTGTTTTGTCTAATACCGTCGTTTCTTTTTCCCCAGGTTGGTGCGGGTTGGGGGGTGTTTGGGCTTACCATCAGATGGCCATCCTGATATCTTGGAGAGCAACTGTGAGGGAATCACAAGGTGATCATTCTTTCAGTAGACGTACAGTTATTTTAGATTTTCACTCGGCACATACGGTTTGACCGTAGTATACTATCCTGTACTATGGTCATCTTAAAAGCACAGTGCTTCTTGATGTAATCATATCTCACTGTTTTACATCAAATCAACATTGAGTAGATGGTTGGATATTTTGTGACACTTGTTGCTTTTCTGCTCAGGTGGCCTGTTGTGTATTTCAAAGTGAAAAAGGTCAGCGGGTTTACTGAGGAAGACGAGGACCATGGTCCTTACCTGGCTGACACTGTCCACACAACTCTATATATGGTATTTAGAATGATAAGTTAGCATTTTTTTTGCCGAGAAGTATTTATTTCAGTCTTCATGGAAAGTAAATGTCAACTTTTATGATACTTTGTTCCAGCTTATAAGTATTTGCGTTATCTGATCGTTGAAAGTGATTAGCCATATTGTTTCCAGTTATTTATAAACCATTTCTACATTAAGGTTTTACCATTGATTTCTTTTGAATGATTGTGACACACCTCCTATTCATATTTCCTGTCCGTGTTTGCCAATTGTCTTTAGGGTGGCTCGGTCAATAGCTGGGCCCCCAGTTCTATTTATATTCCCTGTCCGTGTTTACCAATGTCTTTAGGGTGGCTCGGTCAATAGCTTGGCCCCCAGTTCTTTTCATATTCCCTGTCCGTATTTGTCAATGTCTTTAGGGTGGCTCGGTCAATAGTTTGGCCCCCAGTTCTATTCATATTCCCTGTCCGTGTTTGCCAATGTCTTTAGGGTGGCTCGGTCAATAGCTTGGCCCCCAGTTCCCTTGGTGGCGAGGTGTCTTCCTTTTGGACCAGTCTGTCTCCACCAGGGCTTTCCAGCACAGTGGACCAACTGTCCGCTATCATCCAGCCCCATTTGAATGACAGGTTAGTGTTCCAATCAGCACTATGACATCCAACATCACCCGGTTGAATTAAATATAGTCAGATAGCCAATGAAACCAAATAATTAGTACGTTTATTTATTGGTTGCTGACTAAGCTCCGCTGCTCTGATGAGGGGATGCACTGCCCTCGTTATCGGACCAAATGGGAGTGGCAAGTTTACCGCCGTCAGAGCTGCGTGCCGGAGACTGCATCTGCATCTAGTTAAGGTATCCATGAATATCAGGCTTTTAACGTGCTTTTAATCTCAAACGCATCACAACTTAACAGTTGTCTTGGGATGCACTAAGGCTTGTGCTAAAACTCTGGCTGCCTTTCTACCTAAACTTTCAGACTTTGGACGGCTTTCTAATGTACGATAAACCTGCCTGGTTCAGATTGGAGAATACCAATTTGTGTTATTGTAATTTCTTCAGCACCGCCTTCATTTTGATGTCACATGAAGGACAGTAGATGGGGTCTCATACAAATATCTGCTGAACAATCGCAGGATACAGGAGGACAGCACAATGACAATCTCTATTAAGACAGCTCAGCCCTGCAGGTTTCACTTTTTTTGTAGCCTTGTCTGTATTGGTAGCATAATAGGACAGTCCTGCTAGTCCATCTTTTGAATTGTGTTTCATAATAAAGATGTAAGCGACCACGGTGACTGCAGTTTAACAAGGTCTTCATTCTTTTTCACAACGGATTTCACCACATAATATCCTAAATGGTGTTTGATACTCTCCTCTCGTTCAGGTGGACTGCGTGACTCTCTGTGCCGACACGGCCGCCGCCTGCGAGGCCAAGATGAAGTTGTCCTTCCAGCGAGCAGCGACCCACTGGCCTTGCGTTCTGCTTCTCAGGAACCTACAGCTGCTCGCCCAGCCCAGGGACGGTACCAAGGAGGGTGCCCGGGTCATGGCTGCCTTGTGCGAGCTCATGGTCCACACCCCTCCCAGGTGACCCACAAGTATTAAACTAAGTTCCTATCCCAACCAGGTGACCCACAAGTATTAAACTAAGTTCCTATCCCAACCAGGTAGCCCTCAAGTATTAAACTAAGTTCCTATCCCAACCAGGTGACCCACAAGTATTAAACTAAGTTCCTATCCCAACCAGGTGACCCACAAGTATTAAACTAAGTTCCTATCCCAACCAGGTGACCCACAAGTATTAAACTAAGTTCCTATCCCAACCAGGTAGCCCTCAAGTATTAAACTAAGTTCCTATCCCAACCAGGTGACCCACAAGTATTAAACTAAGTTCCTTTCTCAACCATATAGCCCACACGTATTAAACTAAGTTCCTATCCCAAATCAACCTGTATGCATTTGTGTTATTGCTGTCAAGTTGTGTGGTATTTCTCAATTAATCAGATATCGAATAATAAACAAATACAACCTACGGGCTACAATAAACTACTAAGAAATATGTCCAATGGGAGTTCTGTGGGTATGTGTGGACCTGGCTGAAGTCAGCTAATGGTCAGCAATTCAACAAGCCAGCGTTCTAACTTAGAACGTAGAATAGAGACATTTGTAGACACCTGCATTTAATCACAAAAATCATTTATTATCTAAGGCAACGGAATATTGAGTGTAGCACAGATGATAAAGAAATGCAGATGTTATTGTCTATTCTCCCTGAGATGGCAAATTGACAAACAAGTTTGTATCTCGCATTACCAGAAAACAAGCAAATTGTCACATCCCAATTGTACCAGAGAAATATGTAAGACATTAATAATATTATTATTCTACAGTCGAAAAATATTGGGGATATTTAGTCAATTTTTTTTCTGCCTAATGCACAATAGCAGATGCTAATATGAGTAGCAACATTTAGAATTCCCATTTAACACTAGATTAATCACTAGCCATCAATTTGAGATTATAAACCTTAATAATTATAGTATTTACTTTCTTCTTCTGGGCAAATTGTACTGTAAAGCTAGTTTGAGGAGACTGATAGACAAACAAAAGAGAAAGATTAAATGGGGGAATGTCTCATTATTATTCCATTAATTGAAATTGCGTGTTGGGACCTAATGAAGGTCTATCTGATCTGTTCATGTCACAATGTGATCTGTTCATGTCACAATGTGATCTGTTCATGTCACAATCTGATCTCTTCATGTCACAATGTGATCTCTTACAGGCTGGTGGTTGTGGGGACGATCAGTAAACCCCGGGAGCTGTCGTCAGACGTCATCGCTGCCTTCACCCACCAGGTGACCATAGAAAGTCCCAGCGAGGAACAGCGCAGGGCCATGCTGACCTGCCTGACTGAGGCACTGCCCCTGGGCAGGGACGTCAACCTGGCCAGGCTAGCTAAGCACACTGCGGTACGACTCACAGCGCTCACACGTGTAATCATGCTAGTCGTTTTCTCTCACTGCCTCACTCATTCACGGGTGTGTTAATGGGCAGCACGTGGGTTTAGGCACCATTTGAGAAGCTGTGAGTTTGTTGTGAGTTCATTCAAGTTGCAGATACTCATTTTGTTCTGGCTTTTGCCACCTGAATTACCCAGCACTTTATCTCTTCTCTCTCTCTCGTTTCCATTCTTAACTCGCAGGGTTTTCTATTGGGTGACCTAAGTGCACTGCTGATCCAGGCTGGTAAAGCGGCTCACAGAAGGCTTCTCAAATACTGGTGAGTGGTCCACATGCAATTTATCTTCCCATTTTTCTGATTTTGCAACTGTGTCCTCTGCAAAATCACTGTGTGACAATTGTTTAGTAAACACCCAGCCTAAACCTGACAGGGCACATGTCAATCATATGTGTTTCTCACATGTTCTGCGCCTTGTTTTGAGGCCACACATGTACTATGTAATGTGTTCTGTTAGTTTTCCAGATGGTGCCAGTTTGCAGGATGAGGAGGACCTGTGTTCCTCTGGTGTTACCGTCCTGGCCCAGGACTTCACCAATGCACTAGAGGTCCTCCAAGACGCCCACTCCCAGGCCATCGGAGCTCCAAAGGTAAACACTGTTGTTTTCTAGTCACTGCAGACAAGGGGTCCGTTCTCCGTACGTCGCTTAATACATCCGAGATCAAATGAGACATCCAAGATGACATTATCTGGCTACTCATCATCCGGCTAATTCGGTTCTCCGAACACACCTGCTGTTTACGATGAGTATAGCTGGACTGAGTCAGCTGAGATAAATGCGCGTCCACGCGTTCGTTTAAAAGGCGGCATGTATCGATAGTAGAAACCTTGATCAGCGACACTCCTATTGGCTACTCATCATGGCCAAAGATCAAGCCCACTTTTTCTCAACATCAGAACAACAGATATTGATGGAAGGTTATGCGAAACTTGAATGTTTAATTAAAACGCATGGGAACACTGCAAAGTCTGCACAAGATAGGAGGCAAAAAGTAGCAGACAAATTAAATGTGTTAGTGGTCATCATGTTATGGTTCTACGGTATTGTATTTTAATAATTTCATAATTTAATTTAATATTTTCTTAAAGTTTCTTAACGATTTCTGCCCACGTTAATTCATACAAACTCCAACACACACATATATTCGGGAATTACTCATGGACCGACTAGAACATGGGAACAAGTACAAGAACATACTAAATGGTAGTCTTTACTACTTGTATTGTTCATGGTCACCTAAGTCTCTTTAAAACACAGGTAAATGCATGTGTTTGTCTGTTCATAACAGCAATCAAGAATCTGAATCATAGAAGTGTTTAATCGCCATGAATGTGACCACAGACAATGGCAGGAATTTGCATGAAACATATGAATAGAACAATATAAATTATACTAAGGGGCTGAGGGGGTATATGGATAAGTAATATACAAAATGATATACCAAAATACAGATAAGTAAATTAATTTACCAAACTGTAAAGTTGTGTTTGTTGCTGCATTAAATTAAGTACACCTATAATCCAGATGACTGGTACAGTAATTTCAACTGTTAAACATTGAGTAATGATAAATTGCTTTGACTTTTGAAAGTCAAAACTGTGTAGGAATGTACAAATATGACCACACTTTTCCCCACGTTTTCCGCATCTCCAATAGTGTAAAGGAACGAGCCACTCGCAAATAATATTATAATATGCAAACGGGTTGTGCCGTTATTAAAACCGTGAGGGTGTTAATTACACAATTAATTTATATCGGTGTATCGGTTATAACAAATGTAGAGTAGAGTTTCGCTCTGAGATAAAGGGTCTTGTCTATATCGCAATACGGAATTATTATTATTATTTATTCATTATTAAAGGGTCTTGTCTATATCGCAATACGGAATTATTATTATTATTTATTCATTATTAAAGGGTCTTGTCAATCTCGTAATACGGAATTATTTCGAAAAAGCTGAGCGAATTGTTCTTCTCGTATACGGACAGGACATGTCCGTTTGTATAAAGCAGCCATCTAATCGCGTTTACATGAAATAAGCCTGCTCCGGAGCAGGTTTAAGCTTACCCACCCATGCTATGACAACAAGTACTGGATGAGCTTCGGAGGACCGAACTAACCCGGATTATGTCAAATCGACAACAATCAAATCCGGCTAACCGAGTTAGCGACGTACGGAGAACACCCCCAAGGTCAAGGAAAGCAGATACTGTTTTTAAAATGATTTTTTTTTCTTTTGGCTGGATGTGTAACATGTTTTTCTTTTATAGTCTGATCTTAATACATAGGTAGAAAGATCACTGAGACAACATTTCTGGAACCAGTTTTGGTTTGACCGTGCTTCCACATCCACTACCTAAAATCCGGAAGTACATAATTTAAATGGAGCCCCTAGTATTTCGATTATTGGCTTGTGGATGTGTATCTAAAACTTGAGAATTTCTGCATGGAGACTTTAATAGTTCCCATAGCGATGGTTGAATCCTCCAATACATTACGGCAGCAAATTGGACTACAGCCCAGTCGTGTCTCACTCACGCTGAAGGATAGCATTGATGCTGAACAACTGCTTTCGGTGGTGATGTGTCAGATCCCTAGTGTCCGCTGTGTTAACTCCCCTGTGTGTGTGCGGTCAGATCCCTAGTGTCAGCTGTGTTACCTTCCCTGTGTGCGGTCAGATCCCTAGTGTCAGCTGTGTTACCTTGCCTGTGTGCGGTCAGATCCCTAGTGTCAGCTGTGTTACCTTGCCTGTGTGCGGTCAGATCCCTAGTGTCAGCTGTGTTACCTCCCCTGTGTGTGCGGTCAGATCCCTAGTGTCAGCTGTGTTACCTCCCCTGTGTGTCCGGTCAGATCCCTAGTGTCAGCTGTGTTACCTTCCCTGTGTGCGGTCAGATCCCTAGTGTCAGCTGTTTTACCTTCCCTGTATGTGCGGTCAGATCCCTAGTTTCAGCTGTGTTACCTTCCCTGTGTGTGTGGTCAGATCCCTAGTGTCAGCTGTGTTACCTTCCCTGTGTGTGCGGTCAGATCCCTAGTGTCAGCTGTGTTACCTTCCCTGTGTGTGCGGTCAGATCCCTAGTGTCAGCTGTGTTACCTTCCCTGTGTGTCCGGTCAGATCCCTAGTGTCAGCTGTGTTACCTTCCCTGTGTGTCCGGTCAGATCCCTAGTGTCAGCAGGGTGTCTGCGGGGTCTTGAAAAGTCTTCAAAGGTAATAAATCAATTTAGCGAAAATTAAGACCCTTAAAAAGTATTGAAAAGTATTACTCGGAACAAGACATGGTATTAATATTTTCGCAAGTTGTCCAAAGTAAATAATTCCAAATAGTTTATGTTAAAAGGATTGCGTGAATTAATGTGTTTAATTGGGTTGCCATAATCCGGATAACTATGACGACGTAACATGTCGCGTGCACACGGAGGTTAGTTGGGCGGATACTCTGTCACGGTTACTCTGTGTCAATTATCCCCACTTTTTCCTCATTATTTTACTTCACACATTCAAAGCATTAAAATAGAACGGTTAAGCATTACTTAATGCTGGGGTTAAGGTTAGGTCTTAAAAGGTATTGAATTTCACTACAGGATACCTGCATATACCGTGGTCAGCTGTGTTACCTCCCCTGTGTGCGGTCAGATCTCTAGTGTCAGCTGTGTTACCTTCCCTGTGTGCGGTCATATCCCTAGTGTCAGCTGTGTTACCTCCCCTGTGTGTGCGGTCAGATCCCTAGTGTCAGCTGTGTTACCTCCCCTGTGTGTGCGGTCAGATCCCTAGTGTCAGCTGTGTTACCTCCCCTAGTGTCAGCTGTGTTACCTTCCCTGTGTGTGCGGTCAGATCCCTAGTGTCCGCTGGCAGGATGTGGGTGGCCTGCAGCTGGTGAAGCAGGAGATCCTGGACACGGTCCAGCTGCCCCTGGAGAGGCCTGAGCTGCTGTCCCTGGGCCTGCGCCGAGCCGGCCTGCTCCTCTATGGACCTCCCGGCACTGGAAAAACATTGCTGGCCAAAGCTGTGGCGACAGAGTGTTCCATGACGTTCCTCAGGTAGACCCAGAACCGGTTCCATCATTTCTCAAATCCCCAAAATTTAGGTCCGAGCTTATCGATATGGCTATCAATTACCACTGGCTAACGGCACACATTCTAAGAGTCACTGTTACTAGCGTACATCACAGGTCAAACTCTATGCTAATTCTAAAGCTAACTAACGGCGTAATTCTGCGGCATGATCTTACTTAAATCCTGATGGCAATTATTTTCTATTCGTTTAGCGTCAAAGGCCCTGAACTCCTTAACATGTACGTGGGTCAAAGCGAGGAGAATGTCAGAGAAGGTATGTGTGGTAGTTTGGTTATATTATACTTTACACATGTTTTCCTTCCCTGGCCGATACAAATCAGGTAATTTGTTTGTTGCGTATGGGCTGTTGCTACACACGGGCTGTTGCTACACACGGGCTGTTGCTACACACGGGCTGTTGCTACACACGGGCTGTTGCTACACACGGGCTGTTGCTACACACGGGCTGTTGCTACACACGGGCTGTTGCTACACACGGGCTGTTGCTACACACGGGCTGTTGCTACACACGGGCTGTTGCTACACACGGGCTGTTGCTACACACGGGCTGTTGCTACACACGGGCTGTTGCTACACACGGGCTGTTGCTACACACGGGCTGTTGCTACACACGGGCTGTTGCTACACACGGGCTGTTGCTACACACGGGCTGTTGCTACACACGGGCTGTTGCTACACACGGGCTGTTGCTACACACGGGCTGTTGCTACACACGGGCTGTTGCTACACACGGGCTGTTGCTACACACGGGCTGTTGCTACACACGGGCTGTTGCTACACACGGGCTGTTGCTACACACGGGCTGTTGCTACACACGGGCTGTTGCTACACACGGGCTGTTGCTACACACGGGCTGTTGCTACACACGGGCTGTTGCTACACACGGGCTGTTGCTACACACGGGCTAGTTCAATATGGAACTTCTTCATTCATTCTCATTTTCGGTCTGGTTTGAAAGTGACATAAGAAAAAAATATTCCCGTCTATCATAGATTTGAATGTTTGTTCTATGATCTAATAGTTTTATTTCTGTGCAGTAGAGAGACTAAACAAAAGTGTCCCTAGTAATTTTTCCCAATGACAACTCTTTTTCAATAAATGATGTTTGTCTATTGCTAAATAAACATTAAATAAAGTTTCACCCTCAGATGTGTTTGATTTTTAGGAGTGCTTGTATGAGGGCAAGTTGCCACGGTGATGTGTAGGCATCTAAGCATGTAAGCAGGCCACTCACTATTTAATTGTTATCGTTGTCGGCTTTTGCAGCTTTACGTGACACATGAAACCGATATGAAGGCAGCTGTCTCAATTATGCACTTTTGGCTGAATGAGTTCTGGATGTGACTTTCATTTTGCTGTTTTTAAACAACACCCGCGCTGTGTGCAGGTTATTGATTCAAAGTTATTTTGCAAGCTACGCTAATGACTTTAAATGCATCACAGCAACGGAAACCTAGCTAGTGCAAGTTAATGATGCTCTGTGAGACAATGGTGTTTGTGACTCATAGGAGATCCCAACTTGCCTTGTTTGGTCCATCTGTTCTATTGTCTGAACAATACTTAGGATGAGATTGGATGGCCTTTTTATATGACCTTCCTGTACATTATGCTTTCTAATGAAATGGATCTTCCTTGGCACCTGGCGTCCGGTGGTCCGGTTGGGGGTGTCTGGTGGTGCGGTTGGGGGCGTCTGGTGGTGCAGTTGGGGGCGTCTGGTGGTCCGGTTGGGGGCGTCTGGTGGTCCGGTGGTCCGTTTGGGGGCGTCTGGTGGTCCGGTTGGGGGCGTCTGGTGGTCCGGTTGGGGGCGTCTGGCGGTCCGGTTGGGGGCGTCTGGTGGTCCGGTTGGGGGCGTCTGGTGGTCCGCCCGGGGGCGACTGGTGGTCCGATTGGGGGCGACTGGTGGTCCGATTGGGGGCGACTGGTGGTCCGATTGGGGGCGACTGGTGGTCCGATTGGGGGCGTCTGGTGGTCCGGTTGGGGGCGTCTGGTGGTCCGGTTGGGGGCGTCTGGTGGTGCGGTTGGGGGCGTCTGGTGGTCCGGTTGGGGCGTCTGGTGGTCCGGTGGTCCGTTTGGGGGCGTCCGGTGGTCCGTTTGGGGCGTCTGGTGGTCCGGTTGGGGGCGTCTGGCGGTCCGGTTGGGGGCGTCTGGTGGTCCGGTTGAGGGCGTCTGGCGGTCCGGTTGGGGGCGTCTGTTGGTCCGGTTGGGGGCGTCTGGTGGTCCACCCGGGGCGTCTGGTGGTCCGCCCGGGGCGTCTGGTGGTCCGGCCGGGGCGACTGGTGGTCCGATTGGGGGCGTCTGGTGGTCCGGTTGGGGGCGTCTGGTGGTCCGGTTGGGGGCGTCTGGTGGTCCGGTTGGGGGCGTCTGGTGGTCCGGTTGGGGGCGTCTGGTGGTCCGGTTGGGGGCGTCCGGTGGTCCGGTTAGGGGCGTCCGGTGGTCCGGTTAGGGGCGTCCGGTGGTCCGGTTGGGGGCGTCCGGTGGTCCGGTTGGGGGCGTCTGTTGGTCCGGTTTGGGGGCGTCTGTTGGTCCAGTTGGGGGCGTCTGTTGGTCCGGTTGGGGGCGTCTGGCTCCTGGTTTTATCAGATACTAATGATTATTTGTCTCTGTAATCCAAATAAAATACATCTTCTGAATGTCTCTTCTTCCACTCCAGTGTTCTCCAAAGCTCGAACAGCAGCCCCGTGCATCATCTTTTTTGACGAGCTGGACTCTTTGGCCCCCAACAGGGGGCGCAGTGGAGACTCTGGTGGAGTCATGGACAGGTGTGTGAAATACACCTCAGAAGTGCTTACCCATAATGCATTACAACAGAGCAGGCAGCAAGAACAATGGTTGTCCTGGCGATCCAGTGTAATCATTGTCCAAGAGTAACTTCTTCCTATTCCTTATTTGCACATGTTCTCTGGTTGACTCTTCAGGGTGGTTTCTCAACTTCTAGCTGAGCTAGATGGCCTTCACTCCGCTGCGGACGTGTTTGTGATTGGAGCCACCAACCGGCCAGACCTTCTAGACCAATCATTGCTTAGACCTGGCAGGTGAGACTCGAGTGACTGCTCATCTAGCCAATCAGCATGAGTCTCTTGAAAAAAAAATTCTTGCCGTATTTTTTTTTATATTTTATGTTAATGGTTTTTCATTAATGGTTTTCTTTTAGGTTTGACAAATTGATATATGTTGGAATCAATGACGACAAGGAGTCTCAGTTGCAGGTTTTGAAGGCCGTAGTCAGAAAGTAAGTTGTTTAGAAAGTTGCCCATCTGCCACATATTATCATATAGATGTCATTTTATATAGATGGTGAACATAGATGATGAAGATATAAACAACATTTATAAACAATATGTGAGATTTCAAAAGTCCTGTACTCATTTAAATGGGTCTGCCTGTTTCTGTAAACTCAGGTTTAAGTTGGACCAGAGCGTCCTGGACTCCATCTTTAATATAAATGTGTCTGCCTGTTTCTGTAAACTCAGGTTTAAGTTGGACCAGAGCGTCCTGGACTCCATCTTTAATATAAATGTGTCTGCCTGTTTCTGTAAACTCAGGTTTAAGTTGGACCCGAGCGTCCTGGACTCCATCTTTAATTTAAATGTGTCTGCCTGTTTCTGTAAACTCAGGTTTAAGTTGGACCCGAGCGTGAGTCTCCAGGATGTGGTGGAGCGCTGCCCTCCTAAACTCACAGGTGCAGACATGTACGCCCTGTGTTCTGACGCCATGATGTCTGCCGTAAAGAGGAAGATCGCACAAGTACCTGACGGTGAGTTTGGACTTGCAAATGAACAGTACGTTCTGTGTAAAAACGTTGATTTTAATCCCGCCTCCATGTGTTAACCTGGCAAACTATTGTCATGAAGTCCGATGGAGGGTAGTTCTCTGGGAACTGGCTGGGAGACTTCTAACACTCTATTGAAATAGATGTGTCAAACAAATTTGATTTTGTCTCAACCCCTCGTCATTTAGAAAACAAATCACAACATTCATGTATCTTCAATCGGTGACACATGGACACAAATTATGAGAAGATGCCAAGTAATTTTCAAAAGTTTTACTGAAGTGCAACATGTGTGGCAGTTATTTGTTATTATGTTTTATTCCACATAAAAATTCAAATGTTATAAATGATGTTCTTGAAATAATATATAGTACTTCTTTCATTCTTTAAAAAAAAAAAATGTTGTATACTGTTAATATCATAAAAAATGACTTTCTCCATTTCTACTGCCCATTTTCAAATGTAAATGACCAGTGCAGTAGCATCCTCAGTCTTTCAAACTCTCCGTTCTCTCCATACATTCTCACCTTAGGTGTCCTTTACCCTGTTTATCTGTTTCTCTGTGTTTCACTCTTAGGTCTGGACAGTGAGGATTCTCCTCTAATACTCTCTGCGGAGGATTTCAACCAAGCACTGCATTGTCTTAAACCCTCAGTCTCGGAACAAGAGCTGCTCAAATATAAATTAATTCAGCAGAAACTCACTGCAAAATAACCACGCCTCCGAAGACGAGTTGCGCCGCGCTAATCTGTTCTGCACCGCGTAACCTCAAATAACTTGCCCCAAAAACAAATCTATCTGCACATCTGAGCTGTGTTATTAAGTACAAAGGACCAAACTAGTAAACAATTCAATGAATGCAGAATGTTGTATCTGGATACGATTTGTGCAGTTTGCAAAATGCACTACAAGTCTTAAAAGCCTGACTGATTTAGTTGAGCTTAAACAGTTTTACTGCAGCAACAAATTCATCTTTAACTACCGCATTGACCCATGAATGTATGTGGTCAGACTTTATATTAAGTCGGCCTTTTATTGTAGTTACGTGTTACAATCTACGTATGAGTAAAAGCACTGAATCTTGCTGAGCGCTGGCTGTAGGATTCTAACCAAAGCTGATATAGAACTAATATTTAGTGATTATCTACTAAATTTGACTTCTAATTTGATCCTTTGTGCTAAAATGAAATGAATTACATTTTAAATGGTAACGTCTATATTTTAAATGGGACATTTTAGAGTAAGGTGTTACCATAAATGTTTTAATTTATAACATTTATAGATGACTATCAGTGTCCATATGATATTTTTATTGTGTGACTTGTCGTCCCATGGTAGCAATAACGTGACAATACGACAAAATCAAGATGTGTTAAAAGTGTGCTTTTGTAAAAAACTATGTAAAATAATTAATTATGTAATATGTTTAAATTGATATAAATAAGCTGTGTGGGTAAAATAATCTACCAAAATTATCTTGCTGTCTATATGGACATTAATGTATATTTGGTGATATCTGCAACATCAGATGTTTATGTATGTAATGTCAATGTAATAAATTTGAGCACAAAGAATGATTCACTCCTTTTTCGTACCTATTTGTAAATTGTTTACCTTTCAATGTATTACCTTTTTGTTCTTAATTCCTCTGAAGTCACTCACTCCTCTGAGTATTTACAAATAGGTAAATAAATGGGTCAGGCTTTTAATGTTGACTCTGTTGCTGTGCTAGTAATCTTGACGCTGTTGCTATGCTAGTAATGTAAAGGCACTGTTGTTATACTCTTAACCAAACACAAATGAGCTTATCTGAAACAAATACTTATGACTGCAAAAGATCTATCCCATGAACACAGTGATAGTCAGTTCTGTCCAACAAAATGTAAGCCACTGAATGAAAATAATGTACAAGTCACACACTGATTGGATTAGAATGAACCGTGACAAATGTGTATTTGAACAGATGTACAAATGGGGGGTCTAGGAGGTCTTCGTTAATCAGGGGGTCTAGATCTATGTTGCCGATCCTTTGTTTTCACAAAGAATGTGGAACCCCTTTTCTGTTTGCTTTGGGTTTTAGTTCGTTGCTTTGACAGAGATTGAAAACGTAGTTCTTCCATGTCTTCGTCTTCCATGTTTAACTCGGGTGGGGAGATCCTTTTTGCCAAGGCCTCAAGTGAAATGTGGCATTCGATTACAGGTACTGCAAGACAAAAGACAGGTGGTTTCAATTTGATCGTTTCGTTAATTAGAAATAAATTAATAGTGAAGGTGACTGACAGGCATACGTAGTTATATATTCAGTAAATAGCTGACCTTAAAGTATCAGTACAATAATGATTAAGGAAGTAAATACACAATCAAAGTTTTAAATATGCTGACTGCCTGCAATGAGGTAGAATATAAGATGTCTACTAGAAAATACAGCTGTAGTAGAATGTTGTATTTATGTATATACAGTATATCACCATTTTTGTATATATTTGATTATATCTTTTCATGTGACCACACTGAAGAAAACAGCTTATACACAAACGGTGTACATTTGCTATCCCCTCAAAATAACTCAACACACTAATTAATTACTCATGTTTGAACCGACAAAGGTCTCACGTGTGAATGGGGAGCAGGTGTTTTAAATTTGGTGTTCTCACACTCATACTGGTCACTGGAAGTTCAACATGGCACCTAATGGCAAAGAACTCTCTGAAGATCTGAAAAACGAATTGTCGCTCAACATAAAGATGGCCTAGGCTATAAGACGATTGCCCAGACCCTGAAACTGAGCTGCTGCACGGTGGCCAAGACCATACAGCAGTTTACCAGGTCAGGTTCAACTCAGAACAGGCATCGCCATGGTCGACCAAAGAAGTTGAGTGCACATGCTCAGCGTCTTATCCAGAGGTTGTCTTTGGGAAATAGACGTATGAGTGCTGCCAGCATTGCTGCAGAGGTTGAAGGGGTGGGGGGTCACACTGTCAGTGCTCAGACCATACGCCGCACACTGCAACAAATGGGTCTGCATGGATGATGCACAAGAAAGCCCTCAAAGGGTCTGATGACAAGCAGACTAAAGACATGGATTACAGGAACCATGACCTGTGGTCTGATGAGACCAAGATAAACTTATTTGGTTCAGATGGTGTCAAGCATATGTGGTGGCAAACAGGTGAGGAGTACAAAGACAAGTGTGTCTTGCCTACAGTCAAGCATGGTGGTGGGAGTGTCATGGTCTGGGGCTGCATGAGTGCTCCCGGCACTGGGGAGCTGCAGTTCATTGAGGGAACCATGAATGCCAACATGTACTGTGACATACTGAAGCTGAGCGTGATCCCCTCCCTTCAGAGACTGGGCCGCATGGCAGTATTCCAACATGATTACTACCACAGACAAGCCTCCAAAATGATCACTGCCTTGCTAAAGAAGCTGAGGGTAAAGGTGATGGACTGGCCAAGCATGTCTCCAGACCTAAACCCGATTGAGCATCTGTGGGGCATCCTCAAACGGAAGGTGGAGAAGCGCAAGGAATCTAACATCCACCAGCTCTGTGGAAGAGGACTCTAGTGGCAACTTGTGAAGCTCTGGTGAACTCCATGCCCACGAGGGTTAAGGCTGTGCTGTAAAAGAAATGGTGGCCACACAAAATATTTACAATGGGTGCAATTAATGGCTGTGTGTTAAGTTATTTTGAGGGGACAGCAAATGTACACTGTTATACAAGCTGTACACTCACTACTTTACCTTGTAGCAAAGTGTAATTTCTACAGTGTTGTCACATAAAAAGATATAATCAAATATTTACCAACATGTGTGGGGTGTACTCACTTTCGTGAGATACTGTATGTCTAGCTGCAGTGTAAGCCTATAAATGACTTGCGATTGTACATCAATGTATTGCAGCTTGACATATACGGACAGATACAAAACAGCATTGGTCCAAAAATAAAAAAGTAGCAAAGAACATAAAAGAGAAAAGGTTCTTTATTAAAGCTTTGGGGACGCCTCAGTTAGTGCTATAGGCTGACTGCTGAGATTACTAGTGGACAGAGCTGATGGCATGTGTGTCCTTTACATTTAACCAGTCTGTCTGAGGGTAAAGTTCCTTCACTGGAACATAATTCTATTGAATATAGAAGAAATTAGTTTACTGTTAAGAATCACTCTTGCATGTTTAGCAAAGTACTCAAACTGGATTGACTTATCGGTTTCTAAGCTTCAGCGTAGCGTAGCTTAGTGTTGAATGATTGTAATGTTCAACCTCACATTGTTTCCTATCCCATGTGGCTTTCTTTTCTATAGCCCCCTTCTCCTATGAAATATGTCTCCATTCCAGGGATGTCCTGAGACTTTCACATGTGTGGTCATGTGACCTGTGTGGTCATGGTGTGGTCATGTGACCTGTGGTGCTCCGTTTGTGATTGTGCCGTTAAAATGTTCCTTTGTGCTGCTATAATTTTTTCGATAATAAATAATGTTTTATAGGTCATTCGGAGGTCACTCAGCCACCAACATGCTCCAGATGTAACCAAAAGATGTTCTGTCGTTACCAGAAGTTCTGTCGTTACCAACATGGGAAACATGGGGTCTTGTCTACATAGTCTACCTGAACTTGTGTAAATAAATGAGTAATGAGAACTGAGTCTCCAAGCGTTATTAGGAGTTCATAATTCAATAATCATAACTTTTACACACTAACTCAAGTATTGTTCGTGGAGCAATATATTTCAAATAAAAATAACTTGTTTAACATATTTTTGACCTTAATATATTAACTGTGAAGACACAGGCCAAAAATCTCAATTTCCGCATAAAATGACATACCTAAATCTAACTGCCTATAGTTCAGGACCTGAACCATGTAGCAACATATATTAAAGGTCATTTGAAAGGAGACACTTGAAAATGTTCACTTAATCAAGGAAAATGCAATTCATCAGATATGGTAAAAGGTGAAACAGAAAACAAAACATGATTTGTTTTTTTTATGTTGCATCATCTTTGAAATGCAGAAGTCCAGAAAGATAGCCATATATTGAGCTAGAAGGCTGGGGACATTTCAGAGGTTGTCCACCAGAGGGCAGCATTATGTGATCCACATGGTAGGCTGATAGAATAACCAACTACAGTGCAATTAAACATTTTGTTAGAGGACCACAGATAGTCCGCAGCATTGAAAAAGTAATTCTGATTTTGTACACTGTCCTTAAACATTTGCATATAAAACGTTCAGAGTTTGAGCTTTTTAAAATTGGATTTATATGTCACATATAAAAGTGGCAGTTTCTAAAACTTTATTTTTGGGTAGAAAGTTAGAGGTAAAGAGAAATAGAAAAGTACTTGGGTTGGGTCAAAATTGCTACGCTGGCTTCAACAGTTTTTAAAACAATCATATATTGCAAAAAAATACAAGTTTTATATTAGCAGAACACAAAGTTAGTTATTTTTACTCAAAAGATTACATATTATTGACAATGTGTTAGTACCACTTTGAGGATGTTTAAGGAGTGCCTAATAATTACAGTATTTTACCGTGTACAACTCCTTATACATAACTTTTTTATGACTCCAGGCACTTTCGTTATGTTGTTCAAATGCCAGTTGAACATCTGATATAAAATATGGCAAAATATTACAAGCCTTATTTCTATTAAAGCCATTTAACTGCTGGTTACAGTAATGCTTCTTTCACACACTGCTAGTCTTTAATAATATTTTCCTTTTGCACAATGCTTTTTGTTTGTACTCTTTACATTTGCAATTTGCTTCATTGCCGAACTTAATACCTGCACATTTACTTATCCATGTCTATTGCACATCCTCACACTATACTGAACACCTGCACATTTACATATCCTTGTCTATTGCTCATCTTAACACTGTACTGAACACCTGCACATTTACTTATCCATGTCTATTGCACATCCTCACACTGTACTGAATACCTGCACATTTACTTATCCATGTCTATTGTACATCCTCACACTGTACTGAATACCTGCACATTTACATATCCTTGTCTATTGCTCATCTTAACACTGTACTGAACACCTGCACATTTACTTATCCATGTCTATTGCACATCCTCACACTGTACTAAATACCTGCACTTTTACATATCCATGTCTATTGCTCATCTTAACACTGTACTCCTAATAATTGTTTTACTGCTTTTTTTGCACTTCTGGCTGGATGCAAACTGCATTTCATTGTACTAGGCTTGTACTGTTCAATGACAATAAAGTTTAATCAAATCTAACAAAAAATCACAAGTTAGTGGATAATACACAAACACAGCTATCTTTTCCTTGGACCAAACAGTCCCTCAAAAGTTTTGTTATGGTCCAATTTCTAACGGTTTCTGAGTTTTGATCGGGGGTGGTTGTTGGGGTGGTTGTTATTCTTACATGCAACAATATTCATATTTACCGCTTACGTGGCCTTTGCTACTTTTGTGCGCTTCATCCTTTTCCTCCGCATGAGGGTCACCTGAGGCCTCTTCAAGCCCGCAATAAGCAGAAGCAGTCTGGGCCGGGACTTGGTGAGCCAGCTTCTCAGTAGCGTCCCCTTGGGAAACCTGTGGAAGGAGAATGGAAACATCTTAACTCACTAGTTTCTGCAGCGTCATCTGGTGCAGAACCTCGTTGTTTAAAAATGGGGTGCTTATGTTTGGCGTTTTCCACAACATCAATCTTGACTGTTACTGATAATTTTTCGCTGAGCAATACTACTTGAAAGAGTAGATACAACGTTTGCATGCCGTTTATTGTCTTAGTGAATTTATCCTACTTTTTGAAATGGCCACAATGGCACTTATTATCGCGTAGTCGAGAATTATCACATAGTCAAGTATTATCACGTAATCAAGTATAATCACGTAGTCAAGTATTATTACGTAATCAAGTATTATCACATAGTCGAGTATTATCACGTAATCAAGTATTATCACGTAGTCAGGTATTATCACATAGTCAAGTATTATCACATAGTCAAGTATTATCACATAGTCGAGTATTATCACGTAATCAAAGATTATCACGTAGTCAGGTATTATCACATAGTCAAGTATTAGCACATAGTCAAGTATTATCACATAGCCGAGTATTATCACATAGTCAATTATTATCACATAGTCGAGTATTATCACAAAGTCAAGTATTATCACATAGTCAAGTATTATCACGTAGTCAAGTATTATCACATAGTCGAGTATTATCACATAGTCGAGTATTATCACGTAATCAAGTAGTATCACGTAATCAAGTATTATCACATAGTCGAGTATTATCACATAGTCGAGTATTATCACATAGTCAAGTATTATCACATAGTCAAGTATTATCACAAAGTCAAGTATTATCACATAGTCAAGTATTATCACACAGTCGAGTATTATCACATAATCAAGTATTATCACGTAGTCAGGTATTATCACATAGTCAAGTATTATCACATAGTCAAGTATTATCACATAGTCGAGTATTATCACGTAATCAAGTATTATCACGTAATCAGGTATTATCACATAGTCAAGTATTATCACATAGTCAAGTATTATCACATAGCCGAGTATTATCACATAGTCAAGTATTATCACGTAGTCAAGTATTATCACATAGTCGAGTATTATCACGTAATCAAGTATTATCACGTAGTTGAGTATTATCACATAGTCGAGTATTATCACATAGTCGAGTATTATCACATAGTCAAGTATTATTACAAAGTCAAGTATTATCACATAGTCAAGTATTATCACGTAGTCAAGTATTATCACATAGTCGAGTATTATCACGTAGTCAAGTATTATCACGTAATCAAGTATTATCACGTAGTCGAGTATTATCACATAGTCGAGTATTATCACATAGTCAAGTATTATCACATAGTCAAGTATTATCACAAAGTCAAGTATTATCACGTAGTCAGGTATTATCACATAGTCGAGTATTATCACATAGTCGAGTAACATCACATAGTCGAGTATTATCACGTAGTCAAGTATTATCGCGTAGTCATGTAATATCGTGTGGTCAAGTATTATCGCGTAGTCGACTATTATCACGTAGTCGAGTATTATCACATAGTCAAGTAGTATCGCGTAGTCAATTTATATTGCGTGGTCAGGTAATATCGCGTGGTCAAGTAATATGGCGTGGTCAGGTAATATGGCGTGGTCAAGTAATATTGCATGGTCAAGTATTATCCCATAGTCAACTAATATCGCGTGGTCAAGTATTATCGCGTGGTCAGGTAATATCGCGTGGTCAAGTATCGTGTTGTCAGGTAATATTGTGTGGTCAAGTATTATCGCGTGTTCAAGTATTATCGCGTGGTCAAGACATATCGCATGGTCAAGTTTTATCGCGTAATATGCCTTGAGAACCCACTATTGAGGGTGAGCACCACAGAATAGATTACGTTAAGCTTTTGAGCGGAGACTAGATGTTTTTTTGGTTTCCACCACCATCACATTTTGAAGTTGAAATTCACAAGACAAATACTGGTAGTTTTGCTACACAAATGTTCTGTTAGGCCTGTAAAATACCCCCCTGTTGTCCCAGGAAGATTAAGAGTACAATAAAAAAGCACTATTACGACCATCTAAGTGTGTTTAATAGCCCCTGAATTAATCATCTTAGTGTAGAGACATTTGATTTTAACATAAACCTAGATTCCTTGATAGGCACACCCCAGTTATAATTTTATGAAAACTTCATCACAAGGTAATTTTTGGCAAGAACCATTGACAAAAATATGTTAGATCCTTCGCCTGCAAATGAAAAAAAAGTTAAAAGGGCTGTAAACTTGATTGTGAAAGTTAATTTGCTAGCAAGACCAAACAGGAACAAACTACTGAGACTCACAGATGTTGTACACGCCATCCATGTAATATCTGAAATGTATGGCACTTAGTCAAGTTATATTTAATGTTTCAATTCACACCCTAAGCATTATGGTAAGCATACTATAAATTTTTTCTGTCATGTGAGGTTCTCTCGAACGTCAACTTGTCTTGCAAAACAAATAATATGGTACCTAAGCCTGTCTAAATCACGTCAGAAACCAGAACGGTACCTCCAGAGTAACACTCCTCACCAAGGTACCATTCCACCAAGCCTCCTGAATTAGCTCACCTTTAAATACTGCGCTTCCAATCTTTGCTATTGCACAGTGGCAGTTCTGGGACCAGTGTGTTTACTATTGATGCCCCCTTGATCCCTTACATGTCCAGCCGAGTTCTGACTGCTGAGCACCATGGAAAATAAAAACGTTCAATTGTCTAAATGTTGCTGGTCGAGCGCAGCTAAACGGGCCAGAGAGAAATCTAGCAGTGTTTAGATGTGGGGGAGCCTTGCTGAAGCTATTGTTGTCCCACTGCCGGCTTCATGTGAAATGTTCCAAGGGCCACATTGTTTTGTTCAGTGCATCCCCACATCATTACTGCCTCTCATTAGCTTAAGAAAACGAGGCAGGATCAATTCCTTGTTCCTCTTTGTCCTTCTTTCAAGTGGTTTAGTTGGTCGATGAGGTGTCAAATTCAACGGTAGTTAGTTTTTTCTTTGACATTATGCTTGACACAGAGGTAACCCGTTTAAGTTGTTCTTGAACTCTTGCTGACCTCTTCACGGCCTGTAGATCCTTCGAGCATCGTTGCGTATTTTTGGTTGAAGCATAAGTGTCAACGGTGGTTTCAGTGGTTTGTCCAATAAATATGGCAATGAATATGCCATAGTTGTCCTAGTTTTTTTCAATGTACCTTGGAAATCCTTTCCCAAACTGTTGAGGGGAAAAATCCATTCCCCTTTCTTTATTTAGAACATTTCTTAGTGATAGCAGTTTTAGTTTTGGCTCCGTTGGTGGCCTTTCACAACTTGCGACTGTAAAAGCTATGCTGTTCCATCAGTTAATGACTGACCGTTCAGCGATGTCCCTTGAGTCCAGTGAGCCAGGTAATTTAGACATTCCTCTGTCCCATTAGCCCTGTAGCATCTAACAAGAGGAGCTCACACTCAATGCTTCTACAAATCTTATTCACGTGTCCACCAACCAGACAACCCGCTGTCACCACTAGAAAACGGTTATCCAAGAAAACAACGTATGCCAAAATTGTTCGCCAAAAACCACCCATCCAAAACATTATTAACCCGTGTGTGGGTTTTTTCTGGTTTCAGTTCCAAACACAGATAATCAGAAGATCAAGTACCATTAAAGCCAGCCAGATGGTTTCTCTAAAATATCCATAGACTTTTTTTTCTGGAACTACAACCTCATAAAATGACACCTATTTGGAGTTAACATAGTTGGTAACACTTGCCTTAAATACATCAGGAGTTGTGAGGATCAATATGCTAAACACTCTCGAGCAGTTTTTGGTAACAGGTTCAAGTATTAAAATGGAGGTGAGGAACCCCAATTTGCTGCCATTCGTATATTCCCTATCAAGCCCCCGCCTTTTTAAAGAAATACAGTCAACCCCCACTTTTCTCTCCGCACATTACTTAAAGCACTTAATCCCTACCTCAGAAAGCAAACCAAATGAAAGAAGCAGTCCTTACCAATTCACCCCACACATTTGTTAAGTTATGCCCCCGACCTTCCTGCAATGGGACATATATGATCCAGATAGAGTTTTTTCCTCTCACACTAGAAGGTTCAACCAGGATGCAAAACAAACCTGCCAAATAATAGGAGGCCATGAACTCCACATGGGGGGAGGCTTTAAAAAGGAGGACCCACTCAGCACTTCTCACGGGCAAACAGCAACGGGTGATCCCATCGAGCCAGCCAATCAGTGGGCTGGCCGGCCCCGTTGCCATGACGTCCGGGACTTGACCAATATAAAAAGCACAAGTGCTTGGACAATGTACAGAGAGGTCAGCCAAACTGTCATGTCACCACAATAAGTTGACGTATCGCTTGATTTCCAGTCTGCTGTACTCTGCTTGTTTATGTCAACCTAGTAGTGGGTACTGTCTTATTTATGTCATAATAAACCAACCTAATAGTGGGTACTGTCTTTTATATGTCATTATAAACCCTTATTTATGCTATTATAAACTAACCTAATAGTGGGTACTGTCTTTTATATGTCATTATAAACCCTTATTTATGCTATTATAAACTAACCTAATAGTGGGTACTGTCTTATATGTCATTATACACGTTTATTTATGTCATAATAAACCAACCTAATAGTGGGTACTGTCTTATATATGTCATTATAACCCCTTATTTATTTAATTATAAACGCTTATTTATGTCATAATAAACCAACCTAATAGTGGGTACTGTCTTATATATGTCATTATAACCCCTTATTTATTTAATTATAAACCCTTATTTATGTCATAATAAACCAACCTAATAGTGGGTACTGTCTTTTATATGTCATTATAACCCTTATTTATGCTATTATAAACTAACCTAATAGTGGGTACTGTCTTATATGTCATTATACACGTTTATTTATGTCATAATAAACCAACCTAATAGTGGGTACTGTCTTATATATGTCATTATAAACGGTTATTTATATAATTATAAACCCTTATTTATGTAATTATAAAGCAACCTAATAGCGGGTAGTGTCTTATTTATGTCATTATAACCCCTTATTTATTTTTATTATAAGCCCTTATTTATGTCAAAATAAACCAACCTAATAGTGGGTACTGTCTTATATATGTCATTATAAACCCTTATTTATTTCATTATAAACCCTTATTTATGTCATAGTAAACCAACATAATAGTGGGTACTGTCTTATATATGTCATTATAACCCCTTATTTATTTCATTATAAACCCTTATTTATGTCAAAATAAACCAACCTAATAGTGGGTACTGTCTTATATATGTCATTATAACCCCTTATTTATTTCATTATAAACCCTTATTTATGTCAAAATAAACCAACCTAATAGTGGGTACTGTCTTATATATGTCATTATAACCCCTTATGTATTTCATTATATTAAACCCTTATTTATGTCATAATAAACCAACCTAATAGTGGGTACTGTCTTATATATGTCATTATAAACGGTTATTTATATAATTATAAACCCTTATTTATGTAATTATAAAGCAACCTAATAGCGGGTAGTGTCTTATTTATGTGATTTAAAACCATTATTTATGTCATTATAAACCCTCATTTATGTCATTATAAACCAACCACATTGTGGGCACTGTCTTATTTATGTAATTATAAACCCTTATTTATGTCATTATAAACCAACCACATAGTGGGCACTGTCTTATATATGTAACTATAAACCCTTATTTATGTCATTATAAACCCTCATTTATATCATTATTAACCAACCATATAGTGGGCACTGTCTTATTTATGTCATTATAAACCCTTATTTATGTCATTATAAACCCTTATTTATGTCATTATAAACCCTTATTTATGTCATTATAAACCCTTATTTATGTCATTATAAACCAACCACATAGTGGGCACTGTCTTATTTATGTCATTATAACCCCTTATTTATGCTATTATAAACTAACCTAATAGTGGGTACTGTCTTATATGTCATTATACACGTTTATTTATGTCATAATAAACCAACCTAATAGTGGGTACTGTCTTATATATGTCATTATAACCCCCTATTTATTTCATTATAAACCCTTATTTATGTCATAATAAACCAACATAATAGTGGGTACTGTCTTATATATGTCATTAAAACCCCTTATTTATTTCATTATAAACCCTTATTTATGTCAAAATAAACCAACCTAATAGTGGGTACTGTCTTATATATGTCATTATAACCCTTTATTTATTTAATTATAAACCCTTATTTATGTCATAATAAACCAACCTAATAGTGGGTACTGTCTTATATATGTCATTATAACCCCTTATTTATTTCATTATAAACCCTTATTTATGTCATAATAAACCAACCTAATAGTGGGTACTGTCTTATATATGTCATTATAACCCTTTATTTATTTAATTATAAACCCTTATTTATGTCATAATAAACCAACCTAATAGTGGGTACTGTCTTATATATGTAATTATAAACGGTTATTTATATAATTATAAACCCTTATTTATGTAATTATAAAGCAACCTAATAGCGGGTAGTGTCTTATTTATGTGATTTAAAACCATTATTTATGTCATTATAAACCCTCATTTATGTCATTATAAACCAACCACATAGTGGGCACTGTCTTATATATGTAACTATAAACCCTTATTTATGTCATTATAAACCCTCATTTATATCATTATTAACCAACCATATAGTGGGCACTGTCTTATTTATGTCATTATAAACCCTTATTTATGTCATTATAAACCCTTATTTATGTCATTATAAACCAACCACATAGTGGGCACTGTCTTATTTATGTCATTATAACCCCTTATTTATGCTATTATAAACTAACCTAATAGTGGGTACTGTCTTATATGTCATTATACACGTTTATTTATGTCATAATAAACCAACCTAATAGTGGGTACTGTCTTATATATGTCATTATAAACCCCTATTTATTTCATTATAAACCCTTATTTATGTCATAATAAACCAACATAATAGTGGGTACTGTCTTATATATGTCATTAAAACCCCTTATTTATTTCATTATAAACCCTTATTTATGTCAAAATAAACCAACCTAATAGTGGGTACTGTCTTATATATGTCATTATAACCCTTTATTTATTTAATTATAAACCCTTATTTATGTCATAATAAACCAACCTAATAGTGGGTACTGTCTTATATATGTCATTATAACCCCTTATTTATTTCATTATAAACCCTTATTTATGTCATAATAAACCAACCTAATAGTGGGTACTGTCTTATATATGTCATTATAACCCTTTATTTATTTCATTATAAACCCTTATTTATGTCATAATAAACCAACCTAATAGTGGGCACTGTCTTATATATGTCATTATAACCCATATGTATTTCATTATAATAAACCCTTATTTATGTCATAATAAACCAACCTAATAGTGGGTACTGTCTTATATATGTAATTATAAACTGTTATTTATATAATTATAAACCCTTATTTATGTAATTATAAAGCAACCTAATAGCGGGTAGTGTCTTATTTATGTCATTTAAAACCATTATTTATGTCATTATAAACCCTCATTTATGTCATTATAAACCAACCACATTGTGGGCACTGTCTTATTTATGTAATTATAAACCCTTATTTATGTCATTATAAACCAACCACATAGTGGGCACTGTCTTATATATGTAACTATAAACCCTTATTTATGTCATTATAAACCCTCATTTATATCATTTTTAACCAACCATATAGTGGGCACTGTCTTATTTATGTCATTATAAACCCTTATTTATGTCATTATAAACCAACCACATAGTGGGCACTGTCTTATATATGTAACTATAAACCCTTATTTATGTCATTATAAACCCTCATTTATATCATTATTAACCAACCATATAGTGGGCACTGTCTTATTTATGTCATTATAAACCCTTATTTATGTCATTATAAACCCTTATTTATGTCATTATAAACCAACCACATAGTGGGCACTGTCTTATTTATGTCATTATAAACCCTTATTTATGTCATTATAAACCCTCATTTAAGTCATTATAAACCAACCACATAGTGGGCACTGTCTTATATATGTCATTATAAACCCTTATTTATGTCATTATAAACCCTTATTTATGTCATTATAAACCAACCACATAGTGGGCACTGTCTTATATATGTCATTATAAACCCTTATTTATGTCATTATAAACCCTTATTTATGTCATTATAAACCAACCACATAGTGGGCACTGTCTTATATATGTCATTATAAACCCTTATTTATGTCATTATAAACCCTTATTTATGTCATTATAAACCCTTATTTATGTCATTATAAACCTTCATTTATGTCATTATAAACCAACCACATAGTGGGCACTCTTCTCTAGAGGGAGCTGTGACTTCTGCCAATACATTATGCAGGAAATGTGTCTTTAGCCCACGCAGAAGTGGGAGGGGCTGGGCAGTAACAGCATGTTTAATAACCAGGGCACTGCTCAGGAAATCCCCCTGTTAGGGTACTGCAGAGGGTGCCCAAGATGGGGGAAACAAGGGGGGAGGAGGGAAACGGGGGGGGGGGCAAAGGGGAGGAGGGAGGCAGGCCTGGCACTGCATTGCAGATCATCAAATAAGGGAGGGATACGAGGACACGCTCTGCTGAAATTATATTTCCAGAGAGATGCTGAGGGGTTTTCCCATTATGGCAGATATACCAGTCCATGGTTACACATACTGTTGTTTACCATGGTGATATTATTATTACTATGTGTTTATAGTCATCTATATTTAATATGCCAGTCCATGATGGTTACACATACTGCTGTTTACCATGGTGATATTATTATTACTATGTGTTTATAGTCATCTATATTTAATATACCAGTCCATGATGGTTACACATACTGCTGTTTACCATGGTGATATTATTACTATGTGTTTATAGTCATATATATTTAATATACCAGTCCATGATGGTTACACATACTGCTGTTTATCATGGTGATATTATTACTATGTGTTTATAGTCATATATATTTAATATACCAGTCCATGATGCTTACACATACTGCTGTTTATCATGGTGATATTATTACTATGTGTTTATAGTCATCTTCTTTTTTTTACTTGCGATATTGTCATGAGTAATTAACCTGATTTTAATGGGAGCTTTTGACTACCGGTATGTGCTATTTGAGAGACATGCGATTTTACTATTTTAGCTTTTACATTTATATTCAAAACCTTTGTGAGACAATTTGCCATGGTCTGTCACTAGTTTAAACACCAAAGTCTTTTGAAGGTCAGATTAAGCCATGTAGGGGTTTGTTTAAATCAGAAATTAAGTCAGTTTACAACCATATTTTCACATTCACATTTTATTAATTTAACATACACCTTCATCTAAACCAAACGTATCTTTGTGAATTTCTATTGACAACCTAAAAAATTAATTGTGTAGTATTTTGACAAGCATAGTTTTACGTTTTTCTATTCTGATATTGCCTAGTATGTGTATAAATTACTCTATAGTGCCTTTGGAAAGTTGGCAGACTCCATTACTTTCTCTTTAATTTGTGGCTTGGAATTAATGTATAATTGAGTAACACAAAAGTGTTAGCTTAAACTTTAAAGGCAATACCTTAAAAAGCGTAGGATGGATATACTGCTGGATCAAATGCCTGCACTCCCTGCAGCTCTAGAACTGTGGTAGTGGTGGTAGATTTATGGGCTCATAGAACAGCAGATTTCTATTCATATTAACATGGGGTACACATAGATGAACCCTAAACAAACATGTAAGGGCTGTGGCTTTGTGGTCTTATGGACCGGCCTGAATTGAGTAAATGTAGGAGCTGTGCTTTGCAAGTCACCATTGTTCATAATGAAACGTAGGAATGTCTGTAACATTATTAAGTTATATTACAAAAGCAGAGGGTGTATTTCGTTTCAGTTGTGGTTTGTTGATAACAAAAGTATTTGGTCATTTTGGAACCAAATCAAGGCCAGACACCACAGTCAAAAAGGATTTTTTTACTTTACTCATATCACAATGTTACTTTGTAAGTTGAGAGTATACAAGAATAGATGTTTTTTTTTTTACTTTTTTAATGTTTTATATGCAAGTGAAGTATTTTTTTTTCAGGAAATATGCGCTGATTAGCATGAAACACAAATCCATATTCCAGCATTTTGATAAAAGTCAGATCTTTTATTTTTATTTTATTGTGATAATATCAAGGGGCCACCTCCCCGTCTCTCTTGAAACCAAAAAGGAAGTGATTGACTGGCCGCTTGAGGCTGGCTGCAGAAGTGAGTCAAATCTGTATCTCCCCCATATTAAAATTAACAACTTTACAGCAGAAAAAACATGTTTACAGTCTGGTTCTCTATTTGGCTTTGGTCTATACAGCTAATTTTGCCCTTCATAACAACTGTGAAGGGGGGTGAATATTTTTATAACTCATCGGTTTAGTTGATGAATATTTAAAGTTCTGAATAATTAAGGGTGTGTCCACTTTTGAGTGGTCCCGCTGCTGTCGTATTTTTTTTACAGTCTATGGTCGTTAGTCATCATTAGCCGTACGTCTGCTGCTGTCTGTTAGCCGTCACGTTACCTCAGCTAATTTATCGTAAAAAAAATAAATACATCCAGGCTCCTCAGCTCCATCCACGTACCGCCTCTTTGGCCATTTTCGTTTATCCGGGAGTAACGAGCTGCCAAGATGGCGACGGTCGGCTAAGCCCACTTTAGGCTTCAAAAACGGTCTTCAGAACCCTACGGGTGACGTCACGGACACTACGGCCATATCTTTATACAGTCTATGGATAATATACTAAATGGCCAGAGATTTACCAAATATGAAATCCTTTATTGTGGCACAAATATTGAGCTTTTTTCCAAAAGCTAATCATGACGTAATTGATTGTTTATTTCATTCTTCAGGATCCCCTATAGTACAGCTGGTGCTTTCTGGCTGCCGTCCATTGTGTGTGGGGGTTGTGGATATCATTACGCAACTTTCTGTATCCGGCTGTGAATGTAATAGTATTTTCTCATAGAACAGAAGGAGTGTTTAGTCCTCACAGCTGTTATAAGGCTTATATTAAGGAGTGAATGTCAGATGTAGCCCTCACAGCTGTTATAAGGCTTATATTAAGGAGTGAATGTCAGATGTAGCCCTCACAGCTGTTATAAGGCTTATATTAAGGAGTGAATGTCAGATGTAGCCCTCACAGCTGTTATAAGGCTTATATTAAGGAGTGAATGTCAGATGTGGTCCTCACAGCTGTTATAAGGCTTATATTAAGGAGTGAATGTCAGATGTAGCCCTCACAGCTGTTATAAGGCATATATTAAGGTGTGAATGTCAGATGTAGCCCTCACAGCTGTTATAAGGCTTATATTAAGGAGTGAATGTCAGATGTAGCCCTCACAGCTGTTATAAGGCTTATATTAAGGAGTGAATGTCAGATGTGGTCCTCACAGCTGTTATAAGGCTTATATTAAGGAGTGAATGTCAGATGTAGCCCTCACAGCTGTTATAAGGCATATATTAAGGTGTGAATGTCAGATGTAGCCCTCACAGCTGTTATAAGGCTTATATTAAGGAGTGAATGTCAGATGTAGCCCTCACAGCTGTTATAAGGCTTATATTAAGGAGTGAATGTCAGATGTGGTCCTCACAGCTGTTATAAGGCTTATATTAAGGAGTGAATGTCAGATGTAGCCCTCACAGCTGTTATAAGGCATATATTAAGGTGTGAATGTCAGATGTAGCCCTCACAGCTGTTATAAGGCTTATATTAAGGAGTGAATGTCAGATGTAGCCCTCACAGCTGTTATAAGGCTTATATTAAGGAGTGAATGTCAGATGTAGCCCTCACAGCTGTTATAAGGCTTATATTAAGGAGTGAATGTCAGATGTAGCCCTCACAGCTGTTATAAGGCTTATATTAAGGAGTGAATGTCAGATGTAGCCCTCACAGCTGTTATAAGGCTTATATTAAGGAGTGAATGTCAGATGTAGCCCTCACAGCTGTTATAAGGCTTATATTAAGGAGTGAATGTCAGATGTGGTCCTCACAGCTGTTATAAGGCATATATTAAGGAGTGAATGTCAGATGTAGCCCTCACAGCTGTTATAAGGCATATATTAAGGTGTGAATGTCAGATGTAGCCCTCACAGCTGTTATAAGGCATATATTAAGGAGTGAATGTCAGATGTAGCCCTCAAAGCTGTTATAAGGCTTATATTAAGGAGTGAGTGTCAGATGTAGCCCTCACAGCTGTTATAAGGCTTCTATTAAGGAGTGAATGTCAGATGTAGCCCTCACAGCTGTCATAAGGCATATATTAAGGAGTGAATGTCAGATGTAGCCCTCACAGCTGTTATAAGACATATATTAAGGAGTGAATGTCAGATGTGGTCCTCACAGCTGTTATAAGGCTTCTATTAAGGAGTGAATGTCAGATGTAGCCCTCACAGCTGTTATAAGGCATATATTAAGTGTGAATGTCAGATGTAGCCCTCACAGCTGTTATAAGACTTCTATTAAGGAGTGAATGTCAGATGTAGCCCTCACAGCTGTCATAAGGCATATATTAAGGAGTGAATGTCAGATGTAGCCCTCACAGCTTTTATAAGGCTTATATTAAGGAGTGAATGTCAGATGTGGTCCTCACAGCTGTTATAAGGCTTATATTAAGGAGTGAATGTCAGATGTAGCCCTCACAGCTGTTATAAGGCTTCTATTAAGGAGTGAGTGTCAGATGTAGCCCTCACAGCTGTTATAAGGCATATATTAAGGTGTGAATGTCAGATGTAGCCCTCACAGCTGTTATAAGGCATATATTAAGGAGTGAATGTCAGATGTGGCCCTCACAGCTGTTATAAGGCATATATTAAGGAGTGAATGTCAGATGTAGCCCTCACAGCTGTTATAAGGCATTTATTAAGGAGTGAATGTCAGATGTAGCCCTCACAGCTGTCATAAGGGATATATTAAGGTGTGAATGTCAGATGTAGCCCTCACAGCTGTTATAAGGCTTATATTAAGGAGTGAATGTCAGATGTAGCCCTCACAGCTGTTATAAGGCTTCTATTAAGGAGTGAATGTCAGATGTAGCCCTCACAGCTGTTATAAGGCTTCTATTAAGGAGTGAATGTCAGATGTAGCCCTCACAGCTGTCATAAGGCATATATTAATTGGAATACTGTATCTCTTCAGACATAATCATATTGGAGGCTTTTAAGGTAATCAAACCACTTGACCAGAGGACACTCAATGCCACTCTCCCATGTGTGGTTGGGCTGTGTTATTCAGTGCACACACAATAAAAGACTTTGACTTTAGCATGACTTGGAAACAACTATGGAATACCAGGAATGCCATTCTGAACAATGACATTCTTATTACAAGGCACACAACATCTATACGCACATATAAAGATATATATCAAGATTAATAATAACGACAAACAAAAACAAACAAAAGAATGAATACATGTATATTCAATAAAACACAGTTATAGCCAGTGTATGAGTGGGGGAGTTGGACAATATGAATGGAATTTTATTGAAAATAAGTGTGGCAGTGATGTAAATGGTTACAAAACAATAAACTATTGTGCATTCAATGGCACAGAAGGTAATCAGAGCTGGGTGGCTGTTGTCTCTCATGATGTTCTGTGCTTTATTCAGGCAGCGCGTGGGGAAGTTTGGGAGACACACAGGGCCTTGAGACTGGGCTTACGGGTCTACCTTTATTCAAGACAGGAAGCACACAGCCAAGTACTACCGGGTCATGTTTGTGAATGCCCTGTACAACACAGCTCACCCATTTGTAACATTATCCAGCAGTTTCAGATCACTATTTCTACAGCTGTTAGTGAAAGTTTACAAAACCCTTAAAAGGCTTCACATTTTGCGACCTTAAAATCTGATCTAAAATCAGATGAATGCCCCAGAAAATCTCTCGTCTATAATAGCATACAATGAATGTGCATTTGTTGAGAATGTCTTTACAGCCTATATTTAGTACAGTTGAAGGTAGTAGAATGAAGTTTTCAATGTATTAAAAGTACAAAAGCCTTTATTATGTTCATTTAACAAATACACATCTTTGTTCTTGCCAAGACATTCATCATTCCTGACACAATGAGACACAATGTGACACAATGACATGTACATAATTAGTAAGTAACTGAGAAATGCCAAAACAGTGTATACATAATATTCTTACAGTTTTAAGGTCAAGTACGAACAATGTTCAATCAGACACACAAAACAAGGCCGCAGAAACAAAATAGGTGCCAGACAACAAAAACTGTGTCAAATAAAAAATGTATCCAAATCTTTCTTTACAAATTCTATTTTTTTGTTATTGCCTGAATAAGAAAGGAGCATTCTTCAAGACAGCTACAAAATGACACGGTCAGGTCGTTCATTTTATAAAATGACAGGTGGGAACTTAGATCCACATAGGGGAAATACTGTTTCATTTCTTATGTAGTTCTTATTGATGAAGGCAAATTTAGCTTCAGTTCTCATGCATGGAAATCAATGCGGCAATAAATTACTATAGTGCAACAGCGTTTCATTATCAACATACAAGTATCTTAACTCACAACAGACACAATATACAGTAAATGGCAATAGTTTGCTTATTGCATCAGCACTGATGAGCAGAAATGCACGTTAAGTTGGTATAGTTAATATATATATTCATATTCAATTCACCAAGGACAACCCAAGGTGTATGTTCACTAGAAATAGACAAAATCTGATAAAAATAATTAAATAGCAGTTTCCACTTTACATTGAACGTTTCCAGTCATGGTTTCCTCCTTTATTAGAATACCAGTAGAAGAGCCACAATGCATTCAAGGTAGTTTTGTGTTGCTTTATCAAACCAAATAACATATCACTTAGATAGGGTGAACGGGTGCACTTTTACTTTGGTGTAAATGTTGCATTGTATTATAATGACCGAACATGATATAAAAACATTGAACACAAAGAAAATATTAATGCCAAGCTTCCCATACTAGACACGGTATGCTTTCATGTATCGTGCTGCTGTAATCTGTGCAGCTGTGCTAACATTCATTTACCCACTACCAAATAGACCATTAACATAATGGTCCGTCATCATTAGAAAAAATAGTAATGGCATTAACCTTTGATTAAATCATCAGGAAAGCAAAACCATTTATGAACCATGGTGTATTTTAAATGAGCATCTTCCCTGTTGCTCAAATCCTCTTGCATTATCGTGACCACATCATCACCCTCCCGGAACGTAAAGTGCTTTAAGACCTGGTAAAAAGCTTGATGCAATCAAATATTATTGCTAATTTCACATAAGAAAACCCTCTATTCGGGGTTCACAATTTACCATGAAAATATGACTTTTTTCCTATTTAAAGTATGTCTAATGGGATAAAAAAGATTTGTATAAAAGGGTTTGACTACATGCAATTGTTTTTATGATTTCAACCCATGTAATGTGCACAGTATGTTTTTGAACCCATGTAATGTGCACAGTATGTTTTTGAACCCATGTAATGTGCACAGTATGTTTGTAAACCCATGTAATGTGCACAATATGTTTGTAAACCCATGTAATGTGCAGAGTATGTTTTTGAACCCATGTAATGTGCACAGTATGTTTTTGAACCCATGTAATGTGCACAGTATGTTTTTGAACCCATGTAATGTGCACAATATGTTTGTAAACCCATGTAATGTGCAGAGTATGTTTTTGAACCCATGTAATGTTCACAGTATGTTTTTGAACCCATGTAATGTGCACAGTATGTTTTTGAACCCATGTAATGTGCACAGTATGTTTTTGAACCCATGTAATGTGCACAGTATGTTTTTGAACCCATGTAATGTGCACAGCATGTTTTTGAACCCATGTAATGTGCACAGTATGTTTTTGAACCCATGTAATGTGCACAGTATGTTTTTGAACCCATGTAATGTGCACAGTATGTAGTGAGTAAGTACTCAGTGTGCAGAGATTGTACATATGTGAAGCAATATCACTTCCAAGATCTTTACACATTATTCAGAGGGTTAGGGTTCTCCTGGATGCATTTACACTATGTATGTTAAGAACTATGTAACCTTCCAGGATGTCAAGATTTTGAGATGCTGTCATCCTGGTCTTTATCTGACTCCGGGGATGCCGGTCGTGATGTCTCAAAGAAACTAGATGAGCAAGAGGCCTTTCTAGAAGCTGTGGCCTTTTTTGATTTGAGCAGTTGAAGCATCTCAGCCAGCTGGTCTTCCAGTACTGCCATTCGGCCATTAAGAGACCTGATGTCTCCTCTAAGTTCTTGCTTAAGCTCCAGAAAAGAAGTGTGCATTGTCTGTTTAGGTATGGGACAAACATAAAGCTTTCCTTCTGACAGTACTGGGCTCCGTGTCTGCAGAGTCCTTGTTTCTTCCATGTCATCCAAGCACAGGTCGCTCTTCGTAATTCCACTGTCGCAAGAATCCGTCTTCCTGAGAGAATTGTCGTCGTGAGAATTGGTCCTGTCCGGTAAGGTCTCCATGGATTCTGCCTTAGAAACGGCGCCCCACGACTCTCCCTTCACAACGGACTCTTTGAAACGACCCCAGCCTTTCTTGGTCGGAGCCTCCGCCGACTTGCAACCAACGAGGTTGCCGTTCGGCATGGCAGGGGCGTTTAGTGTGACCCGACTAGAAGTCCGGGAGGACGAAACAGACGAGGCGTTGGGTGTAGCAGGGCTCTCGGTAACCGTGATTATGCTCGTGGAAGCGAGAACATTGCAGACTTTGGTGTGCTCCAGATGGACCATGCCCCTTTCTACGTCCCGTGATTCCCCGTGACATGCCCGCTCCGCTGCCAGACATGCCCGCTCCGCTGCCAGGCGGGCCTCCCTCTGCTGCCGGAAACGCTGGAAGAGCCGCCGGACTGGGTGGTCCGGAGGGAGGTTCAAAGGGGCCTCGTTCTTCCTTTTGAGCATCTCCTCCTCTTCTCGCTTCACGTCGCTGATCTTCCGAAACACTATCTGTAACAAGGAAATTAGACAACAGCATTAAGTTAGCTTCAAGCCAATCTTCAATCCATTGGTTTCAAACGGTCTGAATTAGATCTGCTCAGATCTGGTTAAGTATTTTAACTGGCTTAACGTTTTTTTCACAGTTAACTTTTTAGAGAAATACACATTTGTGTACTGAAAGACAAACAGTATAACCTCTGTATGCCTCTTAATGTCTTTTTTAAATGTGTACTTCTGAAATTCTCGGAGACAGGCATCTCAGGATATAGTCACTTGTGGACCGGTTCATGTGGAGGTGCAGACCATTTAAAGCACACTGCAAACATAGACTTTTTATCCAAGACAGTACACAGGACTCTTGTGAAACTACCTGCTCAGATTATGGGGTACATGTGCTCATCAGGGTTGCAGAGGCTTTTCCAAAGAGTCATTCTGACGACAACCATGTAATTAATACTGATTTCACCCTCATCTATTCACTTACCAATTTGACCTGGTGAACAGTTAACGTATCAATGGGGGTTAGAGTCATGTGTAACCAGAGCCGCCGGAGTTTAACAGGTATTCGTAATATTTTTCGGTATGAAATTAACACAAGGAACAACCATTATTAGTAAGAAATAGTTTGTATACAATTTTTACTTATATGTTTCTTCGAAGTTATTGTATAGTTTAATGTTGTAGATCAGTTCTAAAGGCAATATGTGGATAACTAATACAGATCTAATTTGATTAGTAAAAAAATAAATAGAAACCTCATTAACGATAGTGGGGACTGGGATATATGTTTGGTATGTTTCAAAATGATTATCACGTGAGGCGAGTGTTCGGGTAATGGAAGTGGAACACAAGCGCTGTACCCAGTCAAGCGAGTCAGGGTCATTTCTCACACGGGGTGTGTCATTATTGAAGTGACACAGGACAGATCCCATGCAGCAGGCTGGGGTTTCAGATCGATCAGAAGAAGGGAGATGGCGTGACAAGGCCTCGAGGGCCGGAGTGGAAACAACAGGAAAAAAAGAAGATGGAAGACGGAAGACGAGTTGTTGGAAGATTGAGTAAGAGACTGCTGATGCCAGACAATAACCGTCTACTAGATAATTAGCCAACACTGTCAGGGGAAGAGCAGGTGCCTGGAATATGTCAGGTCATCAAAAAAGTGCTTGTGTTTCTAATGTCGACAGGGATATACTTGTATGCTTGTATTGTTGTTGTAGCTGTAATAGCATGACTTATTTAGTTTTAGTTGAGCAGTAGTAATAATATACCATAAGAAAGGGAATATTATTCCAGCATTTGTTTCCCCTGTTGGTTGACTTGCGTAAACTGTGTTGACCTTATACAACCTGGCTCTGATTTAACTTTGTCTAGCTTAACCATCTGATGGTCGATTCCCTGAACCCTGAACTATCTGACCAGACAAGTATTGATTTACTTTGTGGTCTGGTTGGCAACAAGGTTTTGCACTCAAAGAAGGGCAAAACCTTGGTTTTCTAACTATTTTATTCCAATGCGAAAAGATAGCATGAACAGAAATGTAGCTGTTTTTACAGGTTTGCATTGGTTTCAATGTTTTTGCGAGTGATATGGTCCCCTTTTCAAAATAAAGGATCTAAAATATTTTTCCTTACGCCTGTTGTCAAATTAGCCCAGGCTTTTATTTTACACCATTTTCACTTTGTTAAGCTACACGTGACATTGAATTGGTTAAATAGCCAATTACTACATTGATTACTAACCAGGGGTTTTTGTGTAACACAATTCGAAATCTTTTGTACAAACCCCTATGCTGTTACACTAATAGCCAATACTGGAGGTCTTTCACGATTCCTATTTCTCTGTACCGGAAGTAAAATGCGATTCATGATAAAATGGAACAGAGGGGATGTCACAACTCCAGCTGAGGGTGTGGCAGCTCCACCTGCGAGCGTTATCCGGCGGTCGTCCTCCCCGGCCTATTAGTCAACACCGAATCTCCTCCCCCTGCACACCTTGTTCAGTCTCGTCATCACTACACCTGGTGTCCATTATCTCATTAAGGGACTAAGCTCCCTGTGTTTCGGTTGTCTTTGTGTTGAATTGTTTCTATGTTACGAGTATTGTACTCCACGACTCTCTTTGCGAGAGCGTGTTTCTTGATACTCCGTGTGAGGAGTGCTTTAGTTATTAAGTGCGCTGCAACGCATCAATTGCTAATTTTGGAAAGCGTGTTTTTTACGCTACACTGCGTTCGAGGGGTTTCCTAAATTAAAAGGATTATTGAACGCTCTCCGTGGTCCTGACTGGTTTTCATCCTTCCGTCCACCCTACACACCGTGACAGGAGAGCTTCTGACAGTAGCCCAACAGACTTGATATCACTTTCACCACCTGAGTAACTTTTGTTAAATGTCATGGCCTTGTCTTGTATATCGTAAGATCCTTTGTGGGTGGAAAATGTTCCATTCTGGTTTTGTGGATTGACTTTGTTCTTTTCAAAATGTATAAATATAATTGCAACAATGTAGGGTTTTATTTATTACTCTTTTACAAAATATGTGAATGATTTACATATATAGGTGAAGTGTTCTGACCTGTGGAGCCAACGTTTGTGAATTCAGTTTTCTTGCATTTTCCCATTCACATCCATGAACAAATTATGTCTAATTACCACACATTTTATCATTCACATGAAATAACAATATATGCCTAATTACCACACATTTTCTCATAATTAAAAAGGCCTCCTAACCTCCTAAGTGTGGTTTTATTTACATGACATTTCATTTAGGTATTTGCGATTTGTACCAAACCAAATGGAGTTGTTTAAAGATGCAGAAACAATAAACTGTTTTACTATTTGATTTAATTCACTTTGCATTTTACCTATGATAAATAGTTTTCATATATATTATTTTATACACAAACGCTAAATTTTTTCCGTGCCTGGTTTCTGCCACACGACATCAAAGGATCGGTGCCAGAATGAAAAGCTGTAAAATCAGGAGCCAGCAGAGCTTGACGGTCAGTGGAATCTGCTCAGGATGTATCTACAACTGCGAGGAGGAATACCCGCACCGTCACACACTGGAGCGATGGGTGTGGGCCGGAGAAGCCGGAGACGCTTGAGGGAGGAGTAAAAGGGACTCCAATGATGTAGCTACCAGCGTCCTCAATACCGGGTACTCCATTACAGTTTCTTATTTAAAAAGGCATAGATAGTCACTCAGAGTTTCTGTGGTTCTGTATCATGACTCAGACCACACAACACGATCTAGTATAACTAGCATTAGCACAATCAACCCCCCTGGTTACCTAACATACAAATGCATGGCAGATCTGTGTGTAAAGAGGAGTACATACCTGTAAGCGTTTCTAAACTAAGCAAAGCAATTACCTCCGTGACGATAAAGAACAGCAGGCATCATGGCTCAGGATGGTAATTTTGACATGTACCACGATAAGATATGCAATTGAGTTGTATTTCAAAATTGGTTGATTCGCACAGCTGACATTTCTCAAGGACAACCTTCTCTAGATGTGCTCATCATGGAAAATATTAGAGTACTTTCATAACGTAGATGGGCCAGAACATGTGCATATTCCAGTGGAAGGCAGAAGAAGGCCTGATTGAGTTGTCTGCCAAGAATCTGCCTCTAACAGAACACAATGGCAAATGCCAAGAAGCTGCCTTCAACAGAACACAATGACAAATGCCAAGAAGCTGCCTCCAACAGAACACAATGGCAAATGCCAAGAAGCTGCCCCCAACAGAACACAATGACAAATGCCAAGAAGCTGCCTCCAACAGAACACAAGGGCAAATGCCAAGAAGCATGTAATTCTAGCTACTAAGTCATAAGATCTGAATTAACATTCAACCACACAGCATGTAATGCCAGCTAGCTACTAAGTCATATAGCCTATTTCCCGCTCACTTCATGCACTATAAAAGGGTATTTTGTCTAGAGGCTGAATCTGTTGAAATGTAAGGAAGTTACAAAGTTTTACTATCTTTTTCATTTTGATAATAAATCATGATGTCATATATATATTTTTTTACGGCAACTCATTGTTACATGGAGTAATGGATGTGGAGGCAGGTCACAAGTAAAGGGCGAACCAAGGACATTAATTAACCAAATGTAAGGATAAAAAAGGGCACACTAAACAACAACAGGACAGAAGCAACCAAATATTGGGTAATTGCCCGTCCTTACATTGTCCTTCATCTCATTTCACTCACACATTGGCTCATTGACACACTGCCCAGCATACTATTTTTGCACTGCTCTTTTCGCACTTTCTGGTTGAATGCAAACTGCCGTGCCAAGACGTGACACAAACTGCCGTGCCAAGACGTGACACAAACTGCCGTGCCAAGACGTGACACAAACTGCCGTGCCAAGACGTGACACAAACTGCCGTGCCAAGACGTGACACAAACTGCCGTGCCAAGACGTGACACAAACTGCCGTGCCAAGACGTGACACAAACTGCCGTGCCAAGACGTGACACAAACTGCCGTGCCAAGACGTGACACAAACTGCCGTGCCAAGACGTGACACAAACTGCCGTGCCAAGACGTGACACAAACTGCCGTGCCAAGACGTGACACAAACTGCCGTGCCAAGACGTGACACAAACTGCCGTGCCAAGACGTGACACAAACTGCCGTGCCAAGAGGTGACACACGGATACTTCCAGCAGAAGAATGGTCCAATTTTACAAAATATGTATTGTCTAAGAAACGTTGCAAAAGCATTACAGCAATCCAATATGTGTAGGCTACACCCTAGTTCTCATACAACACAATTTCCAAGCTAAAAAATTGGGTAATCTTTATCCAACATCGTTTATTTAGTCTATAAAGCATACAGTGCCCTCTGTTCTTATTGGCTAACCTGTAGCATATAATGTTCCTTTGGTCTACAAAACAAATACAGTTCTTTGGTTATTATTGGGTAACCTGGTGCATATATCTTTTATTTAGTCTACACAACATATGCAGTGTCCTTAGCTCGTATTGGTACATTAAAGGGATTCCCTGCTATCCTTGCTCGATAAAGAGGTTTCCTTGATTACTGAGCTCACCAGTGGTTTCCTTTTCTTTTTAATGGTATTCTAAATTGTAGTTTTTGGTAATACATTGCATATGTTTCAGAATATCCCCCCCTAACATTTAGCTTCCTTAACAATTGCTTAACACTTCCCTAACATATACGGCAACCACGTTGTGAAGAATGTTGTAAAACCACAAGTGACCCCAAACTCAGAGCCATGGCTCAAGACTGGACATTCACAACTTCAATGCCTGCACAGTTAGGACGCAAAACAGCTAAATAACCACTTACATCGATCAAACTAATTGCCCCAAAACCTTTTGCGTCCTAAAATAGGGGAACTATTCAAAGTGTTGCCTATACTGGGCACACAAATGTGTACAGAAATCCCCTAAAATGAAGGTTGACAATCTAGAGGTTAACATCATTATTTGTTTGATTTCAAGTGGAAACATTGTGACTATCAGACTAAATAAAAAAATGCTTTACTTGAGAGAATAAGAAGTCAGGGGGCAGAGTATTTTTTTTGTTGTTCAAATAACCATATTATTATTATTTTTGCTGACAAAATGTAAAAGGCCAGAGATAAGTGAACAAGCCTTGCCTTATTTCAAACAGAACTTACACAAAAAGGGAATTTATATAATTTTTACAATTGCAGATGTTTGTTTCAACCGTCAGAGTATATCATTTGGAAATGCACACGTGACCGCATTGAACCATAAATATCCAGTATTGTGAAATTGCTCGTCACTGAACATCGGCACAAAAGAGACGGGGAACTGGCCACAGTTCAGTTCTCACATTCTCATTTTACTGAGAACTCAAGACATGTCTGAGCAAAAAAGAACTACAGTGCAAGACAAGTTGTGAATGAAATCTGTGCCTAATTCTGGACGTTTCTCTTGAGGTCTGCGAACCAGAATAAATGTTTGTCCCTAACTTGCTTAATGTTGCCTCACTGTGAGATATCGACATTGGGTTGAACACAGAGCGTCCTTTACACATGGGAGCTTCCACCCTTTACACCTGGAAGCTTCCAGACTTTACACATGGGAGAATCCACCCTTTACACCTGGGAGCTTTCGCCCTTTACACCTGGGAGCTTCCACCCTTTACACCTGGGAGCTTTCACCTTTTACACCTAGGATCTTCCCCCCTTTACACATGGGAGCTTCCACCCTTTACACCTGGGAGTTTCCACCCTTTACACCTGGGAGCTTCCACCCTTTACACCTGAAAGCTTCCACCCTTTACACCTGGGAGCTTCCACCCATTACACCTGGGAGCTTCCACCCTTTACACATGGGAGCTTCCACCCTTTACACCTGGGAGCTTTCGCCCTTTACACCTGGGAGCTTCCACCCTTTACACCTGGGAGCTTTCACCTTTTACACCTAGGATCTTCCCCCTTTACACATGGGAGCTTCCACCCTTTACACCTGGGAGTTTCCACCCTTTACACCTGGGAGCTTCCACCCTTTACACCTGGGAGCTTTCACCTTTTACACCTAGGATCTTCCCCCCTTTACACATGGGAGCTTCCACCCTTTACACCTGGGAGTTTCCACCCTTTACACCTGGGAGCTTCCACCCTTTACACCTGAAAGCTTCCACCCTTTACACCTGGGAGCTTCCACCCATTACACCTGGGAGCTTCCACCCTTTACACATGGGAGCTTCCACCCTTTACACCTGGGAGCTTTCGCCCTTTACACCTGGGAGCTTCCACCCTTTACACCTGGGAGCTTTCACCTTTTACACCTAGGATCTTCCCCCCTTTACACATGGGAGCTTCCACCCTTTACACCTGGGAGTTTCCACCCTTTACACCTGGGAGCTTCCACCCTTTACACCTGAAAGCTTCCACCCTTTACACCTGGGAGCTTCCACCCATTACACCTGGGAGCTTCCACCCTTTACACATGGGAGCTTCCACCCTTTACACCTGGGAGCTTTCACCCTTTACACCTGGGAGCTTCCACCCTTTACACCTGGGAGCTTCCGCCCTTTACACCTGGGAGCTTTCACCTTTTACACCTAGGATCTTCCCCCCTTTACACATGGGAGCTTCCACCCTTTACACATGGGATCTTACACCCTTTACACCTGGGAGCTTCCTATAAGCCGTATAAGCAGGTATGAGAGACTGCGCTTACTTTTTTCCTGAGGTTATAGGTGAGCAGAAGTTATGAGAGACTGCGCTTACTCTTTTCCTGAGGTTATAGGTGAGCAGCAGGTATGAGAGACTCCGCTTACTCTTTTCTTGAGGTTATAGGTGAGCAGCAGGTATGAGAGACTGCGCTTACTCTTTTCCTGAGGTTATAGATGAGCAGCAGGTATGAGAGACTGTGCTTACACTTTTCCCGAGGTTATAGGTGAGCAGCAGGTATTAGAAACTGCGCTTACTCTTTTCTTGAGGTTATAGGTGAGCAGCAGGTTTGAGAGACTGCACTTACTCTTTTCCTGAGGTTATATGTGAGCAGCAGGTATGAGAGACTGCGCTTACTCTTTTCCTGAGGTTATAGGTGAGCAGCAGGTATGAGAGACTGCACTTACTCTTTTCCTGAGGTTATAGGTGAGCAGCAGGTATGAGAAACTGCGCTTACTCTTTTCTTGAGGTTATAGGTGAGCAGCAGGTATGAGAGACTGCACTTACTCTTTTCCCGAGGTTATAGGTCAGCAGCAGGTATGAGAGACTGCGCTTACTCTTTTCCTGAGGTTATAGGTGAGCAGCAGGTATAAGAGACAGCGCTTACTCTTTTCCGGAGGTTATAGGTGAGCAGAAGTTATGAGAGACTGCGCTTACTCTTTTCCTGAGGTTATAGGTGAGCAGCAGGTATGAGAGACTGCGCTTACTCTTTTCCTGAGGTTATAGATGAGCAGCAGGTATGAGAGACTGCGCTTACTCTTTTCCTGAGGTTATAGGTGAGCAGCAGGTATGAGAGACTGCGTTTACTCTTTTCCTGAGGTTATAGATGAGCAGCAGGTATGAGAAACTGCGCTTACCCTTTTCCTGAGGTTATAGATGAGCAGCAGGTATGAGAGACTGCGCTTACTCTTTTCCTGAGGTTATAGGTGAGCAGCAGGTATGAGAGACTGCGTTTACTCTTTTTCTGAGGTTATAGATGAGCAGCAGGTATGAGAAACTGCGCTTACCCTTTTCCTGAGGTTATAGGTGAGCAGCAGGTATGAGAAACTGCGCTTACCCTTTTCCTGAGGTTATAGATGAGCAGCAGGTATGAGAGACGGCGCTTACCCTTTTCCTGAGGTTATATGTGAGCAGCAGGTATGAGAAACTGCGCTTACCCTTTTCCTGAGGTTATATGTGAGCAGCAGGTATGAGAAACTGCGCTTACCCTTTTCCTGAGGTTATATGTGAGCAGCAGGTATGAGAAACTGCGCTTACCCTTTTCCTGAGGTTATAGGTGAGCAGCAGGTATGAGAGACGGCGCTTACCCTTTTCCTGAGGTTATATGTGAGCAGCAGGTATGAGAGACGGCGCTTACCCTTTTCCTGAGGTTATATGTGAGCAGCAGGTTTCGGGCGAAGTGGTTGGAGAAAGCAACGTAGAACTCCAGAACTTTCTGCAGGGCGTCACGCTTGATGACGTGTAGATCACAATAGGTCAGGGCTCGGACATTAGCACAAGCCTGAGCTAGTGTCACCTCCTTCCAGAAGACATCACCAAACACGTCCCCCTTTCCTGTAAAGAGAAAGAAAGAGGAATGGAAAAGTAGACCCAGCCAGGGATCCTAAAGGGAAGCACATTTGGCCCATGTAAGGCCAGGCCCCTACTGCCTCAGCATTTAAATGTCTTCTCAGGTGAACAGACATTTCATTTTGCGCCAGTGTAATCTTTGTCAGCAAAAAATAAAACAAAAATATGACTTGTTTCTCTGGCAGTTAACGGACTGATCCAGAAAAAGCAGTAGCTAAACTAAACCTATTAAACTTTTTGCGGTGACTCATGTTATGCTGGGTGTGTCACGACAGAACCAAGGCTATGCAGCACAACTGTGGGTCCATTGTATGTTTATCTAACAGCCGTTTGTAGGCTACACAAGTCGAGGCTACACAAGTCGAGGCTACACAAGTCGAGGCTACACAAGTCGAGGCTACATAAGTGGAGGCTACACAAGTCGAGGCTACACAAGTGGAGGCTACACAAGTCGAGGCTACACAAGTCGAGGCTACATAAGTGGAGGCTACACAAGTCGAGGCTACACAAGTGGAGGCTACACAAGTCGAGGCTACACAAGTCGAGGCTACACAAGTCGAGGCTACACAAGTCGAGGCTACACAAGTGGAGGCTACACAAGTCGAGGCTACACAAGTGGAGGCTACACAAGTCGAGGCTACACAAGTCGAGGCTACACAAGTCGAGGCTACACAAGTCGAGGCTACACAAGTGGAGGCTACACAAGTCGAGGCTACACAAGTCGAGGCTACACAGGTGGAGGCTACACAAGTGGGGCATTTCATTGAATGGTATTTCAGAATGAAAGCAAAGGAAAGCTTTGTTCCATTAACAGAAAATCATGCTGCTTGATATTTGGGTGACTCAATCTCTCCTTGAAATAAGAGTGATATCTGAAAAACGGTTATGAAAATTATGATTTTAATTAGAACAAAACCAGATCTTACACACATTGCTTCAATGTTAATTTAAAAATGCAAACCCTGTGAGATAAGGATATTTTGACTGTGGCTGCTGTTTTCTAAGAGGTTCCTTCCCTGCTAGAGAGAGTGCTATCCCAATATGTGTCCGCTGGGGAAATACAAGCTTCATCATGATAACCAGTGCTCTTTCTTAATGATTTAAAGGAAAATAAACTATTCCAAAACGATGGAGACAGCAGCCCTTAACTATTTTATTTTTCCATATGTATTACATTTGAGTTATTTAGTAAACTGTCTTATCTTGAGCGCTAAGAATCGGGAGTGCATACATTGTCATAAACTTTAGCTTCTTAGTGGAAATCAAACATAGAACCCTGGCATGGCAACGCTGGCATGGCAACGATGGCATGGTAACCCTGGCATGGCAACCCTGGCATGGCAACGCTGGCATGGCAACCTACTGTCGTAGTACATTAGTAAGGTTCAAGTAAAGTACTGTCGTAGTATGTTAGTAAGATACAAGTAAAGTAATGTCATAGTATGTTAGTAAGGTACAATAAAGTACTGTTGTAGTATGTTAGTAAGGTTCAAGTAAAGTAATGTCATAGTATGTTAGTAAGATTCAAGTAAAGTACTGTCATAGTATGTTAGTAAGATTCAAGTAAAGTACTGTCATAGTATGTTAGTAAGATACAAGTAAAGTACTGACATAGTATGTTAGTAAGGTACAACTAAAGTACTGTTGTAGTATGTTACTAAGGTACATGCAAAGTACTGTCGTAGTATTTTAGAAAGGTACAAGTAAAGTACTGGTGTAGTATGTTAGTAAGGTTCAAGTAAAGTAATGTCATAGTACGTTAGTAAGGTTCAAGTAAAGTAATGTCATAGTATGTTAGTAAGGTACAACTAAAGTACTGTTGTAGTATGTTAGTAAGGTTCAAGTAAAGTACTGTCATAGTAGGTTAGTAAGGTTCAAGTAAAGTAATGTCATAGTATGTTAGTAAGGTACAACTAAAGTACTGTCGTAGTACATTAGTAAGGTTCAAGTAAAGTACTGTCATAGTATGTTAGTAAGATTCAAGTAAAGTACTGTCGTAGTACGTTAGTAAGATTCAAGTAAAGTACTGACATAGTATATTAGTAAGATTCAAGTAAAGTAGTGTCTTTAGTACGTTATTAAGATTCAAGTAAAGTACTGACATAGTATGTTAGTAAGATTCAAGTAAAGTAGTGTCGTAGTACGTTATTAAGATTCAAGTAAAGTACTGACATAGTATGTTAGTAAGATTCAAGTAAAGAAGTGTCGTTGTACGTTAGTAAGGTTCAAGTAAAGTACTGTCGTAGTAGGTTAGTAAGATTAAAGTAAAGTACTGACATAGTATGTTAGTAAGATTCAAGTAAAGTACTGTCGTAGTACGTTAGTAAGGTTCAAGTATAGTACTGTCATAATATGTTAGTCTGGTACATTATAGAAGCAATGCCACATGGGAAAAACTCACCTAAAATGGCGACAACTTCGTCGTCCTGGATGACCTCTAGGGACCCAGACACCACAAAGCAGAGGCTGTCAACACTTTCCCCTGCGTGGTAGATGAGGTCCCCAGGTGCGCTGTGCGTCGTCTGGAACTCCATGGCCAGGGCTCGCAGGCATCCATCACTGGCCAATCGGAAGGCCGGGTGCTCTTTAAATACCTTTCTGTTGAGGTGGACACAAATGTCCGCCCGCATGTCTTTGGGGCAGATTTGCAAAACCTGAAAAAGACACAAGTCACATGGATCTGCAAAAAGCAGCTAAACAAGGAACTGCCCTCTCTACTCTATTGATTTGACAACATGGACATACAAGCCTGACACCCTGAAAAGCTGTGATTGGTCAGCATCCAACAATTATTTTCTTTTGCCTAAAGTTTAAAAAAAACAAATTAAAAGTTTTTTAAAAAGACAAATTAAAGGGTTTTCAAAAAGACAAATTAAAAGTTTCAAAAAGACAGAGTAAATAAGCAGAAGGGGCGATAGGAACAAGCACATATTGCACTTCAACCAGCAGAAAATCAACCAATCATGTCGAGGTTTTCGTGCTGCGTCACACGGTTGATAAGTTAAAGATTTCCTGTGTGGTTTCTCATCTTTCCAACTGGTATCTGACAGATATCTTATAGCATCAAAGCAGTCTCTCCCACAGGCATATGTCTAGGAGCAGTTGCACTTTTTAAAGGCCCTTTGTAGACCTAGCAAAAAATAAATTTCCTAAATATGATTTCAAATGGTATTGGTCAATCACAAGTCTGCTATTTTGGAACATTTCTGTTACTTGAAGACCAAAGCTGCCGTAATTAGAAATTAATATATGAATGTACCAATAAATATATATTTGTGTATAGGGCTGTGTAGTCACAGATCTGAGTGCCCATCATAACCAGCTCTGACCAACGTTTGAAGAGCCTACAGAAAATGCAAGAGCTAGTGCAGATTTTTTACTTTTTTGCGTTGATGGTTGGCTGACAATATGTTTCAGTTAGCTGCATCTACAGACACAGAGGTTGACCCTGTAGTGTTCAGCAATATGTTTCAGTTAGATGCCTCTACAGACACAGAGGTTGACCCTGTAGTGTTCAGCAATATGTTTCAGTTAGATGCCTCTACAGACACAGAGGTTGACCCTGTAGTGTTCAGCAATATGTTTCAGTTAGATGCCTCTACAGACACAGAGGTTGACCCTGTAGTGTTCAGCAATATGTTTCAGTTAGCTGCATCTGCAGACACAGAGGTTGACCCTGTAGTGTTCAGCAATATGTTTCAGTTAGCTGCATCTGCAGACACAGAGGTTGACCCTGTAGTGTTCAGCAATATGTTTCAGTTAGATGCCTCTACAGACACAGAGGTTGACCCTGTAGTGTTCAGCAATATGTTTCAGTTAGCTGCATCTGCAGACACAGAGGTTGACCCTGTAGTGTTCAGCAATATGTTTCAGTTAGCTGCATCTGCAGACACAGAGGTTGACCCTGTAGTGTTCAGCAATATGTTTCAGTTAGCTGCATCTGCAGACACAGAGGTTGACCCTGTAGTGTTCAGCAATATGTTTCAGTTAGCTGCATCTACAGACACAGAGGTTGACCCTGTAGTGTTCAGCAATATGTTTCAGTTAGATGCATCTACAGACACAGAGGAAGACCCTGTAGTGTTCAGCAATATGTTTCAGTTAGCTGCATCTACAGACACAGAGGTTGACCCTGTAGTGTTCAGCAATATGTTTCAGTTAGATGCATCTACAGACACAGAGGAAGACCCTGTAGTGTTCAGCAATATGTTTCAGTTAGCTGCATCTACAGACACAGAGGTAGACCCTGTAGTGTTCAGCATTATGTTTCAGTTAGCTGCATCTACAGGCACAGAGGTTGACCCTGTAGTGTTCAGCAATATGTTTCAGTTAGCTGCATCTGCAGACACAGAGGTTGACCCTGTAGTGTTCAGCAATATGTTTCAGTTAGATGCATCTGCAGGCACATAGGTAGACCCTGTAGTGTTCAGCAATATGTTTCAGTTAGCTGCATCTACAGACACAGAGGTAGACCCTGTAGTGTTCAGCATTATGTTTCAGTTAGCTGCATCTACAGGCACAGAGGAAGACCCTGTAGTGTTCAGCAATATGTTTCAGTTAGCTGCATCTACAGACACAGAGGTAGACCCTGTAGTGTTCAGCAATATGTTTCAGTTAGCTGCATCTGCAGGCACATAGGTAGACCCTGTAGTGTTCAGCAATATGTTTCAGTTAGCTGCATCTGCAGGCACATAGGTAGACCCTGTAGTGTTCAGCATTATGTTTCAGTTAGATGCGTCTACGGACACATAGGTAGACCCTGTAGTGTTCAGCAATATGTTTCAGTTAGCTGCATCTGCAGGCACATAGGTAGACCCTGTAGTGTTCAGCAATATGTTTCAGTTAGCTGCATCTACAGACACAGAGGTAGACCCTGTAGTGTTCAGCAATATGTTTCAGTTAGATGCATCTACAGACACAGAGGAAGACCCTGTAGTGTTCAGCAATATGTTTCAGTTAGCTGCGTCTACAGACACAGAGGTAGACCCTGTAGTGTTCAGCAATATGTTTCAGTTAGCTGCATCTACAGACACAGAGGTAGACCCTGTAGTGTTCAGCAATATGTTTCAGTTAGATGCCTCTACAGACACAGAGGAAGACCCTGTAGTGTTCAGCAATATGTTTCAGTTAGCTGCATCTACAGGCACAGAGGTTGACCCTGTAGTGTTCAGCAATATGTTTCAGTTAGCTGCATCTACAGGCACAGAGGTTGACCCTGTAGTGTTCAGCAATATGTTTCAGTTAGCTGCATCTACAGACACAGAGGTAGACCCTGTAGTGTTCAGCAATATGTTTCAGTTAGCTGCATCTGCAGACACAGAGGTTGACCCTGTAGTGTTCAGCAATATGTTTCAGTTAGCTGCATCTGCAGGCACATAGGTAGACCCTGTAGTGTTCAGCAATATGTTTCAGTTAGCTGCATCTGCAGGCACATAGGTAGACCCTGTAGTGTTCAGCAATATGTTTCAGTTAGCTGCATCTGCAGGCACATAGGTAGACCCTGTAGTGTTCAGCATTATGTTTCAGTTAGATGCGTCTACGGACACAGAGGTAGACCCTGTAGTGTTCAGCAATATGTTTCAGTTAGCTGCATCTGCAGGCACATAGGTAGACCCTGTAGTGTTCAGCAATATGTTTCAGTTAGCTGCATCTACAGACACAGAGGTAGACCCTGTAGTGTTCAGCAATATGTTTCAGTTAGATGCATCTACAGACACAGAGGAAGACCCTGTAGTGTTCAGCAATATGTTTCAGTTAGCTGCGTCTACGGACACAGAGGTAGACCCTGTAGTGTTCAGCAATATGTTTCAGTTAGCTGCATCTACAGACACAGAGGTAGACCCTGTAGTGTTCAGCAATATGTTTCAGTTAGATGCCTCTACAGACACAGAGGAAGACCCTGTAGTGTTCAGCAATATGTTTCAGTTAGCTGCATCTACAGGCACAGAGGTTGACCCTGTAGTGTTCAGCAATATGTTTCAGTTAGCTGCATCTACAGGCACAGAGGTTGACCCTGTAGTGTTCAGCAATATGTTTCAGTTAGCTGCGTCTACGGACACAGAGGTAGACCCTGTAGACCCAGTCTGTGACTACACAGCCCCATACACACCTAATATCTGATATGACATTATGACATACACTATTTGGCATTGGTGCATAATTGATGACATCATATCACAAACCAGCTAGAAGGTTTCACAGTGACATTGTGACTGAATTTGTGAGGAGTTGAGGAACCAGAGTACATGGTAGGTTTGAGGTAGGTCATGGTAGGTTTGAGGTAGGTCATGGTAGGTTTGAGGTAGGTCATGGTAGTTTTGAGGTAGGTCATGGTAGGTCATGGTAGGTTTGAGGTAGGTCATGGTAGGTCATGGTAGGTTTGAGGAAGGTCATGGTAGTTTTGAGGTAAGTCATGGTAGATCATGGTAGGGTTAAGGTAGGTCATGGTAGATCATGGTAGGTTTGAGGTAGGTCATGGTAGGTTTGAGGTAGGTCATGGTAGGTTTGAGGTAGGTCATGGTAGATCATGGTAGGTTTGAGGTAGGTCATGGTAGATCATGGTAGGTTTGAGGTAGGTCATGGTAGGTTTGAGGTAGGTCATGGTAGATCATGGTAGGTTTGAGGTAGGTCATGGTAGATCATGGTAGGTTTGAGGTAGGTCATGGTAGATCATGGTAGGTTTTAGGTAGGTCATGGTAGATCATGGTAGGTTTGATGTAGGTCATGGTAGGTTTGAGGTAGGTCATGGTAGATCATGGTAGGTTTGAGGTAGGTCATGGTAGATCATGGTAGGTTTAAGGTAGGTCATGGTAGATCATGGTAGGTTTTAGGTAGGTCATGGTAGGTTTGAGGTAGATCATGGTAGGTTTTAGGTAGGTCATGGTAGGTTTGAGGTAGGTCATGGTAGATCATGGTAGGTTTGAGGTAGGTCATGGTAGATCATGGTAGGTTTGAGGTAGGTCATGGTAGGTCATGGTAGGTTTGAGGTAGGTCATGGTAGGTTTGAGGTAGGTCATGGTAGATCATGGTAGGTTTGAGGTAGGTCATGGTAGGTTTGAGGTAGGTCATGGTAGATCATGGTAGGTTTGAGGTAGGTCATGGTAGGTTTGAGGTAGGTCATGGTAGATCATGGTAGGTTTGAGCAGAGGTCGCCCTACCTTGTCTGTATCGATGCCTCTGGACATGGACCACGTTGATACTATATAGTCCATGACTCGTTCACTAAGGCCATTGGGCACCTGGTACAGCTTGAGGAAGTCGCGGACGCTGTTTAGCATCTCGTGGTAGCGGTTGGTGTTGGCGTACATCTGCTGGAAGATTGTGGTCACGTTACCAAATATAGTGGCGTACAGAAGTGCTGAAAAAAAACAAAAACAAGGTTAAACACATGCTGGAAAATTGAATCTTTTTAACTGACTGTTTACTGACAGTTTTTTGAGACTATACATTGTATTATTGAAAAAAAAAATCGGGAAAGACAGAGGCCCACAATAGTCGAAAATACAAATGAGCATTTCTAATTTCCTGAATTTCCTGTCTTCAGTTGGAAGTATGGCCATTTTCTCATTGCAATGATTTGTTATGGGGAGCAGTGTTAAATCAAAAGTCAGAAGTCCTCTCTGGGGACAGCTCCAAGCTTTTCTGCTTTTCTCCAACTACCTTTAACTGGTTAGATGTTAGATGGGTTAACGCATGGTTCAACACAAGCTACTTTGAGTTGCTGGTCATGTGTTCTAACTGCTACGGTTAGCTTAGCAGATGCTCCAGCTGCCTAAGTGAGTACAGCTGTATGTCTGATGATGTCAGCCGCTAGCTGATGATGCCAGCCACTAGCTGATGATGTCAGCCACTAGCTGATGATGTCAGCCACTAGCTGATGATGTCAGCCACTAGCTGATGGTGCCAGCCACTAGCTGATGGTGCCAGCCACTAGCTGATTGTGCCAGCCACTAGCTGATGGTGCCAGCCACTAGCTGATGGTGCCAGCCACTAGCTGATGATGCCAGCCACTAGCTGATGGTGCCAGCCACTAGCTGATGGTGCCAGCCACTAGCTGATGATGCCAGCCACTAGCTGATGATGCCAGCCACTAGCTGATGATGCCAGCCACTAGCTGATGATATCAGCCACTAGCTGATGATGCCAGCCACTAGCTGATGATGTCAGCCAATAGCTGATGATGCCAACCGCTAGCTGATGATGTCAGCCACTAGCTGATGATATCAGCCAATAGCTGATGATGCCAACCACTAGCTGATGATGTCAGCCAATAGCTGATGATGCCAACCGCTAGCTGATGATGTCAGCCACTAGCTGATGATGTCAGCCACTAGCTGATGATGCCAACCTCTAGCTGATGATGTCAGCCACTAGCTGATACAGTCAGTATTTTGAATCCTAGACTGTGGTTGTTATTGTAGTTTTTTTTACACAAACAGCACAACAGTATCCTCATATTCACGGTCAATACCTGGGAACATCATGCACCCCCACAACGCATGTAACATGTATGTAGTGGCATATTGCACCTTAGCATGTAACATGTATTTAGTGGCATATTGCACCTTAGCATGTAACATGTATGTAGTGGCATATTGCACCTTAGCATGTAACATGTATGTAGTGGCATATTGCACCTTAGCATGTAACATGTATATAGGGGCATATTGCACCTTAGCATGTAACATGTATGTAGTGGCATATTGCACCTTAGCATGTAACATGTATGTAGTGGCATATTGCACCTTAGCATGAAACATGTTTGTAGTGGCATATTGCACCTTAGCATGTAACATGTATGTAGTGGCATATTGCGCCTTAGCATGTAACATGTACGTAGTGGCATATTGCACCTTAGCATGTAACATGTATGTAGTGGCATATTGCACCTTAGCATGTAACATGTATGTAGTGGCATATTGCACCTTATCATGTAACATGTATGTAGTGGCATATTGCACCTTAGCATGTAACATGTATGTAGTGGCATATTGCACCTTAGCATTCATCTCCTTTCAGAGGCATCATCCTTCCATTGGTCATAACATGTTTGGGAAGATGATATGTGGAGAAACAAAAGTGTCACAGCTCTCTTCTCACCAGTGACTGTAATCCATCTGCTTTTGTTCACACTGTCTCTCAACCCTGCTGCTAAGCCAATCAATAGTGGCTCTCACAATTGATGCCCAAGTCAGCACTTCGCGCCGAGAATGCGTTGCCCTCCTCCCCCATCAAGTGCCCCACTCCTCGACCGCAGGGTCACGGAAATCGATCCAGGAACCGTCGACCATTAGCGACGACACTGGTGTCATCCATTTTCAAGGGAGGTGTGCTCGTTCTCATCCGCTATACCGTGAGCCATAATGGCCTGCTTCATTATAACCAGCGGGTCATCATGATCGTTATGTGGGATGGATGCTGGGGCAACCTTGCTAAAGGACGTTTCAGACAGCGGGTGACATGTGACTGAATAGGTGAGGCTGCTGTCAGGTGTTGTTCCTGTAAATCAGTCCTCACAGAGACGACAAGCGAGCAAACAGGTAAACAATCAGAGAGAAGCAGTTAGGGGGCCTGTGGGTGAATTACCCCCTTAGCCTGGGCTAAAAGCAGCTATGGGGTAATGTTCACGAGGCATTAGCCTGGGCTAAAAGCAGCTATAGGGTAATGTTCCCGAGGCATTAGCCTGGGCTAAAAGCAGCTATGGAGTAATGTTCACGAGGCATTAGCCTGGGCTAAAAGCAGCTATAGGGTAATGTTCCCGAGGCATTAGCCTGGGCTAAAAGCAGCTATGGAGTAATGTTCACGAGGCATTAGCCTGGGCTAAAAGCAGCTATGGAGTAATGTTCACGAGGCATTAGCCTGGGCTAAAAGCAGCTATGGAGTAATGTTCACGAGGCATTAGCCTGGGCTAAAAGCAGCTATAGGGTAATGTTCCCGAGGCATTAGCCTGGGCTAAAAGCAGCTATGGGGTAATGTTCACGAGGCATTAGCCTGGGCTAAAAGCAGCTATGGGGTAATGTTCACGAGGCATTAGCCTGGGCTAAAAGCAGCTATAGGGTAATGTTCCCGAGGCATTAGCCTGGGCTAAAAGCAGCTATGGGGAAATGTTCACGAGGCATTAGCCTGGGCTAAAAGCAGCTATAGGGTAATGTTCACGAGGCATTAGCCTGGGCTAAAAGCAGCTATGGAGTAATGTTCACGAGGCATTAGCCTGGGCTAAAAGCAGCTATGGAGTAATGTTCACGAGGCATTAGCCTGGGCTAAAAGCAGCTATGGAGTAATGTTCACGAGGCATTAGCCTGGGCTAAAAGCAGCTATGTCATCCAGCATAGAAGACAAAACAGTCCGGATTGTAATACATGAACACCTATTGCAGTTGTGTTATTGTTTGAATAGGAAAGTGGATCAAGTATTATTTACACAGTGTGGAAAGATGTGGAGAAGACCAAAAGTTCTTAGTTGCTAAGAGCAAGATGATGAATGTAGGAATTAAAATCACAACTATTTCACTTTTTCTGATTGAGTCCGTTTGGTTGCTAAGAGCAAAGCAGTAGCCACACAGCTGCTGTTTCACAAACTTTACATCCCACTCATTTTCATCTCGGTATTTGATCAAACCTCTCTTCTGGTCATCAATATGCACAAACCAGAGATTTTAATCTCCATTTCAAATCATTCCTCTTGCCCTGGGAGAGATATTGCTGCACTAGAACCCGTGTTTAGACTGCTTGGCATAATGTGTAAATGTAAATGCAAAATGCAAACCTCTGACAAATGAACTTGGTTTGTGTTGACATCACGTCCAACTGAGGGAATCCAGACTCATGCGCTTGTTTTCCCTCCAATGCCAATTGGTCGTTTGTGGGAAACTCTGACTACATGAAATGCATTATTAATACAACAGATTTGTCACCAGGGTTTAGTCAGTTTAGGATCGATAAAGCATATAATCCTGAATTATCCTATCCTAAGAGACGAGCATTAGGACAACGTTTAGTAACAAGGACGAACGTGTGTGAACCATTCAAATTTTATTAATTAGCCCAAATTGCATTGATCCACCACTAATAAAGAACAGTGTGGTCCAGCTGTTGCTAACTCTCAGCACATATAATAATGTCCTGCATATCATTTTAAGCAGACTCTTATCCAAAGCGACTTAACTAATGCTAAGCATGCTTTCTTTCACATGAGTGGTGCCAGGAATGGAACCCAATGTGCAACTCCAACTAACAACTAAGCATCAAAGAACTATAAAAGATGCGTATGCAAACCTGACACTGGTAACATTTTCACATTTTTATACCTCTGTGGTTTGGTGTGTGGGTAATTGAATAACTCCCAGTTTCAAGCTCTCAGAAGGGACATGGGAGAGCTCTTTTAGCTTCCAACACAGAGTAAAGTACCGCGTAGCATATTTATCTATAATTCATTTATAATGGCAAGCTAACTGAGACAGCTGAAAGAACTCTCACTCTACGAGTTAATCGACCGGGGACCCAGAGTATGTCAATGATAATCGAGGTTCACTGTACCGTACCATAAGGATTTTGAAAGCTAGTTCACTATATGTTTGAGAAACAAATGGTCAGGTGGAAAGGTAGCAAACAAAAAATGATAATACTGAACCCAGATACAGGGTTTTGCAGTTTCCTCCGATTATTAGCTTAGAACACCTAGTAGTTAGGGACCAAAATGGATTTAGGAATTTCTGTTCCATCTATTCATTTTGTAACATCCCTTCACAGATTTCCTTTAAAAATAATAACAGTTACACATGAAATTTTGAGCGTCTTTCAGGATCCCCAAGAACACTGAACAATTGAATTCAAGGTGTAGACCAGGCTAAGCCGTGGGAAAAGCTAACTTAAACAAATCAGACATTGAAATTGAGACAGTTTTTAAAAACGAATGGGTTTGTGGGTACCAGTACCATGCAAGTGAGTGGGTTTGTGGGTATCAGTACCAGTACCATGCTAGTGAGTGGGTTTGTGGGTACCAGTACCATGCTAGTGAGTGGGTTTGTGGGTACCAGTACCATGCTAGTGAGTGGGTTTGTGGGTATCAGTACCAGTACCATGCTAGTGAGTGGGTTTGTGGGTATCAGTACCATGCTAGTGAGTGGGTTTGTGGGTATCAGTACCAGTACCATACTAGTGAGTGGGTTTGTGGGTACCAGTACCATGCTAGTGAGTGGGTTTGTGGGTATCAGTACCAGTACCATGCTAGTGAGTGGGTTTGTGGGTATCAGTACCAGTACCATGCTAGTGCGTGGGTTTGTGGGTATCAGTACCAGTACCATGCTAGTGAGTGGGTTTGTGGGTACCAGTACCATGCTAGTGAGTGGGTTTGTGGGTATCAGTACCAGTACCATGCTAGTGAGTGGGTTTGTGGGTACCAGTACCATGCTAGTGAGTGGGTTTGTGGGTATCAGTACCAGTACCATGCTAGTGAGTGGGTTTGTGGGTATCAGTACCAGTACCATGCTAGTGAGTGGGTTTGTGGGTACCAGTACCAGTACCATGCTAGTGAGTGGGTTTGTGGGTACCAGTACCAGTACCATGCTAGTGAGTGGGTTTGTGGGTACCAGTACCATGCTAGTGAGTGGGTTTGTGGGTATCAGTACCAGTACCATGCTAGTGAGTGGGTTTGTGGGTACCAGTACCATGCTAGTGAGTGGGTTTGTGGGTATCAGTACCAGTACCATGCTAGTGAGTGGGTTTGTGGGTATCAGTACCAGTACCATGCTAGTGAGTGGGTTTGTGGGTACCAGTACCAGTACCATACTAGTGAGTGGGTTTGTGGGTATCAGTACCAGTACCATGCTAGTGCGTGGGTTTGTGGGTACCAGTACCATGCTAGTGAGTGGGTTTGTGGGTATCAGTACCAGTACCATGCTAGTGCGTGGGTTTGTGGGTACCAGTACCATGCTAGTGAGTGGGTTTGTGGGTATCAGTACCAGTACCATGCTAGTGAGTGGGTTTGTGGGTATCAGTACCAGTACCATGCTAGTGAGTGGGTTTGTGGGTACCAGTACCATACTAGTGAGTGGGTTTGTGGGTATCAGTACCAGTACCATGCTAGTGAGTGGGTTTGTGGGTATCAGTACCAGTACCATGCTAGTGAGTGGGTTTGTGGGTATCAGTACCAGTACCATGCTAGTGAGTGGGTTTGTGGGTATCAGTACCAGTACCATGCTAGTGAGTGGGTTTGTGGGTATCAGTACCAGTACCATGCTAGTGAGTGGGTTTGTGGGTACCAGTACCATGCTAGTGAGTGGGTTTGTGGGTATCAGTACCAGTACCATGCTAGTGCGTGGGTTTGTGGGTACCAGTACCATGCTAGTGAGTGGGTTTGTGGGTATCAGTACCAGTACCATACTAGTGAGTGGGTTTGTGGGTACCAGTACCATGCTAGTGAGTGGGTTTGTGGGTATCAGTACCATGCTAGTGAGTGGGTTTGTGGGTATCAGTACCATGCTAGTGAGTGGGTTTGTGGGTATCAGTACCAGTACCATGCTAGTGAGTGGGTTTGTGGGTACCAGTACCATGCTAGTGAGTGGGTTTGTGGGTATCAGTACCATGCTAGTGAGTGGGTTTGTGGGTACCAGTACCATGCTAGTGAGTGGGTTTGTGGGTATCAGTACCAGTACCATGCTAGTGAGTGGGTTTGTGGGTACCAGTACCATGCTAGTGAGTGGGTTTGTGGGTATCAGTACCAGTACCATGCTAGTGAGTGGGTTTGTGGGTACCAGTACCATGCTAGTGAGTGGGTTTGTGGGTATCAGTACCAGTACCATGCTAGTGAGTGGGTTTGTGGGTACCAGTACCATGCTAGTGAGTGGGTTTGTGGGTATCAGTACCAGTACCATGCTAGTGAGTGGGTTTGTGGGTATCAGTACCAGTACCATGCTAGTGAGTGGGTTTGTGGGTACCAGTACCATGCTAGTGAGTGGGTTTGTGGGTATCAGTACCAGTACCATGCTAGTGAGTGGGTTTGTGGGTACCAGTACCATGCTAGTGAGTGGGTTTGTGGGTATCAGTACCAGTACCATGCTAGTGAGTGGGTTTGTGGGTATCAGTACCAGTACCATGCTAGTGCGTGGGTTTGTGGGTACCAGTACCATGCTAGTGAGTGGGTTTGTGGGTATCAGTACCAGTACCATGCTAGTGAGTGGGTTTGTGGGTATCAGTACCAGTACCATGCTAGTGAGTGGGTTTGTGGGTATCAGTACCAGTACCATGCTAGTGAGTGGGTTTGTGGGTATCAGTACCAGTACCATGCTAGTGAGTGGGTTTGTGGGTACCAGTACCATGCTAGTGAGTGGGTTTGTGGGTATCAGTACCAGTACCATGCTAGTGCGTGGGTTTGTGGGTACCAGTACCATGCTAGTGAGTGGGTTTGTGGGTATCAGTACCAGTACCATACTAGTGAGTGAATTTGTGGGTACCAGTACCATGCTAGTGAGTGGGTTTGTGGGTATCAGTACCATGCTAGTGAGTGGGTTTGTGGGTATCAGTACCATGCTAGTGAGTGGGTTTGTGGGTATCAGTACCAGTACCATGCTAGTGAGTGGGTTTGTGGGTACCAGTACCATGCTAGTGAGTGGGTTTGTGGGTATCAGTACCATGCTAGTGAGTGGGTTTGTGGGTACCAGTACCATGCTAGTGAGTGGGTTTGTGGGTATCAGTACCAGTACCATGCTAGTGAGTGGGTTTGTGGGTACCAGTACCATGCTAGTGAGTGGGTTTGTGGGTATCAGTACCAGTACCATGCTAGTGAGTGGGTTTGTGGGTACCAGTACCATGCTAGTGAGTGGGTTTGTGGGTATCAGTACCAGTACCATGCTAGTGAGTGGGTTTGTGGGTACCAGTACCATGCTAGTGAGTGGGTTTGTGGGTATCAGTACCAGTACCATGCTAGTGAGTGGGTTTGTGGGTATCAGTACCAGTACCATGCTAGTGAGTGGGTTTGTGGGTACCAGTACCATGCTAGTGAGTGGGTTTGTGGGTATCAGTACCAGTACCATGCTAGTGAGTGGGTTTGTGGGTACCAGTACCATGCTAGTGAGTGGGTTTGTGGGTATCAGTACCAGTACCATGCTAGTGAGTGGGTTTGTGGGTATCAGTACCAGTACCATGCTAGTGCGTGGGTTTGTGGGTACCAGTACCATGCTAGTGAGTGGGTTTGTGGGTATCAGTACCAGTACCATGCTAGTGAGTGGGTTTGTGGGTATCAGTACCAGTACCATGCTAGTGCGTGGGTTTGTGGGTACCAGTACCATGCTAGTGAGTGGGTTTGTGGGTATCAGTACCAGTACCATGCTAGTGAGTGGGTTTGTGGGTATCAGTACCAGTACCATGCTAGTGAGTGGGTTTGTGGGTATCAGTACCAGTACCATGCTAGTGAGTGGGTTTGTGGGTACCAGTACCATGCTAGTGAGTGGGTTTGTGGGTACCAGTACCATGCTAGTGAGTGGGTTTGTGGGTACGAGTACCATACTAGTGAGTGGGTTTGTGGGTATCAGTACCATGCTAGTGAGTGGGTTTGTGGGTACCAGTACCATTCTAGTGAGTGGGTTTGTGGGTACCAGTACCATACTAGTGAGTGGGTTTGTGGGTACCAGTACCATGCTAGTGAGTGGATTTGTGGGTACCAGTACCATACTAGTGAGTGGGTTTGTGGGTACCAGTACCATACTAGTGAGTGGGTTTGTGGGTACCAGTACCATACTAGTGAGTGGGTTTGTGGGTATCAGTACCATGCTAGTGAGTGGGTTTGTGGGTACCAGTACCAGTACCATGCTAGTGAGTGGGTTTGTGGGTACCAGTACCATACTAGTGAGTGGGTTTGTGGGTATCAGTACCATGCTAGTGAGTGGGTTTGTGGGTACCAGTACCATGCTAGTGAGTGGGTTTGTGGGTACCAGTACCATGCTAGTGAGTGGGTTTGTGGGTACCAGTACCATGCTAGTGAGTGGGTTTTTGGGTACCAGTACCATACTAGTGAGTGGGTTTGTGGGTACCAGTACCATACTAGTGAGTGGGTTTGTGGGTATAGTAATGAAGAACTTAACTGCAAGTCTCTCTGGATCTGAGCATTTGCTACATGGCTTAAATGTAAATGAAACCTCATCTCTGGTGGAGTTCTCCTTTATAAATGTCCTGTACGTAGAACTGTGATAGGATAGAACAGGACATGTAACCCCAATGTGTTGGTTCTCCTGTCAACCTGTATTTGAAATAAAAGCAGGCATCGTTCTGCCGGAAAGTGTGAGGTCAATTCTAGTTGTTATTCCACAGTGTTGGAAGCCACATGTGACACAACAGATTCTGACAAACCAAGTGCCATGCAGTGGCTATAAAAGACAACGTATGTTTGATTGTCCACGGCACTAATTAACTCCTGAATCCAAATTCAATCCCTGGATACGGCCCAGGTTGACTCACACACAAGTCATTCCTCATACTTTACTAACCATGCCCTGAAAGCATGAACCCTCAAATACCTTTAAATTCAAAATACGATCACGATTAGGGCTGTTCGTCAATTAGGGCTGTTCGTCAATTAGGGCTGTTCGTCAATTAGGGCTGTTCGTCAATTAGGGCTGTTCGTCAATTAGGGCTGTTCGTCAATTAGGGCTGTTCGTCAATTAGGGCTGTTTATCAATTAGGGCTGTTCATCAATTAGGGCTGTTCATCAATTAGGGCTGTTCATCAATTAGGGCTGTCTTTTTGGTAACACTGGGATGTGGCTACAAGTTTTAGGTGCAGCAGAAAAGCTGTCTGGGGATATCAGCATGTCAGAGTGTGAGGATTCAGTTTTAAAGAAGATGCCCCCACCACTTTTATATCGTTTGTGTGGCAGTATTTTGGTTACCCGGTGGAAACAATAAACAGAGACAGATTGACAGACACGACACAAACAATATGTACATACTGTAAGAAACACCGTACACCGCGGCTAACATGAGCACAATGTACTCGTAATATGGAAGTGGCTGTGCGTAAATATTGGAGCCAAACATCAAGTGCCATAAGCCCAGCTACACAGACTGGCCTTGGTGTATCGGCCGGGTGAGATGTGTGGCTGCTTTTCAACAGCTACTGTGGGGTTGATGTCCAAGCAGAAGCTGCTACACCTGCCATCACACAACAACGTTTGCAGTTTTAGTATTGAGAGAGTATTTTGATTATGGTTGCACTTCACACTTGACTTTCACTTAAAAATAAGACTACATGTGTGTTATTTATTTTGGTTATTATACTGGTTTTATTTCTATCTGTTTCTGTTCAATTTGTGAAAGGGTTCAGTAAGTAGGTCACACATAGCTTCAATTAGAAGTTAGAAGAATCTCCTGCATATTTCAAAGTCTGAACAGACTCATGTGAAATCATACAGGAGAGAAGCCAGTCAGTTGAGTTTGTGGCAAATCCTTTTACAGATCTTGCATATACTTTTTGGTCTTTTACAGCATATGATAATTCATACTCAGAAAGTAGAACTGCAGTGACACTTAAGATGATAAGTTAAAACTTCTAAAAATGGACCTGCATAGTTTTGCAATTTGCCACCTTTATTCGAATAAAAGACAATTTTCCCAGTGAAAATAGTGTTAAAATATTGTCTCGTTCTCGTAAACACAATATCGTGTATCGTCTAGTGACACTAGTCAAATCAAATGTTATTTTAACCATTCTCAGTCAATTAAAATAACATCAAAATTATTAGAAGTGTCAACGAGTCACCTCTTTGCTGTAGACATTGAGACTGATGTTTTTCCGGGTACAAATTTATTAAACTGCCACTTGAGGACCTGTGAGTCATCTGTTCCTCAAACTACACACTCTGATGTATTTGTTCTCTCCTTCAGTAGTGCACCGGGGCCTCCCACTCCTCTTTTTATTCTGGTTATAGCCAGTTTGCTCTGTTCTGTGAAGCGCAAAATTCAGTTGCAGGCTATAATAGTAATTTACAACATTAACCATGTCAACACTTTAATGGACAGGAATTTTCCAAGTGACGCCAAACTTTTGAACGGTACTGTATGTAACTGACTGTTGGGAATAAAATTAACAAGTCACCTTGTTTGTAATATCAAAATATGATCTTAATAGATCATAATATTATAATAATTAGCATCTTAACATCATATTAGCTATCATTACTCCAATCGAGATGCTCTGAAACAAGCTGGTGAAAATGATTGACAGTTGATCCATGGACTATAAAATATGAAGTTGATCCTATGCTATGTTATCTAGTATAATATCGCTAACATGTCAGTAAGAGTTAGCTGACGTGGATAACTTTTACCCCTGATCCTATGGCCTATAGTATAATATCGCTAACATGTCAGTAAGAGTTAGCTAACTTGGATTACTTTACCCCTGATCCTATGGCCTATAGTATAATATCGCTAACATGTCAGTAAGAGTTAGCTAACTTGGATTACTTTACCCCTGATCCTATGGCCTATAGTATAATATCGCTAACATGTCAGTAAGAGTTAGCTAACTTGGATACTTTACCCCTGATCCTATGGCCTATAGTATAATATCGCTAACATGTCAGTAAGAGTTAGCTAACTTGGATTACTTTACCCCTGATCCTATGGCCTATAGTATAATATCGCTAACATGTCAGTAAGAGTTAGCTAACTTGGATACTTTACCCCTGATCCTATGGCCTATAGTATAATATCGCTAACATGTCAGTAAGAGTTAGCTAACTTGGATTACTTTTACCGCTGATCCTATGGTATCTAGTATAATATCACTAACATGCCCGAGCCAGAACAAACAGTACACAATAGTTGCACAAGGTGTCACGACTGGCTCCCAGGCAGGTAGCACAGGTAGCAGGTAACGGACACAGGCGCAGAGAATTCTATTAATAATGTCTTTATTTCAAGACTCGGGCCGAACACTTCGGGTCTCGCACAAAAGAAGCACACAGAAGACCGTTTCGGTCACCGGATCAAATACTGGAGAAATACCGAAACGTACCCCATCGGTACGTACAGTCAAGCATGACATATATAATGTTCCCACAAAGCAGACAGAGAAACCCCAGACTTAAATACATGCCTAATTGGCAAACCAGGCACAGGTGAGGACAGAGCACAGCTGCTGTCACTGTCCTTGATTGTCTCTCTCCTCGCCGACAAGGGGGAAGTGCCAATACGGGCCATAGAGGAAGGTAGAGGGAGGGATAGACCTCAGGTCCTCACACAAGGATTGTTTGGGCCAACCGCTAATCAGAGCCTGCTATGTAAATCACTAATCTTATGGCTGTCACACACATCCTGCTCAGAAATTATAAGTACCAGCAAAACTCCTAGCATCGCTAGGATTACATGCCTGTCCTTGGAACATTACCTGGACATATCCAGATTATTCACCTTGAGATAAGAGCACCACTATACTTCAGTGTGCTTTGAAACAAAATCATAGTAGATGAGCCCTCTCCATGTTGGCTAATGTGAGCTGGCAGGCGATATAAATATATTAACAAACCAGGGATGGAACGATGGAATTGAAAGCCGGCCCTGCGTCCGGGGACCCAGAAGAATATGACACGTCTCACGGCATTGAGACGCGGCCACGGTGACAGCCGTGAACAACCCCGACCACATCGCCATGGACAATGAATATGATTAAGTATTCACATGCCAATAATCTGATGAATTATGTTTTCTCTCAATTAGCCCCATGGGTTTAGTTGAGGAAAGACAGAAGTTGTGTGTTTATATAATCTCAGAAATATTTTTCTCTAGGTAGACACACCTAGATTCTATTGACCACATTCTGTTTACTTCCGACTGCTATATTCCTTCCTGTCAGCCATCTTGGCATCTTGGCTGTAACACTGGAATACCCATCTCTTGCTTCTTTAATAAGTTCTGGGCGGCCTCCTCCCTCGATTAAACACAAGGTTATTATGGAATATGTAACATTGTGTTATGAGCTCTGGACCTCCTGCAGGTGATCTGTCGTTGGGGTGTTTCGGATGAATTTTACACAATTCTGTCATCGTTTGTTGAAGCTAAGATTTGCAGAATAATATTTGCATTCACCAAAGGAACACCTATAAGAGAACGCACCGGAATTACTCTTACACACATCGAAAACATACTGCTGTATCTATAAGCCATAAGCAGAACCAAAACCCAAATGTTCATGCGGAAACACAGACAAATAAACAAACCTATACACAGGCAGCAGAGCTGAAGACAAAATGCTCACTTTTCCACAAACAGACGCCCCCCTAAATAAATTGCAGCCGAGGACAGGACCACTGCAACCCCACCCCCCCCAAACAAACAAACAAACACACACAAACAGACCAGGACAAAAACAAAACCCTGCCCAGAACACACGCTAGAGGGCATCTCCAATGGCAACATATTGCATGACTAAGCATCAGGCTGATGTCCAGGCGGTGGGTGGCAGACCAAGACATAACAGAATGGCATGCACGTTGTTCTGTTGCTCCCTGCCAGCCTGCCAGTCTGCATTGCGATCACCCCAGGCAGTGCCAATCTACAGGCACCAAGCCCCGGTTTCTGACGGTGCAAAACCCCCCAATTGATGTCAAAAACCTGCATGATGTGCCAAGTTCTACCTGTATTACTGAAACTTGTCAAATTAAAATGCTTTTTACTTATTCATAATTTTTGCTAACTGACTCAGTTAATCCATTTTTAATGTTGTTTTAAAAGCACGTTCCAACAACGTTTTTTTTGTATGTTTTTCTGTCATGTTATGCTTTATTGATGGATGAGCAAAAGTGGTAGAGATAAAAGAGATGAAGGAGAGAGTGCTGTCAGGGCTCCCTCCAAAGCTGCTCTACTGACATCTAAATTAAAGCTGCTCTACTGACATCTAAATTAAAGCTGCTCTACTGACATCTAAATTGAAGCTGCTCTACTGACATCAAAATGAAAGCTGCTCTACTGACATCAAAATGAAAGCTGCTCTACTGACATCTAAATTAAAGCTGCTCTACTGACATCTAAATTAAAGCAGCTCTACTGACATCTAAATTAAAGCTGCTCTACTGACATCTAAATTGAAGCTGCTCTACTGACATCTAAGTTGTTACACATTCCCTATTTGGCTGGTAAGTTGTTACACATTCCCTAGTTGGCTGGTAAGTTGTTACACATTCCCTATTTGGCTGGTAAGTTGTTACACATTCCCTATTTGGCTGGTAAGTTGTTACACATTCCCTATTTGGCTGGTAAGTTGTTACACATTCCCTATTTGGCTGGTAAGTTGTTACACATTCCCTATTTGGCTGGTAACTTGTTACACATTCCCTATTTGGCTGGTAAGTTGTTACACATTCCCTATTTGGCTGGTAAGTTGTTACACATTCCCTATTTGGCTGGTAACTTGTTACACATTCCCTATTTGGCTGGTAAGTTTCACACATTCACCCGACTTCAGAAGTGATATTCATTTACGATACATAATGTAGAAGTCTTCATTTATAGCATGTTATTGTTGACCATAGTGTTTGGTAAATTACTTTCCCTATTTGGGACTGGCATTGGTCCCTCTCTGAAAGGCTTGCAATGCAGTCTAATACACCAGCAGCCCATATGACAAGGCTTGCACCTGTTGGCCCCAGTTGGCCCAGTCCTGTCACATTTCCTACTACCAGGTAAATAATACAGGCTTTCACTTGACCTAAAAACAGCACAATATATCTGCTTCTCCAATCCACAAAACATCTGAAACTTTGCAACTGAGAATACAATGCTGGTCCCCACAATAATAAAACTTATACACAATGGTTATATTATATAAATAGTAGTTTACAGTTGTCATTTTAAGTATAAAAATGTAGTGATCAATTTGGCAATGTATTGAAGGTGCTACATAGAATGTCTCCTCCATGCAGAGCTCAGGTGTAACACCAAACTGGGTATCAATAACGTGCGAGGAGCTCAGAAATAAGTTTCACCTTCGGTTTCAAAATGTGTACATGTTTAAGGTGTATACCTGTCCTTACATGCTTTGACCCAGGATGCTCTAACTGATAGGCAATGTAACTCACATTATGGAGGGATTTTTTAGTAAAGCTAATACGTCAGTTAGATGAGGCTGGTGTGTAATGATATCAGGCTCATCGTAGTGGCTGGAATGGAATGGAACGGAATGGAACGGAATGGAACGGAATGGAACGGAGTGGAACGGAATGGAACATAATGCAATGAAACAGAACTGAATGGAACATAACGGAATGGAACATAACAGAATGGAACGGAATGGAACAGAATTGAATGGAATGCAATGGAATGGAACAGAACGGACTGGAATGGAACGGAACAGAACGGACTGGAACGGAATGGAACGGAACGAAATGGAACGGAAGGTTCCGACAATTCCATTCCAGCCGTTAGCATCAGCCCATGTCTCGTTTTCCCATTCACCAGTTCACTGTGAACGCGGCAGTGAGAAATGTCACTCACATCCGATCATCATCATGGCCACGGCGAAAAGCTTTTCTCCGTCGGTCGTCGGGGCGATGTTGCCGAAGCCGATACTAGTCAGGCTGGTCATTGTGAAGTAAAGGGAAGTGATGTAGACAGAGTCCTTGCTGGGCCCGCCCTCCCACCTCCCAGAGCCGCTGGCGTTGAATCGGTACGGTGTCCCGGCTGATTCACTCAGGATGTAGAGCCAGCTGTCAATCCTCACGCTGTTGGTGTTCTCGTCTATCACTTCATAGTCACCAATGCTGTACCAAATGCAGGCCAACCAGTGGGCTGCCAGGCCGAAGACGCAGACCAGAAGGACCAGGACAGCCGCCCCGTATTCAATGTAGTGGTCCAGTTTACGGGCCACCCGGCCCAGTCGGAGGAGACGGACGACTTTAAGGGAACTGAAAAGACTGCTGATGCCCTGGTGGGTGAAAATAAATGGTGGTCAGGTTAAGGTCAGATCAGGGTTTCCTGGCAGAATATGAACAGAACAGGCTTTGGTTGTGGTCGTGTAAAATGTTTAAGTGGGGACCGTTGTACAATTTGGTTCGCATTTGTATAGACAGATGAGCCAAAACATTGTGACCAGTCACATGGCGAAGAAAATAACATGTATTATCTCCTAACAAGGACAAATGTGAAGGTCTGGGTAGATTGTATGATAAGCGAACAATCAGTTCTCCTAGTCAAGTTTTTTTTTACAATTTGAGCCAGCCTTCCCTCCCAACGTGCATCAATGAAACGTTTTCTTCCTTGGACAACTTTTATTCGGTACTAATCACTGCAGACCAGGGACACCCGACAAGAGCTGCAGTTCTGGAGATGCTCTGACCCAGTCGTCTTGCCATCACAATTTGGCCCTTATCTAAGTCACTCAGATACTTACGCTTGCCCATTCTCCCTGCTTCTAACACATCATCTATAAGGACACAATGTTCCCTTGATGTCTAATACATCCCACCCACTGACAGGTGGCATGATATTCTGATTATTATTATATGAACACATGTCAGTGGTAAAAGGTTCCAATCAACCTGAGCTGGAATAGGATGCCAGTGTGTCGTGTTTGAAAAAGAAAACTCTGAACACTCAGAACACACACTTGAACACATGAAAAAAAACCTACAGGGTGAACTGAGAGGAAGTCCACACAATGTAAAAGATTCTGCATTTCGTGCTTCTATCATGTGAACGGGAAGGTGCACAAGGTATTAAATGCAAGAACCGTGTTTATTTTATTAATCCAAGAATTGGACCATAATCATATGTTACATAAATCATTTGTTTGTGTGCAAGATCAAGCTGATAAACAATTACATTGTTTTTGGCCCTTTTTGCGTACAGAAATGTAAGGTTAATATGAAATGTTATACAATATATTATCTTTTTATATATAGCAAACACACCAATTCGATTCCCTCAGGTAATGGTATGTTAAAGAGCCTTTGGGTTCCGGAAATATCTGAAAATTAATGTAATTCCAGCAGTTACATGAGTCACCACGTATGGGGCATTTATCAAAGGCCAAAGAACTCTGCACTTTCTGCTCCGTGCTCAATTTGAATAAAGCTCTCAACTTTTCAATGTGAGGAAACCCAGCGTCCCTGTCCAATCTGGATTCCCTAAAACATTTAAGACTTTGTGTGGCATAATGTACGGACGGCTGAACTACAAAATTCATAACCGTGTCACTTCCCAGAAAAGCTCATCTACATTTAGTTCCTGAAACAAACGCATAATCCAGGTTGGTTTATGTAATCTCAACTCCGACTATTAAAAATCCACTGCATCAAGGCATTTTTAATTCAGCTTGGACTCATTTGTAATAAAATGACATTCAGCTTTCCTGGTTGCCCAAACTTCTTGCTCCATTCAAATGCAACACTATATGCCTACAGATGTTAGTTTCTTCTGGACAAAGAGTCTGGATCAGATGACCCCCCCTGACCATTTATATGATAAGAGCAAACTTGAATAGTCTTGATTGGTCCCAGAAATCAGTGGATCAGACCAGAGCCAGAAAAGCATTGGAAACTGTAATTTGTAATTTATTCCTTATAGAAGATTTAATCGCTGATGTTCAACACCCTTCATTTTGACATTCCTTCAAAAACAAAAAAAATGGCGGTCTAGAACTGCAGTACTGTCAGGGTAGGTAGAAAAACATCATGTTCGGTTTTGTTCCTGCCACACCTTACACCAGGAATTGGGACAAGTATGTAGGGATCGACATAACAGTGTAAGAAGTACATTTAAGTGCTCCTATACTAATAATGAAAAAACACAAATAATATATTATATACAAATGCATATGTTCCAAATAAATGTGAAATACATTAAAAAAAATCCACGAAGAATTTTTTTTTTTCATATTTCATGTACTGTTTATATTTACATTTTTTGGTATTGTCTATAAGGCGAGTGGAGGCCAGCACTCCATCAAGCTAAGCAAAAAAAAAACATTTTGCACTGAAACAACTGGAATTTCTCACTGCAATTGTTATTGAATACAGACAAGGTCAGAGTGCTGAAGGCATATTAACTAGAGGGGAATAATGTATGCTAGCTAGCAGTGCAGTGCTTATACATTTTATGAGAGGCAAAGCACCAAATGAAGAGACAGAATAACTGATGCGGACCAGTCTAATGCAGGGAAGACCAAACCCCAAGGGCAGTACAATAGCTCACTAATGCCCCACCACAGGTAAACAGGTAAACAACAAGGCCAAGGGCAGTATATTAGCTCACTAATGCCCCACCACAGGTAAACAGGTAAACAACAAGGCCAAGGGCAGTATATTAGCTCACTAATGCCCCACCACAGGTAAACAGGTAAACAACAAGGCCAAGGGCAGTATATTAGCTCACTAATGCCCCACCACAGGTAAACAACAAGGCCAAGGGCAGTATATTAGCTCACTAATGCCCCACCACAGGTAAACAACAAGTCCAAGGGCAGTATATTAGCTCACTAATGCCCCACCACAGGTAAACAACAAGCCCAAGGGCAGTACATTAGCTCACTAATGCCCCACCACAGGTAAACAACAAGCCCAAGGGCAGTATATTAGCTCACTAATGCCCCACCACAGGTAAACAACAAGGCCAAGGGCAGTACATTAGCTCACTAATGCCCCACCACAGGTAAACAACAAGCCCAAGGGCAGTACATTAGCTCACTAATGCCCCACCACAGTTAAACAACAAGCCCAAGGGCAGTATATTAGCTCACTAATGCCCCACCACAGGTAAACAGGTAAACAACAAGGCCAAGGGCAGTACATTAGCTCACTAATGCCCCACCACAGGTAAACAACAAGGCCAAGGGCAGTATATTAGCTCACTAATGCCCCACCACAGGTAAACAGGTAAACAACAAGGCCAAGGGCAGTATATTAGCTCACTAATGCCCCACCACAGGTAAACAACAAGGCCAAGGGCAGTATATTAGCTCACTAATGCCCCACCACAGGTAAACAACAAGGCCAAGGGCAGTACATTAGCTCACTAATGCCCCACCACAGTTAAACAACAAGCCCAAGGGCAGTATATTAGCTCACTAATGCCCCACCACAGGTAAACAGGTAAACAACAAGGCCAAGGGCAGTACATTAGCTCACTAATGCCCCACCACAGGTAAACAACAAGCCCAAGGGGCAGTATATTAGCTCACTAATGCCCCACCACAGGTAAACAACAAGCCCAAGGGGCAGTATATTAGCTCACTAATGCCCCACCACAGGTAAACAGGTAAACAACAAGGCCAAGGACAGTATATTAGCTCACTAATGCCCCACCACAGGTAAACAACAAGGCCAAGGGCAGTATATTAGCTCACTAATGCCCCACCACAGGTAAACAACAAGGCCAAGGGCAGTATATTAGCTCACTAATGCCCCACCACAGGTAAACAACAAGCCCAAGGGCAGTATATTAGCTCACTAATGCCCCACCACAGGTAAACAGGTAAACAACACGGCCAAGGGCAGTATATTAGCTCACTAATTCCCCACCAAAGGTAAACAACAAGGCCAAGGGCAGTATATTAGCTCACTAATGCCCCACCTCCGATAAACAGGTAAACAACAAGCCCAAGGGCAGTATATTAGCTCACTAATGCCCCACCACAGGTAAACAACAAGCCCAAGGGCAGTACATTAGCTCACTAATGCCCCACCACAGTTAAACAACAAGCCCAAGGGCAGTATATTAGCTCACTAATGCCCCACCACAGGTAAACAGGTAAACAACAAGGCCAAGGGCAGTACATTAGCTCACTAATGCCCCACCACAGGTAAACAACAAGCCCAAGGGGCAGTATATTAGCTCACTAATGCCCCACCACAGGTAAACAACAAGCCCAAGGGGCAGTATATTAGCTCACTAATGCCCCACCACAGGTAAACAGGTAAACAACAAGGCCAAGGACAGTATATTAGCTCACTAATGCCCCACCACAGGTAAACAACAAGGCCAAGGGCAGTATATTAGCTCACTAATGCCCCACCACAGGTAAACAACAAGCCCAAGGGCAGTATATTAGCTCACTAATGCCCCACCACAGGTAAACAACAAGCCCAAGGGCAGTATATTAGCTCACTAATGCCCCACCACAGGTAAACAGGTAAACAACACGGCCAAGGGCAGTATATTAGCTCACTAATTCCCCACCAAAGGTAAACAACAAGGCCAAGGGCAGTATATTAGCTCACTAATGCCCCACCACAGGTAAACAACAAGCCCAAGGGCAGTATATTAGCTCACTAATGCCCCACCACAGGTAAACAACAAGCCCAAGGGCAGTATATTAGCTCACTAATGCCCCACCACAGGTAAACAACAAGCCCAAGGGCAGTATATGTGGACACCAAATATGGTGGGTTCGAGACTTTTTCACATAAAAAAAAGCTCAACGTTTACGGCCGAAAGTGTTTGGTTTTGACCTGTGCTATAATTGGCTAACATGTTCGTTGTTCAACCTTTGAAAGCCTGGTTTATTCATGATCTACATGCACTGGCCTGTATGTGAATCTGTAGTACACACTTTTAAAGTTATAGTAGGTCTACAGGTTGTGAGTGCAGATTGCTATCATTTGCAGCCACTTCTAATGACTGGAGACAATCTGCTGCAGGCCTCTATGAAAAGTTCGCTACCAGTGTGTCATTACAAAATATTTCAAAGCAATCTGTTTTACAAGATGCCAATCTCTATGTTAATTTGAATGTGTTACAGAACTCTGTTTTGACATCTATATTCACAGCATGTTATCTGGTTTATCTCCAAATCGTTGTCACTATTTTGTGTTTCAATTTCATATAAAACATTTGTCTGTGGATTCAGACCATAGTGTAATGTGATTATGGATTCAGACCATAGTGTCATGTGATTATGGATTCAGACCATAGTGTCATGTGATTATAGATTCAGACCATAGTGTCATGTGATTATAGATTCAGACCATAGTGTCAAGTGATTATAGATTAGGACCAAAATGTCATGTGATTACAGATTCAGACCATAGTGTCATGTGATTACGGATTCAGACCATAGTGTCATGTGATTATAGATTCAGACCATAGTGTCATGTGATTATAGATTAGGACCATAATGTCATGTGATTACAGATTCAGACCATAGTGTCATGTGATTATGGATTCAGACCATAGTGTCATGTGATTATGGATTCAGACCATAGTGTCATGTGATTATGGATTCAGACCATAGTGTCATGTGATTATGGATTCAGACCATTGTCATGTGATTATGGATTCAGACCATAGTGTCATGTGATTATTATGGATTCAGACCATAGTGTCATGTGATTATGGATTCAGACCATAGTGTCATGTGATTATGGATTCAGACCATACTGTCATGTGATTATGGATTCAGACCATAGTGTCATGTGATTATGGATTCAGACCATAGTGTCATGTGATTATGACCATAGTGTCATGTGATTATGGATTCAGACCATAGTGTCATGTGATTATGGATTCAGACCATAGTGTCATGTGATTATGGATTCAGACCATAGTGTCATGTGATTATGATTCAGACCATAGTGTCATGTGATTATGGATTCAGACCATAGTGTCATGTGATTAAGATTCAGACCATAGTGTCATGTGATTATGGATTCCCATGTCATGTGATTATAGATTCAGACCATAGTGTCATGTGATTATCGATTAGGACCATAATGTCATGTGATTACACATTCAGACCATAGTGTCATGTGATTATGGATTCAGACCATAGTGTCATGTGATTATAGATTAGGACCATAATGTCATGTGATTACACATTCAGACCATAGTGTCATGTGATTATGGATTCAGACCATAGTGTCATGTGATTATAGATTCAGACCATAGTGTCGTGTGATTATAGATTTAGACCATAGTGTCTTGTGATTATAGATTCAGACCATAGTGTCATGTGATTATGGATTCAGACCAAAGTGTCATGTGATTATCGATTTGGACCATTTTGTCATGTGATTATAGATTCAGACCATAGTGTCATGTGATTATAGATTCGGACCATAATGTCATGTGATTATAGATTCAGACCATAGTGTCATGTGATTATGGATTCAGACCAAAGTGTCATGTGATTATAGATTCAGACCATAGTGTCGTGTGATTATAGATTTAGACCATAATGTCATGTGATTATAGATTTAGACCATAGTGTCATGTGTCTATAGATTTGGACCATAGTGTCATTGAATTATAGATTCGGACCATAATGTAATGTGATTATAGATTTAGACCATAGTGTCCTGTGTCTATAGCTTTGGACCATAGTGTCATGTGATTATAGATTTAGACCATAGTGTCATGTGTCTATAGATTTGGACCATAGTGTCATGTGATTATGGATTCAGACCATAGTGTCATGTGATTATGGATTCAGACCATAGTGTCATGTGATTATGGATTCAGACCATAGTGTCATGTGATTATGGATTCAGACCATAGTGTCATGTGATTATGGATTCAGACCATACTGTCATGTGATTATGGATTCAGACCATACTGTCATGTGATTATGGATTCAGACCATAGTGTCATGTGATTATGGATTCAGACCATAGTGTCATGTGATTATGGATTCAGACCATAGTGTCATGTGATTATGGATTCAGACCATAGTGTCATGTGATTATGGATTCAGACCATAGTGTCATGTGATTATGGATTCAGACCATAGTGTCATGTGATTATGGATTCAGACCATAGTGTCATGTGATTATGGATTCAGACCATAGTGTCATGTGATTAAGGATTCAGACCATAGTGTCATGTGATTATGGATTCAGACCAAAGTGTCATGTGATTATAGATTCAGACCATAGTGTCATGTGATTATAGATTAGGACCATAATGTCATGTGATTACACATTCAGACCATAGTGTCATGTGATTATGGATTCAGACCATAGTGTCATGTGATTATAGATTAGGACCATAATGTCATGTGATTACACATTCAGACCATAGTGTCATGTGATTATGGATTCAGACCATAGTGTCATGTGATTATAGATTCAGACCATAGTGTCATGTGATTATAGATTCAGACCATAGTGTCGTGTGATTATAGATTTAGACCATAGTGTCTTGTGATTATAGATTCAGACCATAGTGTCATGTGATTATGGATTCAGACCAAAGTGTCATGTGATTATCGATTTGGACCATTTTGTCATGTGATTATAGATTCAGACCATAGTGTCATGTGATTATAGATTCGGACCATAATGTCATGTGATTATAGATTCAGACCATAGTGTCATGTGATTATAGATTCAGACCATAGTGCCATGTGATTATAGATTCGGACCATAATGTCATGTGATTATAGATTCAAACCATAGTGTCATGTGATTATGGATTCAGACCAAAGTGTCATGTGATTATAGATTCAGACCATAGTGTCGTGTGATTATAGATTTAGACCATAATGTCATGTGATTATAGATTTAGACCATAGTGTCATGTGTCTATAGATTTGGACCATAGTGTCATTGAATTATAGATTCGGACCATAATGTCATGTGATTATAGATTTAGACCATAGTGTCATGTCTCTATAGCTTTGGACCATAGTGTCATGTGATTATAGATTTAGACCATAGTGTCATGTGTCTATAGATTTGGACCATAGTGTCATGTGATTATAGATTTAGACCATTGTGTCATGTGATTATAGATAGAATCAGGGAGATTTGCACTGCAGAAATGCCCAATGTTTTCAACAGAGCATTTACAAACAGCAACCCTTTTCACAACCTATTCCAGAGCATTTTACAAACAGAAACCCCTTTCACAACATATTCCAGAGAATTTTACAAACAGCAACCCTTTTCACAACCTATTCCAGAGCATTTTACAAACAGAAACCCCTTTCACAACTTATTCCAGATTATTTACAAACAGCAACCCTTTTCACAACCTATTCCAGAGCATTTTAAAAAAAAGCAACCCCTTTCACAACCTATTGCAGAGCATTTAAAAAAAAAGCAACCCCTTTCACAACTTATTCCAGAGAATTTACAAACAGCAACCCCTTTCACAACCTATTGCAGAGCATTTTAAAAACAGCAACCCCTTTCACAACCTATTGCAAGGCGCTTTCAAAATTCCCAATCCTTTCAACAACAGAAGGCTCCTGAAATATCTGCGCCTTTCAATAACTTTTTACAAGAACTTTCTGCAGAATGTGCTTAAGCATCAATCGAGTACTAGATTCCATTTAAATATCTTTTAAGTAATTAAGCAAATGCATTAATTCAGAGAGACATGGAGATAATTTTTCATACAGTTCTCTGAACCCAGGCAACTGACACAGAAACAATTCTTGGGTACCTTCCGAAAGAATATGGTAATGTGACTGCCTTCCCATTTTTCTAGCAAAACAGCTTCACAGAAAACACGCCGTTTTTCTATTCATGAACATGAAAACATTTGAAGTCGCATACAATATCATTTAAATTGACTGGGCCCATTTGAGCTTTTGTCAATGCAGACGAAGATTGCCTCTTGCTGAATGACACTTGAGTTCTGCTGTTAAATTGAAATTACCTTGTGACTGGACTATCTGAAGGAAGTGTGTTCGCTTTAGTGAGCTGGGACACATTCAAAATGACACTTGAGTTCTGCTGTAAATCAATATTAACTTGTGACCTGACTATCTGAGGAAAGTGTGTTCGCTTTAGTGAGCTGGGACACATTCAAAATGAAACGGTGGATTCTGTAAATGACTAATGTTGGGATGTCGAACTTTATACAGTTGTACTGTCGGCATCTGTATGTTCATGTGTGTGTGTGTGTGTCTGTTTATGTTTGCCATCAACCATACATCGAAAAAGCATACAGCCCTGTCAGAAAAAACAAAAACACTGACCTCGTCGACATTCTCAAAGGCATTGATGACGTCGTAGGGCAGGCAGGAGAGCAGGTCGATGACGAACCATGTCTTGACGTAGTTCATTCGGATCAGCTTAGGGTCCGAGATCACCTCTCCAGCCGGCCCCACGAATGTGGTATGGAAGTTGAGAACAATGTCCACCAGAAAGATCACATCCACTATGCTGTCCACTACCAGCCAGGTGACGTTGTTCTGCTTGGTCTGGTGGAGAACATAATCGATCATAGTCGTTACGAGAATCGCCAGGTTTGGAATTTGAAAGACAACGTCAGGCTTTGGTTAAGGTTTAGTTTGTTGTTGAGTGTAGTCCGGTACCTTAAATGAAACATTGTAGGGAACCATGATGGCTGTGTAGAAGGTGAGGATCAGGATGACCCAATCCCAGGTGGTCTTGAAGGTGCAGTAGTGCAGGATGATGTGTGGAGGAGTTTTAGGGGTTTCCTGCTTGTATTGAGGGAGGATGTCTGAACCCAGCTGGAGAACCTGATTCAGGAGGAGATAAGGCACGTAAAAACATAGAATATAATAACAAGTAGGCAACAGTATGGAGGAAAACAGAGCATAGACACATTCAGCCAACTGTGTAACTCAGTTGGTAGAAGAGGATAATGTAATGGTGGTGGTTTTCTAACCTATTGGGTGTCAGTACATAATGTTTGCAGGTACACTAACTACAATAAGTCAGTGTATCTTGTGTTAGCACGCTAACGTAATGTTTGCAGATTCACTAACTACAATAAGTTACTGTCTTGTGTTAGCACGCTAACGTAATGTTTGCAGATTCACTAACTACAATAAGTCAGTGTATCTTGTGTTAGCACGCTGTGGTAATGTTTGCAGATACACTAACTACAATAAGTTAGGGTTTCTTGTGTTAGCACGCTGTGGTAATGTTTGCAGATACACTAACTACAATACGTTAGTGTATCTTGTGTTAGCACGCCAAGGTAATGTTTGCAGATACACTAACTACAATAAGTTAGTGTATCTTGTGTAAGCACGCCAAGATAATGTTTGCAGATACACTAACTACAATAAGTTAGTGTTTCTTGTGTTAGCACGCTGTGGTAATGTTTGCAGATACACTAACTACAATAAGTTAGTGTATCTTGTGTTAGCACGCTAAGGTAATGTTTGCAGATACACTAACTACAATAAGTTAGTGTTTCTTGTGTTAGCACGCTGTGGTAATGTTTGCAGATACACTAACTACAATAAGTTAGTGTATCTTGTGTTAGCACGCTAAGGTAATGTTTGCAGGTACACTAACTACAATAAGTTAGTGTATCTTGTGCTAGCACGCTACGGTAATGTTTGCAGATAAACTAACTACAATAAATCAGTGTATCTTGTGTTAGCACGCTGTGGTAATGTTTGCAGATTCACTAACTACAATAAGTTAGTGTATCTTGTGCTAGCACGCTACGGTATTGTTTGCAGATAAACTAACTACAATAAGTCAGTGTATCTTGTGTTAGCACGCTGTGGTAATGTTTGCAGATTCACTAACTACAATACGTTAGTTCCTTTGCGTAAGCACGCTAAGGTAATGTTTGCAGATACACAAACTACAATAAGTTAGTGTATATTGTGTTAGCCTGCTACGGTAATGTTTGCAGATACACTAACTACAATAAGTTAGTGTATCTTGTGTTAGCACGCTAAGGTAATGTTTGCAGATACACAAACTACAATAAGTTAGTGTATCTTGTGTTAGCACGCTAAGGTAATGTTTGCAGATACACTAACTACAATAAGTTAGTGTATCTTGTGTTAGCACGCTAAGGTAATGTTTGCAGATAAACTAACTACAATAAGTTAGTGTATCTTGTGTTGGCATGCTAAGGTAATGTTTGCAGATACACTTACTTGTTGTATTAGTGTATCTTGTGTAGCACGCTAAGGTAATGTTTGCAGATACATTAACTACAATAAGTCAGTGTATCTTGTGTTAGCACGCTAACGTAATGTTTCCAGATACACTAACAACAATAAGTCAGTGTATCTTGTGTTAGCACGCTAACGTAATGTTTCCAGATACACTAACTACAATAAGTTAGTGCATCTTGTGTTAGCACGCTAATAATCCCTGTAAATTGTAATTATAATAGACATTGTTAAACAGGATGGAATTATTCAGTCCGTCTAAAAAAGTAAAGACATCTGATTTAACATTCCAGGATCAACAAACATAAATGTTTATAATATTGCCACAGGGTTTGATTCTCGGGCTGACTCTATTCTCTCTCTACATTAACGATGTGGCTCTCGATGTTGGAGACTCTCAGATCATCTCAATGCTGATGATACCATCCAGTACACATCAGGCCCTTCATTAGATACTGTGCTCTCAAATCTCCAGGAGAGTTTTAATGCCATTCAGCATTCCTTCTGAAACCTACAGTTAATAAGTGCATGCTTTTCAACTAATCGCTGCCCACACCTGCCTGTCTAACTAGCATCGTCCCGCTAGATGGTTCTGAACTAGAATATGTTGATACATATAAATATCTAGGTGTCTTGTGAGACAGCTCTCTCTCCTTCCAGCCACACATTAGCAAAATCAATTCAAAATCAAGCCCAGAATCTGTTTCTTTTTCCAGAACAGAGCCTCCTTCACTCATGCTGCCAAACTTGCCTCCTGCTGTACCTGAGCTCTCTAGTTACCATAGCTCGACCCACCTACAGTCTAGGCTCAAGCCTGCACAATATTCGCCTGCACAATATTCGGCCGCAATAGCTCAAACCAATAGGTGGAGCGAATAACAAATAAAACTAAAACTTGAAACTCTTATCTCAACAGTTGCCTTTAAACTACTCCTGTCTGAACACCTGTTTGATCTCTGTACGTGTTAACTGTCTTTAACTTCTTCTCACTTATGCCGTGCCCTTGTTGCACAGTGGATCTTTCTCACCTGCACTGCGGTCATACCTGTTTATACTCTTGACTTATTACAATTGCTCAGGCATGCTCAAATGCTCTTCCTCCCAAACCACGGTCATATATTCTGCACACAAATGACCTACCTGCTTGACAGACTTTAATCTTTAACATAATGTATGCTGCTCAACTAACCATACCTTATCCTAAACTATCAAGCACATCTTCCTATTCATAAACAGATCTAATTAATAGAACCGGATCTTCTGTTTCGTTTTCGCAGAAAGACTATGTTATTGGGAGATGGTGGATTGAAGACATTTTGGACTGACCCCATAAGATGTCTAAGGGGAGATCTACCCAAACAGTCAGTCCTTCAGGGACTTATAGAGGACTAGAGAACAACCAAGTCCTTTAGGGACTTATAGAGGACTAGAGACCCACCAAGTCCTTTAGTGACTTATAGAGGACTAGAGACCAAACATGTCCTTTAGTGACTTATAGAGGACTAGAGACCAAACATGTCCTTTAGTGACTTATAGAGGACTAGAGACCAAACATGTCCTTTAGTGACTTATAGAGGACTAGAGACCCACCAAGTCCTTTAGGGACTAATAGAGGACTAGAGACCCACCAAGTCCTTTAGGGACTAATAGAGGACTAGAGACCCACCAAGTCCTTTAGGGACTAATAGAGGACTAGAGACCCACCAAATTCTTTAGGGACTTATAGAGGACTAGAGACCAAACATGTCCTTTAGTGACTTATAGAGGACTAGAGACCCACCAAATCCTTTAGGGACTTATAGAGGACTAGAGACCCACCAAGTCCTTTAGGGACTAATAGAGGACTAGAGACCCACCAAATTCTTTAGGGACTTATAGAGGACTATAGACTCACCAAATCCTTTAGGGACTTATAGAGGACTAGAGACCCACCAAATCCTTTAGGGACTAATAGAGGACTAGAGACCCACCAAATTCTTTAGGGACTTATAGAGGACTAGAGACTCACCAAATCCTTTAGGGACTTATAGAGGACTAGAGACCCACCAAATTCTTTAGGGACTTATAGAGGACTAGAGACTCACCAAATCCTTTAGGGACTAATAGAGGACTAGAGACTCACCAAATCCTTTAGGGACTAATAGAGGACTAGAGACCCACCAAATCCTTTAGGGACTTATAGAGGACTAGAGACCCACCAAATCCTTTAGGGACTTATAGAGGACTAGAGACCCACCAAATCCTTTAGGGACTTATAGAGGACTAGAGACCCACCAAATCCTTTAGGGACTTATAGAGGACTAGAGACTCACCAAATCCTTTAGGGACTTATAGAGGACTAGAGACCCACCAAATCCTTTAGGGACTTATAGAGGACTAGAGACCCACCAAATCCTTTAGGGACTTATAGAGGACTAGAGACCCACCAAATCCTTTAGGGACTTATAGAGGACTAGAGACCCACCAAATCCTTTAGGGACTTATAGAGGACTAGAGACCCACCAAATCCTTTAGGGACTTATAGAGGACTAGGGAAATCAGATCACGGTCACCTGAGTTTCAGACACACCTGGTCCTCATCAGGTAGCAGTTAAATAGTTTGCTGGGAGCTGATAACCATGCGAGGTACTGTTCTATTACGACTTGCTGAGCGCTACTGAAATTGAGAACCCTGAAATAGAGAACCCTGAAATAGAGAACCCTGAAATAGATTTGCCCGTGTACCAGTCTGTTTGCCTGGCCGTTTATCCCGTCTCTGCCTAACCTCTGTTCTTGTGCCTGTTAGTGACTCCTGTGATTGACTACCTGCCTGATATACCCGACCCTGTCTACGCCTGCTCCTTTTGTGCTGTCTTCGGCCTCAGATCTCCCAACATCGACCTCTGCCTGCCCGACCATTATTTTGCCTATTGTATAAATAAATCTACATCGCTCTGTCGCGAGTGGAACGTAATCCTCCTGTCTGTGGGCGTTCATTACAAATATATTGCATTCATTTTGGGTCAGATGACATACCATACGTAAATGTGTAAACATTGGGTTTTTCCCTTATTTGCCACTATGGGCAAATATATTCCATCACTCTGGCAGCTAATGGGTTTGCTGCTCTACTGCATTCGGAATAAAAATACACCCAATTAACCTCTGAAGTAGCGAGTAAGTTCGGGAACAGTATTCGGCTCTTCAGCGGAAGCTAAACAAAAGTGGACTCAGAATACGACACACTCTCAGGCAGATGCCAGGTCCTCATCAACAGGTCATAGGAAGTGACGCGCTCTACCTCAGCCAGACGGGAGTGCTTGTGGACGTTCTCTCCCTTGTGGACAGCAGGAGCCAGTTGCTGTAAGACCCCACGGCTGCTCGTCAACGCCCGGGTGAGCCGAGCGAATTTACCCCATCCTAACAGAAACACATGGACACATCCAGACTACTGACACGATTCAATATGTACCTATATATATGGGGTTTAACTGTACAAAACGTTTTCTTCTAAATCAATTCCAATGTTCATATATAATATACACAGCGTTTTTTTAGATGATAGTATTTGTAGGTCAAACCTACCTTTTACTGAGTCGTCCTCAATCGGCTGCTTGAACGCAGTGATGTCACTGAAGGTGCACAGAAACAGCACCACCTTGTCCTGCTCATTCTTAATGGGAGCGATCTTTACAAAGAACCAAACCGGCATCCCTGAAAGGGATGAACACATGGTTATTGTTAATACTTTAACATTTTAAAGAGTGTTTGATTTAGTTCAAGTTAAAAGTGAATACGTTTATTTAGTTTGTGCTTTATAGCCTATGGTACTCAAACAAGAAGAACACATACGGTTCTTTTTATACATGAGAATCTCAAACGAGTTTGTCTCGTAATTCTCAAAGGTCTGTCGTACTTTCTCCCCCGTCTCCTTGTCCGTGAGCTCGCCATACATGAAACTGGAAAAAAGACAATAGGGTTTGGTGGTGTTTCAAATACTTTACAAAAAACAAATATGTTTTACTTTTGACTTTAAATTGAATTTGTTAAGTATAAGTTCGCCCTTTCAAGGGATCATTTGCAGTCTAAACAAAAAGAGGTTTTGGGGGGCATTTTTTGGATGTTTTGAAGCTATGAATCTATATTTGTCAAGATAATAATCATTTATCACATCAAACAGTTGAATATCTCACAAAAGATAACCCTTAAAATCAGAAGCCCATGATATTTCTACTCTAGGTTATCTGTTGTGCCACAGTACCTGCATGTGCAGCTCTTTTGCATGACCTCTGCTCTGTGATAACCGGAGAGCTTGCAGAAGCCATCATTGCTGTACACGATTGGCCAGTCCACAATCTGAGCATTACCCAGAACAAAGTTGGTATCTGCCCAGGAAAGGAAACACCGTTTCAATCAAAGGCAAGAAAATCAAAGAACTGATTGTGGATTACAGGAAGACAAATCGCTGTATATTTATATATATCATTGATGAGACCACAGTGGAACGTGTGACCAGTTACAAATTCCTGGGTGTCCACATCTCCTACAATCTATCTTGGTCCCTCAACCACCACAACCCTGGTCAAAAAGGTGCAACAGAGCCTGTACTTTTTAAGGAAGCTAAAAAAGACCGGAAGTTCCTGCAGTGGGTGGTGAAAAACTTCCATCTACATCATTGGTGCCCAGCTCCTTGCCATCAAAGACCTCCAGCACAAGCGCTGTTTGCGGAGAGCGTGTGGCATTATCAGGGACCCCTCACACCCAAGCCATAAACTGTTTTCCCCCTGGCGTCAGGCAGCAGTACAGATCTCTACTCACCCGCACCAGCAGGCTCAGGAACAGTTTCTTCCCTTCTGCTGTTAACATACTGAACTCTGAAATCCTTCTTTTTCACACTGTTAACTTTATTACTTGATCTCCCATTTGTACAATACATCCTGTGGTACTCCTCTTGCTCTGCACACTGCTAGTATATTTATAATGTTTTCTTTTTGCACAATGCTTATCATTTGTACTATCGATTTACCACTTGAACATATATTATCTGCTGGTGTGCCCTCTGCACATTTGCAATTTGCGACATTGTTGAACTGAATATCTGCACATTTACTTATCCAAGTCAACTGCACATCCTCACATTGTACTCCATATCTTATTGCACTGCTATTTTGTATTTCTGGTTGGATGCAAACTGCATTTCGTTGTTTTGTACCTGTACTGTCCAATGACAACAATGTTGAATCTAATCGAAACCATGAACAGTTACTACTTATACAACACCACCACTTAATATCACCTCTAATAATACTACCATCAACAATTACTACTAATACAACACCACCACTTAATATCACCTCTAATAATACTACCATCTACAATTACTACTAATACAACACCACCACTTTATACCACCTCTAATAATACTACCATCAACAATTACTACTAATACAACACCACCACTTAATATCACGTCTAATAATACTACCATCAACAATTACTACTAATACAACACCACCACTTAATATCACCTCTGATATTACTACTATCTACAATTACTACTAATACAACACCACCACTTAATATCACCTCTAATAATACTACCATCTACAATTACTACTAATACAACACCACCACTTAATATCACCTCTAATAATACTACTATCTACAATTACTACTAATACAACACCACCACTTAATATCACCTCTAATAATACTACCATCAACAATTACTACTAATACAACACCACCAATTAATATCACCTCTAATAATACTACCATCTACAATTACTACTAATACAACACCACCACTTAATATCACCTCTAATATTACTACCATCAACAATTACTACTAATACAACACCACCACTTTATATCACCTCTAATAATACTACCGTCAACAAGTAACTACAACTAAGTATTACTGAGTTTTACTAAAATATTGAGCCTTACAGCGTAGAGATATATGATACACTTAAATATTATCTCATTGTCTCATTATCAGCGCAGAGTAAATAAAAGAGCAATATATTTCGGTGAAAACATAGTTAGTATTCTAACTGGTAAACATAAAAGACTATATGAAACTAAAAGAATGTTTGCAACATGATGAGGAGGGGAAAATGTATCTGTGAGAACAATATACTGGTCACAAAATCAAGAACCTTTACTGTCCTCTTACAGATGAATGTATTATGACTCTGATGTCTGCCAATATTTCTGGCAAATTATTGCCTACTACTAGATCTGCATACTGATATATATTTCTTACCCCTAGCAGACTTCCCTGAAAGCAACAGTACTTAGTTGTGCAGTTAAGTGTACCTTCTATTGCTGGCTTGTGTGGTTGTCCCAAAGAGCTTAAGATGCTATCTTAAGATGCATTTACCACCTGTAATTTGTTCTGGATAAATGCATTTGCTAAATGACTCAAATGTAAATGTATTAGGTGACAGCTAAATGGAACCACACATCTTTAAGATGCAGGTGCCTGTATTTATTATAACAGATAGTAACTGCTGTAACTGATGAGTCAGCACATTTAAGCAACGGGGTTGTCGGCCCTTTAAACCATGCTGTCTTAGTCCAAATGCCCTATAAACCATTCTGCCCCTGTGCAAATGCATTTTACACCATGTTGCCCCTGTCCAAATGCATTTTAAACCATACTGCCCCTGTCAAAATGCCCTATAAACCATGCTGCCCCTGTCCAAATGCCCTATAAACCATGCTGCCCCTGTCCAAATGCCCTATAAACCATGCTGCCCCTGTCCAAATGCCTTTTAAACCATGCTGCCTTTGTCCAAATGCCCTTTAAACCATGCTGCCTTTGTCCAAATGCCCTATAAACCATGCTGCCCCTGCCCAAATGCCCTATAAACCATGCTGCCCCTGTCCAAATGCATTTTAAACCATGCTGCCTTTGTCCAAATCCCCTTTAAACCATGCTGCCCCTGTCCAAATGCCCTATAAACCATGCTGCCCCTGTCCAAATGCCCTTTAAACCATGCTGCCCCTGTCCAAATGCCCTATACACCAGGCTGCCCCTGTCCAAAATGCCCTATAAACCATGCTGCCCCTGTCAAAATGCCCTATAAACCAGGCTGCCCCCGTCCAAATGCCCTATAAACCAGGCTGCCCCTGTCCAAATGCCCTATAAACCATGTTGTTCCTGTCCAAATGCCCTTTAAACCCTGCTGCCCCTGTCCAAATGCCCTTTAAACCATGCTGCCCCTGTCAAAATGTCCTATAAACCAGGCTGTCCCTGTCCGAATGCCCTTTAAACCATGTTGCCCCTGTCCAAGTGCCCTTTAAACCATGCTGCCCCTGTCTAAATGCCCTTTAAACCATGCTGTCCCTGTCCAAATGCCCTATAGACCATGCTGCCCCTGTACAAATGCCCTTTAAACCATGCTGCCCCTGTCCAAATGCCTTTTAAACCATGCTGCCCCTGTCCAAATGCCCTTTAAACCATGCTGCCCCTGTCCAAATGCCCTTTAAACCATGCTGCCCCTGTCCAAATGCCTTTTAAACCATGCTGCCCCTGTCCAAATGCCCTTTAAACCATGCTGCCCCTGTCTAAATGCCCTTTAAACCATGCTGCCCCTGTCCAAAAACTCTCATGTTAAGCTGAGCTAACTCGTTTGTAAAGGTTTCTGGCACCATTAAACATTATATGTATCAAGGAATTAAGTAATTATCACATTAAAACATTTTGATTGTCCCCCCCTGAAGCCTAATGTGGGCCAGATTGAACGAGCTTGTAGCCAGCCTTCACTATATTTACAGACATATTTAACCCCTGATCAAGTTGACCCCTGACCTGGCTCCTGTCATTTTACTCCAAGTGTGGGTAACTATAGCTCGATCTGGCCTACAAGCTCATTCAATCTGATCCATGGATAACATGTTGTGTTATCTATGATGAATTATCTATTCCAATCTGGCCACTGGTGATCAAGTATCACTAGAAAGCATAGATATTGTAATGACAGATGTACTGTCTCACAGTACAGCTTTTTTCACTTTAGTGACTCCTTGTGGTTATTTGTGTGCCTGCAAGCTTAAACATGGATGCTATTAATTAACGCCCGTCTTCTCTGAGTGCTGCCAACTATCCTGAGGCAAGCTGTATGTCTAGAAGCACAGTGACTTGGTGAGGCAAGCTGTATGTCTAGAAGCACAGTGACTTGGTGAGGCAAGCTGTATGTCTAGAAGCACAGTGACTTGGTGAGGCAAGCTGTATGTCTAGAAGCACAGTGACTTGGTGAGGCAAGCTGTATGTCTAGAAGCACAGTGACTTGGTGAGGCAAGCTGTATGTCTAGAAGCACAGTGACTTGGTGAGGCAAGCTGTATGTCTAGAAGCACAGTGACTTGGCGAGCTCAGAACAAATGTCTTGATACATCAGAAGAAACGTCTCGAACAATGGACATTTTAAAACAATCTGTTATCTACAATTAATTGATTATGGGCCAATGTGGCCCCTGAGCCAAATGTTTTTTCCAGCCCTTTTATTTATTCATGTCAAATTGTCAATTAACGCTGGTTCGGAATCTGCCGGTCATTTATTCAGGATTTAGCATTATTATTATTATTATTGTCACTCTTGTCCTCACACTTTAAACGTATGTTGTTTTATTGCATTTGGCAAATCATTTGAACACAGACCCGCACACGACTGCCAGTACCCCATCAGAGGACCGTCAAACATGTTTCAATTGAACAACACAGACCCACACACGACTGCCAGTACCCCATCAGAAGACCGTCAAACACGTTGTGTAGAATGACACGACGCCTCCAAAACATGCAGAGTCGTAGAGAAACTCATTGGAATGTGTATAATATGGAATGTGTATAATATGGAATGTGTATAATATGGAATGTGTATATATGGAATGTGTATAATATGGAATGTGTATATATGGAATGTGTATAACATGGAATGTGTATAATATGGAATGTGTATAATATGGAATGTGTATAATATGGAATGTGTATATATGGAATGTGTATAACATGGAATGTGTATAATATTGAATGTTTATAACATGGAATGTGTATATATGGAATGTGTATAACATGGAATGTGTATAACATGGAATGTGTATAACATGGAATGTGTATATATGGAATGTGTATAACATGGAATGTGTATAATATGGAATGTGTATAATATGGAATGTGTATAACATGGAATGTGTATATATGGAATGTGTATGACATGGAATGTGTATAATATGGAATGTGTATATTATGGAATGTGTGTAACATGGAATGTGTATAATATGGAATGTGTATAATATGGAATGTGTATAATATGGAATGTGTATAATATGGAATGTGTATAATATGGAATGTGTATAACATGGAATGTGTATATATGGAATGTGTATAACATGGAATGTGTATAATATGGAATGTGTATAACATGGAATGTGTGTAACATGGAATGTGTGTAACATGGAATGTGTATAATATGGAATGTGTATAACATGGAATGTGTGTAACATGGAATGTGTGTAACATGGAATGTGTGTAACATGGAATGTGTGTAACATGAAATGTGTATACCATGGAATGTGAATAACATGGAATGTGTGTAACATGGAATTTGAATAACATGGAATGTGTGTAACATGAAATGTGTGTAACATGGAATGTGAGTAACATGGAATGTGAATAACATGGAATGTGAATAACATGAAATGTCTGTAACATGGAATGTGAATAACATGGAATGTGTGTAACATGAAATGTGTGTAACAGCGATTGAAATTGTCACATCAAACAAATACAACTTACAAAGCAATGGTTAACAGTTACGTTTTTTGATCTCTTAATTATTAATTATGTTCAATTTGCTCAACTTTAAAACATAGGATATCATTGGTAAAAAAAACTGAGGAAGCAAGGACAGTACAATATTTCAGGGTGAGGCAACACCATAATTGAAATCGGGAAAAAAGGAGAAGTAGGAGAAATGGTTCAACGTAACTCAAAAAAACGGTGGATGTTTGGGACGCAACATGTATGATATATTACATCACTTTAAAACATTGTACCTGTGTGTCTATGTGATAATGTCCAAACTGAAAATGTCAAAAGAATGTGGTTAAGGCAAGCACACAAAAAACTGTGTTTACATGTAAATTCTATAATGTCATCAAAATCAAATGTTCCCTGGCATGTCACTTAAGGAATATGTCCACAGCATGCTTTCGTTTAATAAAAAAAATGATTTTCCCTTTGCCCCAATACGTCATGTTCCCCATGAAACAAATAACTTTTAGAGGTGTTTTTTTATCTTAAATATTTTTTTCATAAACTATACATTTTAACTTTGGTTAATATAATTAATTATTTTAATTTACTAATTTTGCACAAATGATGTGTTATACAGCGGATATACAGTTCACATCCAAGTACATCAGTTGCATATAGATCCACGATTTTATCTAAGTATCTATCATATAATCTTTGTGAAAACATTATCTATATTCATCTCGCTTATTGTATGAATGAATTAATCAATTAGGTTAGTAAAAAATCAAATTGCTTTAAAATCAAATCTCTTCATATTCACATAAAAATTTTGTCTGTCGGTATATGCTTCGTTTTAAAAAGAAATCCTGGATAATATTATCCAAAGTCTTTCTTCTATATGAAATATAAATAAATGATATTCCTACCATTAGACCGTCGGACGATGTTCTCAAGAAAAGTGTTTTGCGGGGCCACAAGTCCTCTGCGTCCACCTGCCATCCCGCCTGGTCATTTAACGTGGATCAGGAGAAAAGGCTTTTATAGTGGACGGATCTCTGACAGACACCCGCAGGACAGCACTTATTCTCTGATCTCCGGTCTGCTGCTGTCATGCATGGTGCCCTTCCTGTTTAAATATGAGCACAAGTCTCTCTTTCACCTTATGCTGTCATGCATGGTGCCCTTCCTGTTTGAATATGAGCACAAGTCTCTCTCTCACCTTATGCTGTCATGCATGGTCCCCTTCTTGTTTAAATATGAGCACAAGTCTCTCTCAAACCTTATGCTGTCAGACTGCTCGTTCCGTGACCGTGCTCCCCCTGTAGAAGAGACCGCATCACCTGTCTCTCCTCTCGCCTCTTCACACACACACGCACGCACACACGCACACACGCACGCACACCGTCACCGTCACCGACCCCCCCTCCCTACCGCTTGAGACTTGAAGGACCTACAATCATGTACAGGAATACCGACAAAACTGGCTCTTCGCACCCTGTTACTGGTGGCTCGAAATTATGCAAAACCGTCGCTGGGAAATTATTTTGTATTTCTGTCCCGCATGACTCATCCGAATCGCTGTAGCTGTCAGTTGACAACGTGCGCATACGTATTCAATTGCGTGTGAAATCTGAAATGCAAAAAGGCTGTCGCTTTCAGGAGTGTACGGACTGGCATCCTAAGGACAGCACGTATTTGAAGGGCATACATCAGTGAGAAATAGAGGTGGAGTGGTACACGATGCAGACGGCCCTCTAGTGGTTACCCTAGTTGAATTACACCCATAATAATGGTATAGTGTCATTATAGTGTCATAATAGTGTCATTATAGAGTAAGTACAGTGTCATTATGATGTCATTATATAGTGTCATTATAGAGTAAGTATTGTGTCATTATAGTGTCATTATGGTGTCAGTATAGTGTCATTATGGTGTCATTATAGTGTCAGTATAGTGTCAGTATAGTGTCATTATAGTGTTATTATAGTGTCATTATAGTGTCAGTATAGTGTCATTATAGAGTCATTATAGTGTCAGTATAGTGTCAGTATAGTGTCATTATAGAGTCATTATAGTGTCATTATGGTGTCATTATAGTGTCAGTATGGTGTCATTATAGTGTCAGTATAGTGTCATTATAGAGTCATTATAGTGTCATTATAGTGTCATTATGGTGTCATTATAGTGTCAGTATAGTGTCAGTATAGTGTCATTATAGAGTCATTATAGTGTCATTATAGTGTCATTATAGTGTCAGTATAGAGTCATTATAGTGTCATTATGGTGTCATTATAGTGCCATTATAGTGTCAGTATGGTGTCATTACAGTGGCAGTATAGTGTCATTATAGTGTCAGTATAGTGTCATTATGGTGTCATTATAGTGTCAGTATAGTGTCAGTATAGTGTCATTATAGTGTCAGTATAGAGTCATTATAGTGTCATTATGGTGTCATTATAGTGCCATTATAGTGTCAGTATGGTGTCATTACAGTGGCAGTATAGTGTCATTATAGTGTCAGTATTGTGTCATTATGGTGTCAGTATGGTGTCATTATGGTGTCAGTATGGTGTCATTATAGTGTCATTATAGTGTCAGTATGGTGTCATTATAGTGTCATTATAGTGTCATAGTGTTTATGCACAGCTCTATTAAGGTCCACCACAGCATTTGTTTATGCACAGCTCTCTTAAGGTCCCACCACAGCATTTGTTTATGCACAGCTCACCTAAGGTCCCACCACAGCATTTGTTTATGCACAGCTCTATTAAGGTCCACCACAGCATTTGTTTATGTACAGCTCTATTAAGGTCCACCACAGCATTTGTTTATGCACAGCTCTATTAAGGTCCACCACAGCATTTGTTTATGTACAGCTCTATTAAGGTCCACCACAGCATTTGTTTATGCACAGCTCTCTCACCACAGCATTTGTTTATGCACAGCTCTCTCACCACAGCATTTCAATGCTGGACTTTGACCGGTCCATTAACACCCTGATTCTTGTCTATTCCAGCCATTCTGTTGTAGTTTTGCTGGAGTGTTTGGGATCAATGTCCTACTTCATGACACAATTTTTCAGCCGAGTTTTACCTATCAGAGTCACCAACCGAGTGAGCTGTAAAGCCAATACAGAAGCCTGGCGCAGGAGCGGTAGCGTTGTGGTAAATTAAATATCCACCGCTGAGCAAAGCATGACCAATTTACTGGTATCACACTACTTTATTTCATAAAATAATAAACAGAGCGACACCGCGGTTAAGGCAATTGCTGGAAACAGCGGTGTCTCACAAGAACAGACAACTGACATGAAACAATTCCACACAAAGACCCGACCAAGCTATATACACCTACTAGTGAGGGGATGGGCACCTGGTGTGTGTAATGATAAGACACGCCCAACCCAAACACAGGGAACCTATATACACCTACTAATGAGGGGATGGGCACCAGGTGTGTGTAATGATAAGACACGTCCAAACACAGGGAACCTATGTACACCTACTAATGAGGGGATGGACACCAGGTGTGAGTGATGACGAGACAAGACAATGATGTCATCGGAGGAACGTCGTGGTTAGGAGACCGGTGGCCGAAGCCTGCCCAGAGATGGCGGGGGCATGTTCTTCGGGGGGAGTCGTGTCGTCTTTTAACATGTTAACTGAGACCTGTAGAGGCTGAGATGTAACAGTTTTTTTGCAATTTCTCTGAACATTGCATCATCTGACCTTGGGGTGACTTAGATGAGACATCCGCTTATTTTTGTTTTTTTTAATAAACTTTCTCACTATGGAATAATGGACTTTAACTCAGAATCAGAAAAAGCTTAATTGCCAAGTAAGTTTACAACAAACACGATGTAACAGCCTGTCTGGTTGTCCTGGTCGTGCCGGTGAACTTGACTTACGCGTGCAGCAGTATAGGTCCAATAATGCACAAACGGTAAAAGTTATTTGCATATTTATTTACACAAGCTCCGTACATTACAAAAGTGTTCCCAGTGATCCTACCTGCAACCATGGTATGAAAACTGTGTGCTCACCCGACGCGCAAACCTTGCTGAATTAGACCCATCTATAGAGTTAGAGAGAGGGTACTGCCTCCTACTGGCGAGAAAGTGAATTGGCATGTCACAACATGATAAATGGCGTTTACACAAGGAATTTGTTCTGGCTCATTAGTCCAGCAATTAACACAAGAAATAAACAAATACAATCAATACACTACAATAATTTGCTAAAAATATGTACTTTGACCCTATACAGTGGGGCAAAAATGTATTTAGTCAGGCCTGTAATTTTCATGAAAGGTACCCATCTTCTATGAGAAACAAAATGAGAATAAAAATCCTGAAAATCACATTGTGTAATTTTTTTTAAATTTATTTGCAAATGAAGGTGGAAAGTAAGTTTTTGGTCAATAACAAAAGTGTATATCAATAATTTCTTATACACCCTTTGTTGGCAATGACAGAGGTCAAACATTTTCTGCAAGTTTTCACAAGGTTTTCACACACTGTTGCAGGCCCACTTCTCCATGCAGATCTCCTCTAGAGCAGTGATGTTTCGTTCGGGTTGTCTATACAGACTTTCAACTCCCTCCAAAGATTTTCTATGGGGTTGAGATCTGGAGACTGGCTAGGCCACTCCAGGACCTTGAAATGCTTCTTACGAAGCCACTACTTCATTGCCCGGACGGTGTGTTTGGGATCATTGTCATGCTTAAAGACCCAGCCACGTTTCATCTTCAATGTCCTTGCTGATGGAAGGAGGTTTTCACTCAAAATCTCACCATACATGGACTCATTCATTTGTTCCTTTACACGGATTAGTCGTCCTGGTCCCTTTGCATAAAAACTACCCCAAAGCATGATGTTTCCACCCGCATGCTTCACAGTAGGTATGGTGTTCTTTGGATGCAACTCAGCATTCTTTCTCCTCCAAACACGACGAGGGACTTGGGTTCCCTCCAGTCCCTCCTCACCACCTTCAACTCTAATCTGACCACCGCTAAAGCTGCTTTCTATCACCGGAAATTCCAGGACTCCGCTTCCAACCCAAAAAAGCTCTTCTCCACCTTCTCCACACTCCTCACCCCTCCTCCACCTCCTCCGTCATCGTCCCTCTCAGCTGACAACTTTCTTACCCACTTTCAACAGAAAGTGGACAACATTCGAGCATCATTCACCCATCCGCCAGAAATCGCTATTTCCCCTCACACTGACTCTGTCCCTGGTCTGAGTTCCTTCTCCACGCTCGGTCCGGAAGACACCCTGCAACTGGTCCAATCCAGCCGTCCGACAACATGCCCGCTTGACCCTATCCCTTCCCCACTCCTCCAGTCCATCTCCACGGACCTTCTTCCATATCTCACATCTCTAATAAACACTTCTCTAACCTCAGGATGTGTCCCTTCCGACTTCAAGATGGCCAGAGTGACCCCGCTCCTCAAGAAACCGTCTCTCGACCCATCGGATGTCAACAACTACAGACCTGTGTCCCTCTTGTCCTTCCTTTCCAAAACACTTGAACACGTCGTAGCTGACCAACTGCCCTCCTACCTCTCGCAGAACAATCTCCTGGACCCTAACCAGCAAGGATTCAAGACGGGCCACTCAACTGAAACAGCGCTGGTCTGTGTAACTGAAGCCCTACGCAAGGCCCAAGCCAACTCTCTCTCCTCTGTTCTCATTCTACTAGACCTATCTGCTGCCTTCGACACAGTAAACCATCAGATCCTGCTCTCCACCCTTTCTGACCTGGGGATCTCAGGAGCGGTGCATTCCTGGTTTTCCTCCTACTTGTCGGACCGGTTTTACCAGGTGGTGTGGCGAGGCTCGCCGTCGAACATGCAGCCCCTTGTCACTGGGGTCCCCCAAGGATCGGTCCTAGGCCCTCTCCTTTTCTCCTTATACACCCGGTCTCTTGGCTCTGTCATATCCTCTCATGGCCTCTCCTATCACTGCTATGCAGATGATACCCAACTATTTTTCTCATTCCCACAGTCTGACACCCAGGTAGCATCCCGTATCTCTGCATGTCTGACTGAGATCTCGGCCTGGATGTCTGCACACCATCTGAAACTCAACCTAGCTAAAACTGAACTGCTCTTCTTCAAAGGAAGAGCCTGTCCGCTCCAGGATCTGTCCATTACGGTGGACAACGTCACAGTCCCCGCTACCCAATGTGGGAAAAACCTTGGCGTGACCCTTGACAACTCCCTCTCATTTTCTGCACACATCAAGGCGGTGTCCCGGTCTTGCAGGTACATGCTCTACAACATTCGGAAAGTAAGGCCGTATCTTACACAGGAAGCCGCACAAGTGCTGATCCAGGCACTTATCATCTCCCGTCTCGACTACTGCAACTCCCTTCTGGCTGGTCTCCCAGTGTGCGCCATCAAACCCCTGCAACTCATTCAAAATGCAGCAGCCCGCCTGATCTTCAATCTACCAAAGTTCTCCCACGTCACTCAGCTGTTCCGCACACTACACTGGCTCCCGGTGGAAGCACGCATCCACTACAAAACCATGGTGCTAGCCTATGGGGCAGTAAGAGGAACCGCCCCCTCCTACATCCAGTCACTAATCAAGCCGTACACACCCACGCGAGCACTTCGTTCTGCCACCTCAGGCCTCTTGGTAGTGCCATCCCTACGGGAGGGCAACTCTCGATCTGCTCAATCTAAAAATGTCTCCGTGCTTGCCCCGCAATAGTGGAACAACTCCACTCTGGAGATCAGATGATCGGACTCTCTACCAATCTTCAAAAAACGTCTAAAAACATTCCTCTTCAAACTGTACCTCCAGTAGCTCCATGAATGGAGCTCCACAACTCTCGACTGTTTGAAACTTCACTACCGAATCATTCTTCTACGATTATCACCCATTCCTCCTCTCCTAGCACCCCTTCTATCTCTAGCACTTCCCCCTGCACCCACCCAGGAACAATGTACTTATTGCCTTTTTGATGTGTGTTTTTGCTATATGTGAAATGCCTGCACATATTGGCCCTCATTTATCATTCTTGCGTAGAAACGGGCGTATATGTTGGCGTAAGATTATGCTTACACTCCTCTCAGAGGAGTACTGTTGAAAACCAGGTGTACGCAATACCTGCCCTTGATAAATGCCGCGGCTGAAAACGATCGTCATTAGAATAACACGCCCCTATATATTCAAGTCTCCGCCTCCCCCACGCCCTCATTTTACGCCATGGACACACGGAAGACGGCAAAGAAGAGAAACTTATCCGACGTGGAGGATCAAATGACCTATCACAATGCATTATTTTACAGCACGTGTTTTGAAACAATTAGCATTTAATGTCGTTTCACGTCACATGTATTGGGGTGTACAATAGTGATGATGATGTGATGTGATTCACATTAATAATTGCATGACAATTTGTAATAAGAAGAAGAATGTCCTTTTTATTATTTTGTCAGTCTGAATTATTTTTTGGTCGAAAGCCTTTCATTACTGAACCCATATTTTTCCCTGAACATATCAGACAACTAGGGTGCATGCCCCTCTTCTCTTTTTTTCTGCGCTCTGATCTCCTTCTCCTGCTCCGTGCGCTGCTCCGTCTCCGTCTCCACGCGGGTTCTCCGCATCCATCGCCGTCTGGATCATTTCTCGTGCGCGGTGCTTTATTTCTGCATCCAAGTAATGGTCTTTATAACGCGGATCAAGTACAGTCGTGATGAAGTACAGATGATCCGAATAGATCACAACATTTCGTCCGTATTGTTTCGGTGATAAAAGTATTTCGGTGCATCCCTAATACATATGCTTACAAATCAAATGCTTTGGTAAAGTCACACAAATTGAACATTGAAGCCCATGTTGCACAAAAATAAACACTGAAGTTTATAATTACTATGTTGTTTTTTTACAGTGGGTCATAATATATCATATCTTTTAGTTTGTCAGTGCGTTTTGTGGTGTTAGGAATTGTTTTTATGCGCATTTCCGCACTAACTCAAAACGTGCGTATATATGTACACCACCTCCTGAGCTGGCGTAGGATTTGAGCGTGCCGTACGCCAACGTCCATATTGATAAATCTCAAAGTCACCGTGGTTTTGGGTGTACGCCAGGTGTACGCTGGAAATTTGGTGTACGAACTTTTGATAAATGAGGGCCATTGTAAGTCGCTCTGGATAAGAGCGTCTGCTAAATGCGCAAAATGTAAATCTAAATGAGTAGAGTTTTTACCAAAAAGTTATATTTTGGTTTCATCTGACCATATGATGTTCTCCCAATCCTCTTCTGGATCTTCCAGCCTGGTGCGGGTCTACAATGTTGTTTAACACTGATAAAAAGTTTAAACAGGTGCCATTAATACAGATAACGAGTGGACAGAATAGCCTCTTAAAGAAGAAGTTACAGGTCTGTGAGCCAGAAATCGTGCTTGTTTGTAGGTGACCAAATACTTGTTGTCCACTATAATTTGGAAATACAACGTGATTTTCGGGATATTTTCTCTCATTTTGTCTCTTGTAGTCGAAGTGTACCTGTGATGAAAATTACAGGCCTCTCTCATCTATTTCAGTGAGATAACTTGCGCGATTGGTGGCTGACTAAATACGTTTTTGCCCCACGGTATATAGCGATCAGCCATAACATTATGACCACTGACTGGTGAAGTGAATACCACAGATAATTTTATTATCATGGCATATGTCAGTGGGTGGAATATAATAGGCATCATTTGAACATTATCTCCTCACAGATTTAGAAGCTGTGAAAATGTGAATTAGGATTTGAGTGACTTTGACAATTGGGACAGATTGTGATGGTTAGACAACTGGGTCAGAGCATCTCCAGAGCAACTGTACCTCTGGATTCAACACGTATTTTTTTTGTACGACCAAGCAGTGTAACAAACACTTGTTTTTTTTACAGATTATTGTTCCTTACCAAAAACTTGGGAGAGCAAAGAATGTAAGTCAAGAAAGCTTGCGGTAGTTTGTCTCCACCTGCCGGCGAACCAGAGAATATGTTAAAATGACTCTTCCAAACCATTCGGTATAATTCGCATATAGTTGGGCTTATTTCCTTCCTTCTCTCGTCAACATTATCTGGGGACATCATCGTAAACATGAACCTGTGTATTTTTGCAAAACATTCACCTCACAAATAACCGCAGATGAAATGCTGAAAAGCGGTGGAGAAGAATATGTTAAAACGCCTGGGTGAATAAAAGGCTTTAAATAACATATAGTCCCATTGGCTTTAGGAAATGCATCCATTGTATCTAAAAACAGTCGTTTAATACGAGTAAGACATTTAAACAGATCGTACAGCTTGTGTGTCTTCATATTGTTGACTGTAAACAACTCCATTTTACCGGCGTATGAAAGCCACCCTTCGACTGTACGGAACAGCGTTTAAGCTTCCGCAGGACAAATTAGTCCCTTTTATTTGAAGCATTAAATTGCTGCGAATCTGAAAAGATAACAGTCGGAAATGTTACTAACCCCTCCGATATGAGACACAGGAAGGTGTGTTCTGTTTTTGTACATGTTTATCCATGTGTCCGTGTTGCACAGACCATGGTGGAATAATACCAGTCTATGGCGCAGCGTCACAGCTGGGTTGCGGTTGGAGTTATTGAGAAAGACAGGCTGTGAAACACACACATTGCATGGGTTTATTTGTTGTTCTCCCCGAGAGAACCTGCACATACACGCAAAATGCCTGGAATGATGGACAAGGGGTCGGAATATCTAGGAAAGGGTCGCTCGAACGGAACGAAAAGCCCGTCGAACGCATCGAATGGACATTTTTCAGACGAGAGTGGCAGTGACGACGAGCACGGTATAGCCTCGAACACCACGATCGCATACTATACATGCAATTATGTCTTTTGACACAAATCCCAAAAAAAGAAACGTTTGTGTGTAAAATGTGCATTTTTCTTCATTGCAGATGTGGGAATGCGTGTGGGATGTGATTACCAAGCCAATATACCCGAGTTCGATCCCGGTGAGGTTATGCTTGATCTGCCTGTATTCTGGGGATAGCCTCGGTATAGGTTATGCTTGATCTACCTGTATTCTGGGGATAGCCTCGGTATAGGTTATGCTTGATCTACCTGTATTCTGGGGATAGCCTCGGTATAGGTTATGCTTGGTCTACCTGTATTCTGGGGATAGCCTCGGTATAGGTTATGCTTGATCTACCTGTATTCTGGGGATAGCCTCGGTATAGGTTATGCTTGGTCTACCTGTATTCTGGGGATAGCCTCGGTATAGGTTATGCTTGATCTACCTGTATTCTGGGGATAGCCTCGGTATAGGTTATGCTTGATCTACCTGTATTCTGGGGATAGCCTCGGTATAGGTTATGCTTGATCTACCTGTATTCTGGGGATAGCCTCGGTATTTATGACACCACATTTAGTGTAATGGCATACTGTTGCTTTTATATGTTGCAAATTATAGTCAGTAGAGGGTTATTTCAGCAATTAAACAGATATTAAGAGATGTATGTTGTCCGTGTATGTCGTTTATATGAAGCGTTTTTATGTGTATTCCGTGGCTTCAGCCACAAACTGGCATGAAAGAAACGCCTCACTGTAGTTTTATCTTACTGTGTCCAGGAGGATACGGGCGCTTTTTTAAAAGCGCTATAGACGCATGGACATTTTATGAATTACATCAGTTTCAAAGTATATTAAATAAGGAAATTATACCAGTCGGAATATTATGAATAATTTATGTCTTTTTTTAGGTTCTACGAAGTACAATGATAAAGATAGTGGAGGGATGTTGGTGTGGTCTCCAAATCACACCATTATCGATCCAAAATGTAAGTCTGTTATTAATAAGGTCATATTTATGAAGAAAAAGTTATTTCTCAAAAAAACATTTGTAATATTTATTTTTCAGTAGTATAATTATCCTGTATGATTTCTTCCCACAGTGGATGAATATATTGCCATTGCAAAAGAGAAACATGGATATAATGTTGAACAGGTATGTTTGTTTTTTAGTATTAATAGCCAAGCACAGAGCCAAACATTTACTAAGCTTCGCTTTATGTTTTGCCAATGCAATTTTTTTTTGAATTGTTCTAAATCTTCAGAAATATGTACCAAAACAGGTGCAACATTGGGAGTTTTAAGCCTTGCATTTTCAGATGTTACATTCACACAAACCCCCCCCATCAGCCTTATAGTTAATGTGATATAATTGCTTAGTAATTTTGACCTATATTTCATTAATTAATTTCGATAACATTAGTTAAAATGTGCCTTCATTAAGTATTCTTTTAACTGTACTGTTAAACAGTAGACATTCAGGCGTCCCTCGTTCAGTAAATCCCAATAGAGCTGCCCGTTCTCCCATTCTTCACTCGGGTTGCTGTTCCACTTAGGCACTGGGTATGCTGTTCTGGCACAAGCACAACATTGAGAAGTCTCTGGCGGACTTGCCCAACTTCACCCCTTTTCCGGACGAGTGGACCGTGGAGGACAAGGTGCTGTTTGAACAGGCCTTCAGTTTCCATGGGAAAAGCTTCCACAGGATCCAACAAATGGTATGTTAAGATACCTTAGCTTTGGCCTGAATGTGTGGTGGTATTCTGATGGTATGAACAGACTCAAGCTGGCCACTACAGTCTCTGTTCAATGTGTGGTGGTATTCTGATGGTATGAACGTACTCAAGCTGGCCACTACAGTCTTGTTAGATCTACACTTTTGTTGCTAGCTAACAGCTGGTTGGTAAGGCCCATGTACGATCTGAAAAGTAGAATCAGAATTAGTTTATTCTCTTAGTCAGTTTTCAACAAACAAGGAATTGCTTCTGGCCGTTTACTACAACACTTAATACACACAATATACTTGCACAAATTACTATAAGATGCAATATGTAAGATGCAAGTGCCTAGTGTGAGTTCAGAGTGAATGTGGGGAGCAGGTTATAGACAGTTCAGACTATATGAATGTGGGGAGCAGGTTATAGACAGTTCAGACTATATGAATGTGGGGAGCAGGTTATAGACAGTTCAGACTATATGAATGTGGAGAGCAGGTTATAGACAGTTCAGACTATATGAATGTGGAGAGCAGGTTATAGACAGTTCAGACTATATGAATGTGGAGAGCAGGTTATAGACAGTTCAGAGTGAATATGAATGTGGAGAGCAGGTTATAGACAGTTCAGACTATATGAATGTGGAGAGCAGGTTATAGACAGTTCAGACTATATGAATGTGGAGAGCAGGTTATAGACAGTTCAGAGTGAATATGAATGTGGGGAGCAGGTTATAGACAGTTCAGAGTGAATATGAATGTGGGGAGCAGGTTATAGACAGTTCAGAGTGAATATGAATGTGGGGAGCAGGTTATAGACAGTTCAGACTATATGAATGTGGAGAGCAGGTTATAGACAGTTCAGAGTGAATATGAATGTGGAGAGCAGGTTATAGACAGTTCAGAGTGAATATGAATGTGGAGAGCAGGTTATAGACAGTTCAGAGTGAATATGAATGTGGAGAGCAGGTTATAGACAGTTCAGAGTGAATATGAATGTGGAGAGCAGGTTATAGACAGTTCAGAGTGAATATGAATGTGGGGAGCAGGTTATAGACAGTTCAGAGTGAATATGAATGTGGAGAGCAGGTTATAGACAGTTCAGAGTGAATATGAATGTGGAGAGCAGGTTATAGACAGTTCAGAGTGAATATGAATGTGGAGAGCAGGTTATAGACAGTTCAGAGTGAATATGAATGTGGGGAGCAGGTTATAGACAGTTCAGAGTGAATATGAATGTGGAGAGCAGGTTATAGACAGTTCAGACTATATGAATGTGGAGAGCAGGTTATAGACAGTTCAGACTATATGAATGTGGGGAGCAGGTTATAGACAGTTCAGAGTGAATATGAATGTGGAGAGCAGGTTATAGACAGTTCAGAGTGAATATGAATGTGGGGAGCAGGTTATAGACAGTTCAGAGTGAATATGAATGTGGAGAGCAGGTTATAGACAGTTCAGAGTGAATATGAATGTGGGGAGCAGGTTATAGACAGTTCAGAGTGAATATGAATGTGGAGAGCAGGTTATAGACAGTTCAGAGTGAATATGAATGTGGAGAGCAGGTTATAGACAGTTCAGAGTGAATATGAATGTGGAGAGCAGGTTATAGACAGTTCAGAGTGAATATGAATGTGGAGAGCAGGTTATAGACAGTTCAGAGTGAATATGAATGTGGAGAGCAGGTTATAGACAGTTCAGAGTGAATATGAATGTGGAGAGCAGGTTATAGACAGTTCAGAGTGACTTGTCGGTAGTCATCAAGTCCTGTGATCTTTGGTTTCTTGGGGAATGGGATGATGTTGATGGAGCAGGCCAAGACGCAGCATGTTTCCAGTGAGTTGTTTTGGTAATGTCTCCAGTGAGGTGTTTGTCTCCAGTGAGTTGTTTTAGTAATGTCTCCAGTGAGGTGTTTTAGTAATGTCTCCAGTGAGGTGTTTTAGTAATGTCTCCAGTGAGTTGTTCAGGTAATGCCTCCAGTGAGTTGTTCAGGTAATGCCTCCAGTGAGTTGTTCAGGTAATGCCTCCAGTGAGTTGTTTAAGTAATGTCTCCAGTGAGGTGTTCAATTTAAACAATTTTCCAGGAGAATCTGTGGTTCCATAAGCCAAAATGTAACCATGTGACCGTTTTCAGGTTGCAGCAGAGATGTCAAATTATTCGGCCATTTTTACATTTTACGGTTGTTTACTAGCCACAGTCTCAATTGTTAATTTACATTTTACAGTTGTTTACTAGCCACAGTCTCAATTGTTAATTTACATTTTACAGTTGTTTACTAGCCTGTCTCAATTGTTAATTTACATTTTATAGATCTGTTTTTTGGGACTATTCGGCACGCAGTATCTTTTCAAAATGCGTATCAGGTCTGGTTGGAAAGACGTGAGTTAGTTTTATACATATTACACTATTGGGCATCTGAAGACCTTTCATTTCCAGTAATACTAAAGCAGGATTTTCATTCCATAGATGTACAAATGTATTTCCCTTTCGTTGGTCGTTAAAATTAGTATCTCCAAACCATCCATGCTCTCACTAACACAAAAAGCAAGAAAATGCCTGCTATTATAGTTACAATAGCAAATGCATTGTACACAAGCAGAGTAAATAGAAATTGCAGTGTACTTGTAAAGGCAGTGTACTTAACTTGAGCCAGTTGTCTCCTTTGGAATATAATTTCCTCAAAGTCAATGTAGGAATGTTGTTAAAAGGTGTGATTATGTGCTATTCAGTGCCAGCTTTAAGTTTTAACAGTCAATTGGCACTTCTTTTATCCACTGCAGTTACCAGACAAATCCATATCTAGCCTTGTAAAGTATTACTACTCCTGGAAGAAGACCCGATCCAGAACCAGCCTTATGGACCGGCAGGCCAGGAAGTTGGCAAACCGAAATTCCCAAGACGAAAGGTAAGAGTTGTAGATGTCCTGTGAGTATTTAAGCGGCCTGTCCACATCTAATTGAGTCTACTAATGATTGTTCTTTTTTTGCCAATAGTGATGAAGAAATGGAATTGGCCAACCCCATTGAAGCAAATGATTGCGATTATGACCCCACTAAAGAGACAAAAAAAGAGGTAATTTATAATGACTAAATCCTGGAAACTGATGGAAATTCCGTGTTAAGATACTGGATCTAAAAGTAATAAGGGTATAGTGGTAAAATGGAAATAAGGTACGGGGTAGTGATGCATTGAAGGCAGCTTTCTGCAGCTTGCACTAAGTGCAGGATGATACAAGCCGTAGATGGCTAATCATTTCACCTGCCGACCACCTTAGAGCCAAACGGAGCCCCTGCCCCTTAGCTCATCAAAGATCGGGCTGGGCCGACGGGAGCACCAGACCCTCATGCACCGGCACCACTCGCAGCGGTCCAAGTGCCGGCCGCCCAAAGGAATGTACCTGACCCAGGAGGACGTGGTGGCTGTGTCCTGCAGCTCCAGTGCGGCCAACACCGTCCTCCGGCAGCTGGACATGGAACTGGTGGGCCTCAAAAGACAGGTGAGCTGCTTGGAGAGTGACAACTATTAATGGCTAAAAGGTCCTATAAAAATCATGTGATTAATTGGTCGCTCATTGCGTTGTGTTGTTCCAAACGTATTTCAATTCATCCCACAGGTTCAAAATGCAAAGCAACTTAACAGCGGGCTAAAACATCGCATGGAAGCTGGAATTGATGATTTCAGGCTCCCTGAGGTATGTGCCAAAAGTTTAGAGACAGGTCACACTGACCGGTCGCACTGAAGTGGTTATCAGCTGAGATTGCATTTGATAAATCCTTATGAAATGTACTTCAATATCTATAGAAAGTCTTCACCCTCTTGAATTTCTTTTTTTTTGCCAGTGCCAGAAATGCATAAATATTTGTAATGGCAGTTCTTATTTAACTGTAACAGGTTACAAGGTGTAGCCAACATCTTCAAAATCACACACTCACAAATGACACTTTGAAGGCCTTGAACATCCCTTTGAGGTCAGTTATTTAGAAGTGGATGGTATATATGAGGCCTGCTCCACACAATGGACGGCTGATCACATCACAAATCTAATCTGTATCATAAAATGGCAAGAAGAAAACCATTACTCAAGAAAGCCCATTTCGAATCCTGTCGCGGTGTGCCAAAACATTGCATATCAAAAAGGAAAACTGTTTTTGGCAGAGTCATGTTACGGGGATATGCTGACATTTTTGTGACAAATCATTAGTCCCTGCGTTTTCATCAATTGTACATTGATTTCAATATTATGAAGAATAACATTATAAATAATATTCAATTATTTGAAATATTTGCATATATTTAACGCTTTTCTGTGGATGGCACCCCCGAGATTGCTGTCATTCCGATTAGAGCTGTAATCGGGGATAAAAAGTGAGACCCGGCCCGACAGAATTCGGCCCGAGCCCGACCTGACCCGACCCGGACAGTTTTTAAAAGCCCGAAGGCCGAACCCGGTCATTTTGCTGTCATATTTTAAGAGACTACATTTTTTGCATTCGGCATAACTGGCTCGTTTTTTTAATTAAAAGTGAGATTTTAATCTTTTGGCTGGTGCAACCAAATATGGGCCACAGTCCTGCCTGCGTTTCACCTCCTCAGCATCCATTTGCTAAATGAAACGCATCACTTGACCACTCATTCACTGCGCAATGCGGAGCGCAAGAGACAGCCCGAACCCGACCCGAGCCCAAGTGTAATGATAGACATTAAGACCGAACCCGACCCGACGCGTCAGGGGTCGGGTTCTGACGGGTTCGGGCAAAGATCTGCAGCTCTAATTCCGATTATGTCCCCGATGCGCTGGTCCAGCTTAGTAAGGACAGTGCAAGCCTTTCCCCCTCCTGTGGTCAGCATCTCTCGTTTGTTTTTGGCAATACTTTTTTTGCCTCAAACTTCATGTCAACCTATTTCTTTTTTATGTCATTTTTATGTGGTTCGCCCTTCCCCTGACACAGCGTTCGCAGGTCGAATGACCCATGCATCCTTTTTGTATTTGTATTTTGCAACCACTACTGACGCTGCTAAATATTACATATTTTTGCCTGTTCACTTATTGCAGAAGTATTTCCACTTCTGAACTACAGAAGTAATTTGTTCTTTTGGCGTCTGATCTTTGGCGTCCGTCTTTAGGCATTTTTGCATTCTCCACGTTTTCACGATGAGTTTCGACTCCGCCCTGCAGTTTAATGCCCTTTTATGGGAAATACCGGGGCGTTTACCTATGCTAATTAGGAACAACGGACACACGCTTTCCATTTACGAAGATGTGATATTCATCATTATAGGAACGTAGGTACGAACAATTATGCCATTTAAGAACACGTTCGTGAATTTAAGTAAGACTTTTCTTAAGACCTTTCTTAGGAACGAATTTAAGAAATAACTTAGGAAAACATTGAAGAATATGGCCCAATGTCACGTTTTGCCAAACACTTGGTGGGCAAAGTGTTCAGCAGCTAATTCCGACAGACAAATAGTTGAAATGATTGTCAAAGGCGCCTCCACCAAGTATTTTCCGATCTTTTTTGCAGTGTGTATGTGCAATTAGTTCAAGTAGTGTGGACTTTCTATAGGTACTGTAAAGTGTGACTTAATACCTGTTGACATTAATTGCCGTTTTGCTTTTTATAACGTCATGGATTTTCTTTGTTTTTTTTTTCTTTTTATAGTGTAACCAAAAAATAAATGCCCGCTGGACAACAGAAGAACAGCTTCTGGCAGTTCAAGGTAAACCAACAACTCGAGTACATTTGCAGTTATCCCATACTTTTCCATGGACATGGCAATCAGATTACTTAAGTTAAATAATGGAATATTTGCTGTTTTCAACAGGTGTCCGGAAGTACGGGAAAGACTTCCAAGCCATTGCAGATGTTATCGGTAATAAGACGGTGGGCCAGGTAAAGAACTTCTTTGTGAACTACCGTCGCCGGTTTAACCTGGAGGAGGTTCTGCAGGAGTGGGAGGCGGAGCAGGGAACTGGTGCGCCCAACGGTGACACTGCCACTTCTGGCGAGGAGGGCAAGAACAGCTCCAACACCCCTTCCGGGAAGAGTACGGATGAAGAGGAGGAGGAGGTGGTGGAGCTTTTCCTTATTCCCTCAAACCAAAAACAAACAGTCACTTCCTCCCCCAAAAATTGTGTTTTTGTTATTGGGAGTTGGCCCTCAACATGCAAGTTGTTGTTTTAACAAATCTTGTTAATACTGGAGTTATCTTTAAAACGGTACGCTAACATCCTTAGAAAAATGGGGTGATATGTCATTAAAAATCAACTACAAGTTTTTAAGAAAAGTTAAATTGATGTGTGCAGTCAAACCCTACTCAATTTAGTATTTTGCTGAGGAGAATCCTAAAAATCAGATACTAGCTTATATTAAGCTAAAAATAGGACCTACATGGGCATGGGTCTTGTAGGAGACAATTGTAATACATATTATCATTATTTTTAGTACCTATAAACCTAGCTTGGCGTGTTATGAAACTATTGTACTCAGTGTCAGAGCTAATATAGCAAATAAGAAGTTGTTACAGAAAAAACATGTTCTTTAGGGCTGGCGTTAAAACGGCAAATATAGCTAACTCCTACTGTTTTCCTTAACGTCTCTTCAACAAATATAGCTAACTCCTACTGTTTTCCTTAACGTCTCTTCAACAAATATAGCTAACTCTTACTGTTTTACTTAAAAACTCTTTCTTTCTTGAACATTTTCCCCTGTGATAAATGACTGGAGCTGTGAGAAATTGACGTTGAATCTGTTACTAACAGTGATAATGAGGCTCACAAACTCAACTCTAAACGTTGAAGCCAGTACTACTCGTTCTTGTCATTTCAAACCTGTGATCGGGGACTTGACATCAGGTGGGTGCAATAATGAGGTAGATCATAAAACCAGCAGGCACCTGACCTTGTAGGGTTTGGGTTAGCTTTTTATCAAACACCCAGTCTGAAACACGACAGAGAACATATCAACAAGTTCATGCAAAGAGGCTAGGATAAACCCCCTGATGGGTTGAATTTAGGAAACCTAGAGTGTAGCCAGGCTCTGAGAGGTGTGCCAGTCATCTAGAGGGGTCTGCTACACACCAGGAGGTCTTAGGGAGGGGTCTGCTACACACCAGGGGGGCCTTAGGGAGGGGTCTGCTACACACCAGGGGGGCCTTAGGGATGGTTCTGCTACACACCAGGGGGGCCTTAGGGAGGGGTCTGCTACACACCAGGGGGGCCTTAGGGATGGTTCTGCTACACACCAGGGGGCCTTAGGGATGGTTCTGCTACACACCAGGGGGGCCTTAGGGATGGTTCTGCTACACCCTCTTAGAGCTGGTAGGTCCCACAGTGTGGTCAATAGGCACATGTCCTCAAGAGTTACTCGAATTGACGTAATCTCTTATTTGGGTCACTTAACCTAAAGTCATGTGGCCGTCCATACAGCTAAAGACATTCTCGTGTGACCCTAAATGACCACCATAGGGTCTAAGGAACCCAGATGATCACCATATTAACATCAACAGATGTCATACCAAACTACGAGATCAAGAGGGTGTAGGCCTCACAGGTCTATTAGGAGATTGCTCACATTTACCGGAAGCCGCAGTACACATCAGTAGCCATTGGTTTCCGGCCTGCATTTTTCCTATAATAGTGACCTATATTGATTATACACACCTGGTTGGCTGGGCAGAATTGCAATTTACATCAAAGCCAATAATTATTATTTCAATGAAAGCTTATAACATGAGATCCGGACCAACCAACCTGAATTGCCTCTCCAGGAAAATATGGAATGCGTGCATTTGTCGTGCTCTCTTTTATAGGTCTTCAAATAACCTTTTGGTGTTGTGTTTTTAAAGGGGCAGATAAAATGTATTTTGTTCACGTTTTTACACAGGTTTAATTAAGTATCCTCCAAGAATGTTTTTCTGTTAGAGTGCATGTGCTATAATGTTATATGAAATGTATAATATCTCTGTGCTCTGATCCAAAATACTAACTCACTCCTTTTTATTCCCGGGCCAGGTGTCCCCTTCGTTGGGCCCTTCAGCCATGACCCCTTCGTCTGCCGCTTCCCAGACCCTGGTGACATCTTCTGCAACTGCACTTAACCAGCCACCTCCCCTCCTACGCCCCTCCCTGCCAGCCACGCCCGCCCTCCACAGGCAGCCACCTCCTCTCCAGCAGCAAGCCCGGTTCCTTCAGCCTCGGCCGGCCCTCAACCAGCCTCCTCCGCTCATCCGGCCCTCCAACCCCATGCCTCCACGCCTAAACCCTCGGCCGCCCGCCCCCACCTCAGCACCAACCACTCCCACCTCCACCACCACAGGGGGCCCAGGTTTCAGCCAGCCGCCGCCCACCTTGGTGGGAATCCAATCAGAGAAGCCGTCCTCCTCGTTGCTGCACTGAGAGTCAGGTGAAGAAGTCACAGGTTCTCACATGAGTTCCTGGTTTCTTAAAAACAAAATGAAGTGGTAATTTCTTTGCTTGTATTTTTCTTGCCCATTATATTTTGCGTCCCTTAGCGTCGTCAATTGTCATTTGTTCGGAGGAGATTGTGTATATTAACGAGAGTCGTAAAACCACTGTGGAGTTTGTACACGTTTTAGTTTTTATTGGTTGTTGTCGTGCAGTAATTTATTAGAAATCACGTTTTGTATTCCACTCATCTTTGTATCATATTTGATTAGATGTATGCTTCGTGTTCATGCTTTACTAGATGCGTTGGTTCAGTTCTAGATTTAATCGTGTCTTTGGTTCAGTTTCAAAGTGTTCAATGTAAAGAATATTTAAAGAGCGGTGGCATTTGCAAGCGACACGGCGCAAACAATGTCTGTGGGAAACGACACAAAACCCTTTATCATTTTATGCTATAGACATCATATTTTACATGAGTCCACAATGCCGTAAAGACGAGCAAACTTTCAAATGTTTGTTTACGTTTTCACTGTTTAATAAAAATGTCAATATGATATTTAGAGGTGTAGAGGACTCAAATCTAAATAGTGCCAAAGACACATCTACATATTGTGTCTTTAAAACAACCTACCGGAGAAACCTACGGGTTCTGGGTATTTTCCAACAGCAGTGCATAAACAAACTGTATATTTAAAACACTATTATGCACCACGACTACAGATTTGGTGGCATTTCCATGTTCACGTTGGGTTTGTATTTTCGTGTTTGTTTGCTGTAATGCAGATATTTTCAGTGAATATAGAAGTGGTTGTTTATCTTTATATAGGCATTATTTATTTTTCTACTTGGTGCTATGGACTTTAGACTGATCTCTGCCTATGTCCAGTCCAATAACCGTTGTGTAAGTGCCCTTACACTTGTGGGACGAAGAACTGTATTAACAAGATAGATTTATCTACTGGTTACGTTGGATTTGATGAAAGTTTGTATTATTAATGTAATATTAAGCTATGATGGATATGTCACTGTCATGAAATTAATAGTTATAGTCAATGTGTTAATTTTATGAAATGAAATTAATTTGATTAATGTTCTGTTGATTTTCTGTTGGGTACATTTCAGACCATTTTTGTGCGTGTGCAGTTGTTATGAACATTCCACATCATGTTACTTATGAGTTACGTGTTAACTGTCATACAATTCTGACAGTTTAAGATATGGCATGGTCCCGATGTCCGTTTTAATCTAAATAACATTTTGTATTTTAATTGTGTGTCTAGCTATGATCGTTTGTTTGTATCGGGTTAGAAAGAAACAGTGCAACCTCACACTGCAAGCTTGTTGTCCAGAAATCCATCCGGAAATTAGTGAACAGTCTTGAATTGTGCCTATTTCTGAGCAATTGGGGAAGAAATTGGCCAATTCACAACTGCACATGGTAAAAGCTCTGAACCAAACTTATTAAGTGATTACATGGAATTAAACTTTTTGAAATGTATTTCCGTCAAACCACTAACTGAATCGTCCTTTCCTGTGGAAATAACAGCCAGAACATGAACATAGAGAAGTGCATCTTGCTAACAGCATGTCGTTCACACTATTTCTATTCATCCATGCTAACCTGAGGTCTTTTATGTGCTTGCCATCATTTCTGTTGGATTCTTTGTTGCATTTTTTGTTCTCTTGCTGTCCATTCAAGTGTCTTGCAAAAATGTGTTGTGTAAAACGTGTTTTCATTTTTATATTTCTAAGAAATTGTCATATTAAATTATTACATTTTTCTGCTTGCGTAAATTGAAATCTATATTGCCCTAAATGATAGCCAAAGATTAAACGAATAAACCATCTTGAAATGGAACTGTTGCGCTAGGGTTGTTTCCATTATATTTATTGGCGACTTGACTAAGTCTTAGCTCAAATTATTATGGCACCAACTTTCAGGATGGTTGCTAATAAATGCCAGTAATTAATGTTTTTTTTCTCACAATGTCATCAAGACTTAATAGAAATGCTCGATACTTGTAAGCATTGAAAGTGGTAAATGGCTGTGTAGCATAGGCCTGTGTAAATTATATCTTGATATCTATGTTATTTAAACTGTATTATGACATTTTACATTGTAAATACAGTACGGCTCCATTACAATTCTGTTGTCGTGTATTTTTAATTGGCCACAGGTCTGGCTCGAGAAGATGTATCCAAACACTTCAATGAGTTATATTAAAAAAATGTGAGAATAGATTTCTGTTTAAAATGTTTTAATATGACATTTTGGACAAGGCGTATAGGCCTACAATTAAAATGGCACGATAATTATACCCCTTTGATTGGGGTTAGCTCTGTAAAACTAGAGGGCCCCACATTTATACTGGTGATCATTTAAGAAAGCAGTTTTATTATGAGCAGGAACACACTGAAACCTACATGGTTGCATAGACAGGGTGCATTAGTCCCTGGAACGCCTTTGGGTGGCGATGCAAGCCCCATGCTGTATGCTTTATTGTCAACATCTTTAGTCTATGATAAATGAATGGTTCTCTTTGCACTTCTATTAAGTCCTACCGTTGGTTTCATTACATGCCACTTCCTGTAACATATTTTCCGCTCATATTGTCACTGCAGGGCTGTGACGTGCATATATACTGGGCTGTATCTGATGCATGCACACCGTGCACAAGATTGTGTCATTTTAATGTGGATGTAATTGACCAAAGTCATTGTAGAAGAATATCAAAGCACGGTAAGAACCAATTGTGCGTCGGTGGAGGTTTTAAATACATTGTGTTTGAATTATTTGAGCTATATGAAAACGAAAGCACAGCAAATAATGTATGTACCTTTTCCAAAAATAATATTAAGATATCCTCAACTGCTTTGGATTTTGGCTTTCTATGAAAATAAGCATAATTTTGAAAATAATCATGGTCTTTTCCTTTTTATCGGAAACGTAACGACTTGCATTGAATTGTACTGTTGTGCAGTGGGGATTCCCCAATAATACTGCTGCATAGAGCGCAACTCCGTCCTCTGGTTTCAGTTTAGTCTGTCTTCATGTAATTGTATAATATCTAATTCAAGCGTGTTATTTGCAATACAATGTAAGAAACATGTTTCACATAATTGTCCAGGGTCCCATTGAAGCCCTTATAGCCTGGTTACTCCCTTATAGCCTGGTAACTCCACACACGCACGCTGGTTGCAGCAGTTAGGGCGCCCGGCTAGGGGGATTTCTGAAATGGGAAGCAGGGTCATAGAGACCAGGCACCTACGCCCCAGGTTCTCATGGTGCTTAATAACCCCTCCGTGGTGGTCATATATGTGTTATTCAGCCTGCCTGTGTGTCCGGTGGACCCGGTGCATATTTGAGTTGTTAATTCAACTTAATCAAACATACTTGTATGTCAAAATACTCAACAGATGTTTACCTCATGCAATTACAAGCAATATTAGCGCATGTTAATATTATGTAAATCATTTTGTATTAATATATTTGCCCTCTACTTTTGTTAGATCGCATTTAGGAATTAAAATGCTACTCGTTTTTTATATACAATGCATTAGAAAAGGAAATCTATTATAATCAAAATGTGAGCGGGAAAAACACGTTTTTTTTTTTACAAATGAACTTCATTGGAAATTCAACCCATTTAGGTCAGTTTCCACAACACAAGCTGAACACATGCAGAAACCAGGTCGGTCTAGAGTAGACCGCACATAAGCCCTGCCTGAACACATTGCCTTTTCATACCAGCCTATAGTGGTGTGAGAAAGTGTTTGCCCCTTTCCTGATTTCTCGTTTTATTGCGTGTTTGTCGCACTTAAATGTTTCACATCATCAAACTAATTTAAACATCATTGACATGAGCAGTGTTGATACGAGCAGCATTGATACGAGCAGCATTGATACGAGCAACATTGATACGAGCAGCATTGATACGAGCAACCAGCATTGATATGAGCAGTGCTGATATAAGTTGGTAGCAGAGGTAAACGCCGCCCAGCCGATTTATGTGTAACGGTCACATTGGTGGGTGTCGTATGGGGCGGTGGTGGGTGTCGTATGGGGCGGTGGTGGGTGTCGTATGGGGAGGTGGTGGGTGTCGTATGGGGCGGTGGTGGGTGTCGTATGAGGCGGTGGTGGGTGTCGTATGGGGCGGTGGTGGGTGTCGTATGGGGCGGTGGTGGGTGTCGTATGGGGCGGTGGTGGGTGTCGTATGGGGCAGTGGTGGGTGTCGTATGGGCGGTGGTGGGTGTCGTATGGGGCAGTGGTGGGTGTCGTATGGGGCAGTGGTGGGTGTCGTATGGGGCAGTGGTGGGTGTCGTATGGGGCGGTGGTGGGTGTCGTATGGGGCGGTGGTGGGTGTCGTATGGGGCAGTGGTGGGTGTCGTATGGGCGGTGGTGGGTGTCGTATGGGGCAGTGGTGGGTGTCGTATGGGGCGGTGGTGGGTGTCGTATGGGGCGGTAGTGGGTGTCGTATGGGGCGGTGGTGGGTGTCGTATGGGGCGGTGGTGGGTGTCGTATGGGGCAGTGGTGGGTGTCGTATGGGCGGTGGTAACAAAACGTATAACACTGTGGTAAACCACATCCAGTTTTTTCAGGAGAGAGTTTGAGGCAGTTCTTTAAATGACATCTCACATTGGTCAAACATTGGTATTATTGTCATTTTCACCAAGACAAGTTTGTGAGCATGAGTGAAGGAGGCCCTATTGCGGAAAATGAAACCGATTCTGGACTTAATTTTAGATGTTAGGTTGTGTACGTGGGGCTCGAAGGAGATGTCTAATAAGACACATGCATTTGTACAGTGGAGGGAGAAATTATTGAATCCCCTGATGATTTTGCACATTTGCCCACTGACAAAAACATGATCAGTTTATCATTTTAATGTTACGTTTAATTGAACAGTGACAGTGAGAGACAGAATAACAACAACAAAATCCAGAATAACGCAAAAAGTTATGAATTGATTTGCATTATACTCCTTTGCAAAACATGACGTAGTACTTGGTGGCAAATCCCTTGTTGGCAATTACAGAGGTCAGACGTTTCTTGTAGTTGGCCACCAGGTTTGGTTCAATCACAGAGGTCAGACATCTCTTGCAGTTGGCCACCAGGTTTGCACACATCTCAGGAGGGATTCTGTCCCACTCCTCTTTGCAGATCCTCTCCAAGTCATTAAAGTTTTTAGCTTCTTCTTGAGCCACTCCTTTGTTGCTTTGGCCGTGTGTTTTGGGTCATTGTCATGCTGGAGTACCCATCCACAAACCATTTTTAATGCCCTGGCTGAGGGAAGGAGGTTCTCACCCAATATTTGACGGTATATGGCCCCGTCCATTGTCCCTTTGATGCGGTGGAGTTGTCCTGTCCCCTTAGCAGAAAAACACCCCCAAAGCATAATGTTTCCACCTCCATGTTTGACCGTGGGGATGGTGTTCTTGGGGTCATGGGCAGCATTATTCCTCCTCCAAACAGGGCGAGTTGAGTTGATGCCAAATAGCTCTATTTTGGTCTCATCTGACCACAACCATTTCAACCAGTTTTCCCCTGAATCATTCAGATGTTTATTGGCAAACTATTTCCTTAACTGTATTTTCAGACCCGTCTAGTGTGTCGATGCTAATTTGACAGGCAGGTGTAGGTAGTGATCGGTTGAAAAACGTACACTTAGTTTTACCAGAGTTTAGTAATAACTGTAGGTTTCAGAAGGAATGCTGAATGGCATTAAAACTCTCCTGGAGATTTGAGAGCACAGTATCTAACGAAGGGCCTGATGTGTACTGGATGGTATCATCAGCATTGAGATGATCTGAGAGTCTCCAACAGCGAGAGCCACATCGCTAATGTAAGAGAGAATATTTGAAGTCAAATTTGCTCATTTAATTGACTTAAGGATTTGGGTTAAGGTAAATTTTCTTAACAGTGTATACTTGCCCACATGTTTCACATGTGCTGCTAAACAAGAATGAGCTGGGTTGCTTTTTTTTAACCTGAGGAGGTTTAAACACCAGCGTGGCCTCCCAGGCACATTTAAAGGACACCTGTGTCATGCGGGCAAATGAAGAAAAGCTGAAAATTGGAACGGAAAATATTTCCGTTCAATCGTTTGGGGTCTTAGTCATTGTTTCACATTAAAATGTACGAGACATTAGTTTGAATAGTAAATATAGCACAATGAATCTGAACAGTGTTCACGGTTAGAAATTATACTTTTTAATTGAAATACTAATTTTGTCCTTCAAACTGTACTTTCTTTAAAGAATCCTTCATTTGCAGCAATTTGTTGTGGTATTCGGAAGAGATTTCACCACACACTTCCTGAAGCAGCTCCCAGAAGGGCATTTCTGATCGGTACTTCTTACATATGGTTAAACTGATCCCACAGCAGCTCAATAGGTTTGAGATCTGTTGACTGTGCTGGTCACTCCTTTATGTACAAAACACCAGCTGACTGCTTCTTCCCTAAATAGTGCTTGCATAAAGCAGTTTTTGGATCAGTGGCATGTTGTGGGGGGAAATTAGCTGCCAACAAGCGCCATCCACAGGTTATGGAAGGCCGTTGTAAAATGGAGTGGTGGCCTACCTTCAAGATCACTTTTTTCATGTACAAATCATCCACTTTCCCATCGCCAAAACACCCCCAGACATTGCCTTCCCAATGCTAGACAGATGACATCATGCACTTCTCCAACATCTTTTCATTTTCTGTTTCCATCTCACAGATCTTCCTCTGTCCAGTGTCCATTGTGTTATTTTGCCTTCATCTTAATCTTTTCATTCAATCGGCCACTCTGACACATCGCTTTTTCTTTGCAACTCTGCCTAGAACAGTGGTTCTCAACCAGGGGTACTAGGACCTCTGGGGGTACTTGGCCTGTCCACAGGGGCTACATAAAAACAGCCATGACACCATTGGCTTACTAGTGAAATTAACACGAGGGGGTACTTCAAGAGTACTGAGAGTAAAGCAAATTCTAAAACTTAACGATTGGGAAACTTTGGCCTAGAAGAACCGTATTCCACTGAGAGACCGGTGGTTTTTCAAGTACTATTACAAGTTACTGGTGGTTTTTCAAGTACTATTACTAGTTACTGGTGTTTTTTCAAGTACTATTACTAGTTACTGGTGTTTTTCCAAGTACTATTACTAGTTACTGGTGGTTATTCAAGTACTAGAACTAGTTACTGGTGGTTATTCAAGTACTAGTACTAGTTACTGGGGGTTATTCAAATACAACTAGTAGTTACTGTTGGTTATTCAAGTACTAGTACTAGTTACTGGTGGTTATTCAAGTACTAGTACTAGTCACTGGTGGTTATTCAAGTACTATTACTAGTTACTGGTGGTTATTCTAGTACTAGTTACTGGTGGTTATTCAAGTGCTCTTACTAGTTACTGGTGGTTATTCAAGTACTAGTACTAGTTACTGGTGGTTATTCAAATACTATTACTAGTTACTGGCAGTTAAGGATCTGTGATGTGTTTTTAAGTACTATTTAATGAAGCTACCAGTTAAGGATCTTTGATGTGTTTTCAAGTACTATTACTAGTTACTGGTGTTTTTTGTAGTACTATTACTAGTTACTGGTGGTTATTCAAGTACTAGTACTAGTTACTGGTGGTTAGTCAAGTACTAGTACTAGTTACTGGGGGTTATTCAAGTGCTATTACTAGTTACTGGTGGATATTCAAGTGCTATTACTAGTTACTGGCAGTTAAGGATCTGTGATGTGTTGTTAAGTACTATTTAATGAATCTGCCAGTTAAGGATGTGTGATGTGTCTGTTTCTCAAACTAGACACTTTAATATATGTTTCCTCTTGCTCCGTTGTGCACTGGGGCCTCCTACTCCTTTTTCCATTCCATTTTCTCTCATGAAATAGCCTTTATTACTCAAACAAGAATAGACCGGCGAGTTTCAGAGACAACCATCTTTGTTTCTGGCCTTTTGAGCGTATAACAATCAAACCCACAATTGCTGATCCTCTAGTTACTCAACGTGTGTAAAGAATCTCTGTTTTATTGCTAATTCAATCAGAACAGTCAGTCAGTCTTCAGCGGTGCTAACATAATTGCAATAGAGAGTCGTCTACGGAATAATTAGCCTTGTAAAATGCTCAACTTGGATTGGCTAATTCAATGTGCCATTGGAACACAGGATTGATAGTTGCTTATAAGTTATAATCTGCGTTTGCACACCTGTGTAGATATTCCATTAGGCATGTTGACGCATGTTACGTCACAATCATAAATCTTGGTTAACACTTGTGACCTTGCACTTGTGCCCTTGTGCCCATGCGCCCTTCCACTTGTGCCCTTGTGCCCTTGCATTACTGTTCAACATATATATGTCATATCTTTCAGTGTACAGGTGGACATGGCCACACAGGAGAGTGACGACAGTGGATCCAGAATAATTTCCAGGCAGAACTCGGGCGCCGCTGGTCTGTGGGAGTCTGAATTGACCACAGTGCAGCACGGTTTGAAGTTTGTGAAGAAGCTGGAAGAGCAGTACGTGTGTCCCAGCTGCAGAGGGGTGGTCCTCAACCCACATCAAACTGGCTGTGGACACATCTTCTGCTATCGATGCATCCAGAGGCTCCTGTAAGTGCAGCAGTGATAGTCAAACAGGCATTTGTTTATGTATTTCAACCTGTGCATCATTCGTTCTTCCGTTATTCAATTGAGAAACCAAAAAGTTGATTTATTTCAGTAAGTCCATTCAAATTCATTCCACACAGACTGATATATTTAAAGGGTTCATTGCTTTTAATTGTGATGATTATAACTGACAACTAATGAAAACCCCAAAATCAGTATCTCAGAATTTGAATATTGTGAAAAGGTTCAATATTGAAGACACCTGGTGCCACACTCTATTCAGCTAATTAACTCAAAACACCTGCAAAGACCTTTAAATGGTCTCTCAGTCTAGTTCTGTAGGCTACCCAATCGTGGGGAAGACCGCTGACATGACAGCGGTCCAAAAGACGACCATTGACACCTTGCACAAGGAGGGCAAGACACAAAAGGTCATTGCTAAAGAGGCTGGCTGTTCACAGAGCTCAGTGTGCACATTAATAGAGAGGCGAAGGGAAGGAAAAGATGGTAGAAAAGTGTACAAGCAATAGGGATAACCGCACGCTGAAGAGGATTGTGAAACAAAACCCATTAAAAAATGTGGGGGAGATTCACAAAGACTGGACTGCAGCTGGAGTCAGTGCTTCAAGAACCACCACGCATGGGTTTCAGCTGTCGCATTCCTTGTGTCAAGCCACTCTTGAACCAGACACAGTGTCAGAAGTGCCCCGCCTGGGCTAAAGACAAAAAGGACTGGATTGCTGCTGAGTGGTCCAAAGTTGTTGTCTGTTGAAAGTACATTTTGCATTTCCTTTTGAAATCAAGGTCCCAGAGTCTAGAGGAAGAGATGAGAGGCACAGAATCCACATTGCTTGAAGTCCAGTGTAAAGTTTCCACAGTCAGTGATGGTTTGGGGTGCCATGTCATCATCAAATCAAAATCATTGACGGTTAATATTATACAGTGCAAGCAGGCAATGGTCCAGGACGACCGGGAGGTTTGATGGATATGATAGATCTGTGTCCATAGCTGATTGGTCCCACAGCGTGGCCAGTAGGCACGGGTCCCCCTTAACAGAAGTGGACACAAACACAGGGAGAGGTTGGACACTAGTTTCCGGCACAACAGTACACCAGTACAGTTCTTGAAGGAGACAGGGGGGTTAGATAAACCCAGGACATGGCCAGACAGATCTAAGTAGAGACAAAACACAAGGAGAGGTTAGACACCCTGATTCTCTACGTCCCCGGCACCATAGTATAGCAGCATACATCTTAGAATGAGACAGGGGGGCCCAGTGAAGCCGTGGCCCTGAACAGGGTGAACCCCGAAACAGGGCCCAATAGGCCGGAAAACAGCCACCCACTTTGCCGAGCATCAACCCAGGGACGCCAATCGACCACGAACACTCGGGCAAGTTTAGTTTTTGCTCACAAAGCTACTCGAGTTCAGGGAACAAAAGAGAACTGTAGCGAGCCAGTGACATCCGCCCCCCAAGCAGCATATGGGAGGTTTAGTTTTTGCTCACAAGCTACTCGAAATGAGCGAACAAAGAACAACTATAGCGAGCCAGTGACTCCACCCCCCAAGCAGCAATTGGGAGGTTTCGTTTTTGCTCACAAAGCTACTCGAATTGAAGCAACAACAGAGAACTATAGCGAGCCAGTGACTCCACCTCCCAGGCAGCGAATTAGGAGAGAGGACGCCCCCGGGGAGATGTGAACCCGCAAGGCAAAGACAGCACGGCAGAATGAGATCCGAGCCTTACGTTCAACCTTCGTACCCTGGGCCATATTACACTCAACCATAGTCCTTACAGAAAAGATATGTTTTTAATTGTGATTTAAAAGTTTGAACAGAGTCTACATTTCGAACCCAGATTGGCAACTCATTCCATAATAGAGGAGCTCTATAGGAGAAAGCTCTACCTCAAACTGTTTGTTTATAAATTTTAGATACAATTAGGAGACCAGCATCCTTTGATCTTAGGTTACGCGTGGGTATGTCATCTGCTGGTGTTGGTCCATTGTGTTTTCTGAGGTCCAAGGTCAACACAGCCGTCTACCAGGAAGTTTTAGAGAACTTCATGCTGACCAACTTTATGCAGATTTCATTTAACAACAGGACTTGGCACCTGCACACAGTGCCAAAGCTACCAGTACCTGGTTTAAGGACCATGGTATCCCTGTTCTTATTTGGCCAGCAAACTCGCCTGACCTTAACCCTATAGAAAATCTATGGGGTATTGTGAAGAGGAAGATGCGATACGCCAGACCCAACAATGCAGAAGAGCTGAAGGCCACTATCAGAGCAACCTGGGCTCTCATAACACCTGAGCAGTGCCACAGACTGATCGACTCCGTGCCACGCCACATTGCTGCAGTAATTCAGGCAAAAGGAGCCCCAACTAAGTATTGAGTGCTGTACATGCTCATACTTTTCATGTTCATACTTTTCAGTTGGCCAACATTTCCAAAACTCCTTTTTTGTATTTGTCTCAAGTAATATTCAAATTTTCTGATTTACTGAATTTGGGATTTTCATTAGTTGTCAGTTTTAATTTCACAATTAAATGAAATAAACATTTGAAATATATCAGTCTGTGTGTAATGAATTAATATAATATCCAATTCACTTTTTGATTGGAAGTACTGAAAAAAATCAACTTTTTGATGATATTCCAATGATATGACCAGTGCCTGTATATATAAAAATCTACTTGACAACCAACAGGTATTATGACCATAAACAACACACCTGGTAAGATTGTCAGACAGTGTTTCCTGTTAATAAAGTAACCATCTAAATTTTGTTCTGATAGTTGCCCTCTAAAATGTGTCATTGTATGGAACTACATTTTATCAGTCAAAGTTAACAATTTCTGGAATGTGATTTTTCCTTTATGCAGGGAAAACTCTGCCGCGACCACCCCTGTTTGCCCTTTGGATGGATCTTTGATCAAATCTGATGAGGTGAGATTAAAATCCTGTGGTTCATTCGGAGACAATGAAAACTAAATACGGCATATGACGAAGACCTTTTAAGCCATTTCCTTCTGATTTCCCGGGTTTTAACCCGCTTTATAAAACACACAGAAATCTCTAATTGTTTTTACTTATCAGAAGGATTTTCAATGTTAAGCAAACTTTGCATTGTTTCCCACAGGTTTTCCAAGACAATTGCTGCAAAAGAGAGATCTCGAATTTAGAAGTCTACTGCACAAATTCTCCAGACTGCTCCTGCAGGATGACATTATGCCGGTTACAGGTAAATGAAACAAGACATCAAAACAAAGTATTCAATGTGTCCCACTGCGAAAGTAAACCCAAGGCAAGCACAAGCTAGATATAAGTAAACCCAAGGCAAGCACTAGCTAGATGAAAGTAAACCCAAGGCAAGCACTAGCTAGATGAAAGTAAACCCAAGCAAGCACTAGCTAGATGAAAGTAAACCAAAGGAAAGCACTAGCTAGATCAAAGTTAACCGAAGGCAAGCACTAGCTAGATGAAAGTAAACCAAAGCCAAGCACTAGCTAGATTGGGGTAAACCCAAGGCAAGAACTAGCTAGATGCAAGTAAACCCAAGGCAAGCACTAGCTAGATGAAAGTAAACCAAAGGCAAGCACTAGCTAGATGAAAGTAAACCAAAGGCAAGCACAAGCTAGATGGGAGTAAACCCAAGGCAACCACTAGCTAGATGGGAGTAAACCCAAGGCAAGCACTAGCTAGATGAAAGGAAACCAAAGGCAAGCACTAGCTAGATGAAAGTAAACCAAAGCCAAGCACTAGCTAGATGGGGGTAAACCCAAGGCAAGCACTAGCTAGATGCAAGTAAACCCAAGGCAAGCACTAGCTAGATGAAAGTAAACCAAAGGCAAGCACTAGCTAGATGAAAGTAAACCAAAGGCAAGTACAAGCTAGATGGGAGTAAACCCAAGGCAAGCACTAGCTAGATGGGAGTAAACCCAAGGCGACCACTAGCTAGATGGGAGTAAACCCAAGGCGACCACTAGCTAGATGGGAGTAAACCCAAGGCAAGCACTAGCTAGATGGGAGTACACCCAAGGCGACCACTGGCTAGATGGGAGTAAACCCAAGGTGACCACTAGCTAGATGGGAGTAAACCCAAGGCGACCACCAGCGAGATGGGAGTAAACCCAAGGCGACCACTAGCTAGATGGGAGTAAAACCTTATGGCTTTCCTCCTTTTCACTCTTCACAGGAGCATCTCCAGGCATGTCCATTTGAGCCGTTGCAGTGCTCAAATGCAGGTTGTAATGAGGTAATGCAACGTAAGGACCTGCCCGAGCACATCAGATCCAACTGCTCCTATCGTATGGAGCCCTGTCTCTATTGCAAGGATTCCTACACGTACTGCCAACTTAAGGTATCTGCGAAATACATTCATTGTTTGTCTTTTGGGTATAACGTCAAGTCAGTGTTTATATTTTATAAATTATAATGGTGCTGATGTACCCTAAGTTTCATTTGAGATCTATTTTCTCCAACATTTGTGATATCATAATGTTGTATGCCTGTTGCCGGTTTATCTATTCTCAGATCACTGTCAGTAGGTACTCACCATTGCTGTCACCGTTGCTCAGGCCTTCACACTCAGGCCTGATACATTTTAGATGTTCATAACTGGTCCAAATGTCCAGGTGGTGGAGAATCGTTGAAAATGCTTTTTGAAAATCCTGCCGAAGGCAGAATGAACGGTTAGTCCCTTTTAGGGGTCATTGTCCTTTTTGACACAATATGTCGACACAAGCCTTCTAGATTTGGCAAGAAATATGGAGGGCAAATGATGCAGCTGTGGCTGGAATATGCAGGCCTATGCTGGACAGTTAGCTGTGTTAGCTGAGAGGAACCAGGGCCCTGAGAGGAACCAGGGCCCGAGAGGAACCAGGGCCCGAGAGGAACCAGGGCCCGAGAAGAACCAGGGCCCGAGAAGAACCAGGGCCCGAGAAGAACCAGGGCCCGAGAAGAACCAGGGCCCTGAGAGGAACCAGGGCCCTGAGAGGAACCAGGGCCCGAGAAGAACCAGGGCCCTAGAAGAACCAGGGCCCGAGAGGAACCAGGGCCCGAGAAGAACCGTGGCCCGAGAAGAACCAGGGCCCTGAGAGGAACCAGGGCCCGAGAAGAACCAGGGCCCGAGAAGAACCAGGGCCCGAGAAGAACCAGGGCCCGAGAAGAACCAGGGCCCGAGAGGAACCAGGGCCGAGAGGAACCAGGGCCGAGAAGAACCAGGGCCCGAGAAGAACTAGGGCCCGAGAAGAACCAGGGCCAGACATAACAAAAGATCTCAAGGGGCACAATTTCATATGAGTTTTTCACCTCATAATCTGGGTCAGGACCCACTCAAACAAAAAAACGGGCACTTCCTCCTGTTCTGACAAAAATAATCTAGTCATGATGAGCACTTTGCACAAGGATGTGGCTGTCGGCAGCAAAGAGGACAGCCCTCTAGATGTCACGCTTTGCCATAGAGGCAGAGACAGGACCCAGGCACAGAGTTCCAGTATATATGGTTTTATTCATGATAATGACCAGGGGACAGAAGGTGAACAAAAGAGATGGAAAACACAAGCAGGAGGGCCGGACAATGGAGAAATGAGCAATCAGCAGGAAACAAACTGTGGACAAATAACAAAAAAAACGACGCTTACTACAAAACACCAGTAACACAAAGGGCAGGAAACAAACAGGCACAAGGCAGATGATAAATGGAACTGACCGACAAACAATAACATAAGACACCACAAAACAACATCCCTGTAGACAATGGCCCCCACATCCGGTGCACTAACACAACTGACATATAGTGGGAAAATAAGCAGGACACAAGTGCAGCGAATAGGAACAGATTAACGAAAAAGTACTGGGACAAAATACAAGCAATATCACACAAGGACCAGAAGGGGTCAGTACAAGACAAGACATAGACAGAACATGACTGAAACAATACACCATCATCCTTGAGTACAACAAAATCACTGCAGGAGTGGATAATATAGACAATGGCAACGAGGACCTCTCACTGGGCTTTTTTACGGTTCTACAATATGCTGGTCTGAGATCCGCACTAAATTAAAAAGGCATATCTCAGACTGGCCAATAAAATGAAAATATTAAAATTGGGCAAAAGGACAGACACTGGACAAAGGATAAACTCCACCTAGTATGTCAGAATCCCAGAGTCATCTCTTCACTGTTGATGTTGTGTCTGGTTCATGAGAAGAATATGGGAGATTGTTGTCACATGTAGCACACAGCCAGTACTTGTCAGAAATTCCTGCAGCTCTTAATGTTGCTGTCGGCCTCTTGGAAGCGTGACATGTCTTTTCAGCAATTTTGGGGGGATGTCCAGTTGCAGTCTCTGTTGTGCCATATTTTATTCACTTGATAATTACTGTCTCCACTCCGTTCCATGTTATATCTGTTGGAAATTATTTTTAACCCTTTTCCTGACTGATATCTTTCAACAATGAGATCCCTCTGATGCTTTGGAAGCTCTCTGCGAACCATGGCTTTAGCTCAGAGATGCAACTAAGAAAATGTCAGGAAAATCCAACTGGAACAGCTGACCTTTATTTGTAATTAATTAGAGTCACTTTAAATGATGTCAGGTGTGTAATGACTTCTATTTAACATGAGTTTGAATGTGATTGGTTAATTCTGAACATAGCCACATAGCCAGTTATTAGAGGGTGTGCACACTTATGCAACCAGGTTATTGTAAGATTAGTATTTTTTATTTTTCTCCCTCAAAGTTTTCACTTTGTTTTACAATTGGTTTGTCTACGTTATAGGTCACATTAAAAGTGGATTTTACTTTCTATTTTATTTTACAACACAAAAACCTGTCATTTTTACAGGGGTGTGTTGACTTTTTATATCCACTGTAGCACAAAATTAGCTCTACAGCAGCGGTCTTTAATCCTGAATCTGGAGAGATGGTGGTTCTGGTGGTTTTCATGGTTTTCCATGTATCTGGGGTTGGAGATCAATCAGATCAAATCAGATGTGCTAAATTATGGTTGTAGTTAAAGCACCCAGTAGAATGGTGGGAGACCCACTGGTCAATGGGGATGTCCTATTCTCTGGTTAATTGGGATGTCCTATTATCTGCTTAATTGGGATGTCCTATTCACTGGTTAATTGGGATGTCCTATTATCTGCTTAATTGGGATGTCCTATTCACTGGTTAATTGGGATGTCCTATTATCTGGTTAATTGGGATGTCCTATTATCTGGTTTATTGGGATGTCCTATTCACTGGTTAATTGGGATGTCCTATTCACTGGTTAATTGGGATGTCCTATTTACTGGTTAATTGGGATGTCATATTCTCTGGTTAATTGGGATGTCCTATTATCTGGTTAATTGAGATGTCCTATTATCTGGTTAATTGGGATGTCCTATTCTCTGGTTAATTGGGATGTCCTATTCTCTGGTTAATTGGGATGTCCTATTATCTGGTTTATTGGGATGTCCTATTCACTGGTTAATTGGGATGTCCTATTCACTGGTTAATTGGGATGTCCTATTTACTGGTTAATTGGGATGTCATATTCTCTGGTTAATTGGGATGTCCTATTATCTGGTTAATTGAGATGTCCTATTATCTGGTTAATTGGGATGTCCTATTCTCTGGTTAATTGGAATGTCCTATTATCTGGTTAATTGGGATGTCCTATTATCTGCTTAATTGGGATGTCCTATTCACTGGTTAATTGGGATGTCCTATTATCTGGTTAATTGGGATGTCCTATTATCTGGTTAATTGAGTTGTCCTATTATCTGGTTAATTGGGATGTCCTATTCTCTGGTTAATTGGGATGTCCTATTCACTGGTTAATTGGGATGTCCTATTCACTGGTTAATTGGAATGTCCTATTATCTGGTTAATTGGGATGTCCTATTCTCTGTGATTATACCAATTGTTCCACAGGATCATTATATAGTTTCTCCAACAGGTGGCACAAGGGACATGGAAAAAGTGTTTTAATCTGTAAGATTTTCCACTCGTTATAGTTGCCAAAGGTTTGACTGGACCACGACCTGGTTACTGGTGTATGATGTGTGTGGTCTGTAAAGAGTTATTATATGATGTGTGTGGTCTGTAAAGAGTTATTATATGATGTGTGTGGTCTGTAAAGAGTTATTATATGATGTGTGTGGTCTGTAAAGAGTTATTATATGATGTGTGTGGTCTGTAAAGAGTTATTATGTATGATGTGTGCGGTCTGTAAAGAGTTATTATATGATGTGTGTGGTCTGTAAAGAGTTATTATGTCTGATCTGATGTGTGCGGTCTGTAAAGAGTTATTATGTCTGATGTGTGCGGTCTGTGAAGAGTTATTATGTCTGATGTGTGCGGTCTGTAAATAGTTATTATGTATGATGTGTGCGGTCTGTAAATAGTTATTATGTATGATGTGTGCGGTCTGTAAAGAGTTATTATGTCTGATGTGTGCGGTCTGTAAATAGTTATTATGTATGATGTGTGTGGTCTGTAAAGAGTTATTATGTCTGATGTGTGCGGTCTGTAAATAGTTATTATGTATGATGTGTGCGGTCTGTAAAGAGTTATTATGTCTGATGTGTGCAGTCTGTAAATAGTTATTATGTATGATGTGTGCGGTCTGTAAAGAGTTATTATGTCTGATGTGTGCGGTCTGTAAATAGTTATTATGTATGATGTGTGCGGTCTGTAAAGAGTTATTATGTCTGATGTGTGCGGTCTGTAAATAGTTATTATGTCTGATGTGTGCGGTCTGTAAAGAGTTATTATGTCTGATGTGTGCGGTCTGTAAAGAGTTATTATGTATGATGTGTGTGGTCTGTAAATAGTTATTATGTATGATGTGTGCGGTCTGTAAAGAGTTATTATGTCTGATGTGTGCGGTCTGTAAAGAGTTATTATATGATGTGTGCGGTCTGTAAAGAGTTATTATGTCTGATGTGTGCCGTCTGTAAATAGTTATTATGTCTGATGTGTGTGGTCTGTAAATAGTTATTATGTATGATGTGTGCGGTCTGTAAAGAGTTATTATGTATGATGTGTGCGGTCTGTAAATAGTTATTATGTCTGATGTGTGCGGTCTGTAAAGAGTTATTATGTATGATGTGTGCGGTCTGTAAATAGTTATTATGTATGATGTGTGCGGTCTGTAAAGAGTTATTATGTATGATGTGTGCGGTCTGTAAATAGTTATTATGTCTGATGTGTGCGGTCTGTAAATAGTTATTATGTCTGATGTGTGTGGTCTGTAAATAGTTATTATGTATGATGTGTGCGGTCTGTAAAGAGTTATTATGTATGATGTGTGCGGTCTGTAAATAGTTATTATGTCTGATGTGTGCGGTCTGTAAAGAGTTATTATGTATGATGTGTGCGGTCTGTAAATAGTTATTATGTATGATGTGTGCGGTCTGTAAAGAGTTATTATGTATGATGTGTGCGGTCTGTAAATAGTTATTATGTATGATGTGTGCGGTCTGTAAAGAGTTATTATATGATGTGTGCGGTCTGTAAAGAGTTATTATGTCTGATGTGTGCGGTCTGTAAATAGTTATTATATGATGTGTGTGGTCTGTAAATAGTTATTATGTATGATGTGTGCGGTCTGTAAAGAGTTATTATGTCTGATGTGTGTGGTCTGTAAATAGTTATTATATGATGTGTGCGGTCTGTAAAGAGTTATTATGTCTGATGTGTGCGGTCTGTAAAGAGTTATTATGTCTGATGTGTGCGGTCTGTAAAGAGTTATTATGTCTGATGTGTGCGGTCTGTAAAGAGTTATTATGTCTGATGTGTGCGGTCTGTAAAGAGTTATTATGTCTGATGTGTGCGGTCTGTAAAGAGTTATTATGTCTGATGTGTGCGGTCTGTAAATAGTTATTATGTATGATGTGTGCGGTCTGTAAAGAGTTATTATGTCTGATGTGTGCGGTCTGTAAAGAGTTATTATGTCTGATGTGTGCGGTCTGTAAAGAGTTATTATGTCTGATGTGTGCGGTCTGTAAAGAGTTATTATGTCTGATGTGTGCGGTCTGTAAAGAGTTATTATGTCTGATGTGTGCGGTCTGTAAAGAGTTATTATGTCTGATGTGTGCGGTCTGTAAAGAGTTATTATTTCTCTTTTTACTCCAGGACCATAAAATGACTACGTGCCCAGATGTTGAAATCCAGTGCCCGAACAAATGCTCCCAGATGATTAAAAGATGCTTGGTAAGCATTCAGACATGGAATGGGAGTCAAACATACGCACAACCCAGGACATGGCCAGGAGTTATGCTGGAGGTGCTGGAGTTCCTCCCGTCTGATTTATTATAAACACAACTTTTCGACCATCAGGTTTTTATTAATATGTTTTTACCTCCTCTCTCAGGAAGGGATGTAACTGAAAACGTATTAAGGACTCCCTGTATATAGCTTCCTTAATCTCTGCTAGAGATGTAAAACTCATTAAGGACTGTCTATATAGCATCATTCATCTATATGGAGATAAAAATCATTATATACACCAGGGGTGGCCAACCCGCGGCTCACGAGCCGCATGTGGCTCTTTGTTCGGTTTCATGCGGCTCTTGCGTTCATATAGAAGTTTGTGTTTTTTTAATGTCCGTGTTCGCTTTGCTTGAATTCAATAACGGAATCTTCGCCAAACACGCATGTGTCACGCATGCGTTGTAGTGCAGTCAAAAACCTTTATGGTTTTTATTGTAAATACCATTTAACCCCAACACGTAACAAGGAGCGGAAATAAAACGACGTCACTGTAATTAAATCTAATTGTGCAGTGGTGACTTATAAGAAATAGCTGCAACTCGCCTCTCAAATTGAGACTTCCCTGTTTGGTGTAGTGGTAAGGTTAGAGCGCTCAGCTGCGGTGCCAGAGGACCCTGGTCCGATTCCCCCCACCTGATTATTTTGCCCATGTGTATGATGTAACACAGTAAACAATGTGGCTCTTAGTCTCTGACTGGTTGGTCCCCCCTGATATACACTCACTACGTTACATTGTAGCAAAGTGTCATTTATTCAGTGTTGTCACATGAAAAGATATTTACAAAAATGTGAGGGTTGTACTCAATTTTGTGAGATACTGTATAAAGGACTTGACACGTATTTGATCTTGGAGAAGACTGACATTTTATTAGCTAACTAATGTTTTTAGGGATGTATTCATGTAGATTCTCCTGTTCATTTCCCTTCAATACAATACCCTGAATGTCTGGGCCAAATAAAAGCACAAGATTGTGCCTTCATTTAATTCCTTGTAAAGTTAAATAATTGCCCATACCACAAGGTTTTAACAGAAAGGCTACCCCTGTTTCTCCTTCTCTAATTTCTCTTACACTCTTACTGTCTCAATCTATCTACCTTCTATCTCTCTTCCTTCCACAGCTGGAACACCATTCTGACCGATGCCCTGAAGTGGAGACGGACTGTGTTTATAAGAAATATGGCTGCACTGTCCGGGTGGGTGTGTGTTTAATCAATTCGGTTATTCTCCCAGAGGACAGTTGCCCTGGATGCTCCTGAGACTGGTTGTATTTTCATATTTAGCCATCTAGGAAAGGTAGTTGATGACCAATAATGTGGGATTAGTTACTGGAATTATACAGAACAATACTGTGACATTTTCAAATAGGAGGAGGACACAATCATAGTACATTTAATGACAAAGACTCAAATCATAAGAACATGAAACAAAAACGTCACACCGAACAATGACCTCCAGAAACTGGGAGGAGTAAATAGGGTTGGATAATAATGCAATTATTATACAATTGCTCATTTTCTTTTTCGTACAACACCCTTCATTTGAATGTAATCTAATCTGCAATGAAATGTATATTGGGCTGACATATGTGGCAAATATTCGTGAAGTTTCAGTTACACACAAAGTTTTATAGTCTACAGGGAACACAGGGCCAGTGTGGGAACACAGGAGTGCATTTTTATTTATTTATAGTTTTTTGCAATCCCTTTGACCCTTATCTCAGAACCTTAATGTCATTTTCCACAACTCTAGACACAAAACTCAAAACTGTAAACACTTGTAACACAGGCTCTCCAATGTTCAAAACATTGCATTGTGCATTCATATCTTTAAAGATACCTTGCATTTGCACAATCAATATTCAAACAATAGATTTATCGTGGAATACCATGGGATGTGATTTAGATCACCCAGACAAAAGATACCCATAGTTTCACTAGTTAGTTGTTTGTCCAATCATTAGATATTGGTGTACAACATTGATGATACATGTTCCATTATGGTACTACAAGCAAATGAATTCCTGTAAATGTACTTCTGTGGTAAAGAGAATAGTACAAACACAGTGGAATCATTGAACACAATTTGAAATGTATTACTGTAATGATATAGAATACAATCACAACATATGTTTATTTGAATCAAAGCAAAAATACCGTAATTAGCTATGAAATAGAAAAATAGAGACAGTACTGTAAAACATCAAATGCAGTGTTCCTCAACTTGCTTGCTTGTACTGTAAGAAACAAAACAGAAGTGATTACTGTACTTCTACATTGTCATCAACTCTGTGTTGTGGATTTGGCCACTGGTTCTCATCTACATCTTGGATTTTTATTTTTTTGCCTGAATTTCATTGGACACTCTATGCTGTTGCTGCTGCTGTCTTGGTCCGTGGCCTTGTCCTCTACCACGTTCCCCCACACCTCTCAAACGAGGCCCACGACCACCTCTCAGAAAGGGTGCCTGCCATGCCATTCCTTTGACCAACACGTCTTCCCCGTCTTTCTCGTCTTCCTGCCACCACTGCTTGACCTCCATTGTGACCTGGATCCCCTGCTGGCTCCATGTTACGAATCACTATGCTCTTGCAATTGGATCCAAATCAACTCTTTATGTATATACTCATTCCACAATGTGCACTAAATCATCAGTAACGAGTTGGCTGAATTGGACAAGCAATTACAAGGGCCTGCATCTATACAGTGCAGTACTGTCAGTACTGTAAATAGTCTGAAAAGGTGGTGCAGTATTTGGGACCATAGACACAGTGTCTGTTGAAGCATTACAGTATGATAAAATATTAGGCTACATCCATGGATATAGTAGTCTAATTGGTTCATGCTCCATGCTAATTGGTGACAATAAATCTCAGTATCTTGAATCTTTCATGATTTACTGTAAACGTGGAATATTGTTTGTCAGTTTCCATAAAACTATGCATTAAGAGTAATGCAGCAAATACTTATCATTTTGACTAGTTGTATCAATTGATAGTTAGATCCGTGAAATGAAATGAACAGACTATCATTTCAAACGTAATGTAGGAATCGCATTTTGAAATAGTAGTACTTCGATGTTACATTGTATCATATTGAACCGGTGATAAAAGTGAAATGAAAAAAATATCTTCAAAGCAATTGAAAAAAACGTGTTAGAGTTTTGAGAAAAGTGCATTTAGATCTTCGGTTGTGAGTTTTGTGTCTAGAGTTGTGGAAAATTACATTAAGGTTCTGAGATAATGGTCAAAGGGGTCGCTAAAAACTGTATTAAGAGAAAAGTGCAAGGGAAGCAGGTCAGGGAGAAATTAAACTATTTTTCAGTGGAAGTGGTTTTGTTTCTGGGGCAGCCTCACAGGGGCATCCTCACAGGGGCAGCCTCACGGGGCAGCCACACAGAGCCAGCCTCACAAGGGCAGCCTCACAGGGGCAGCCACACAGAGCCAGCCTCACAGGGGCAGCCTCACGGGCAGCCTTACAGAGCCAGCCTCACAGGGGCAGCCTTACAGAGCCAGCCTCACAGGGGCAGTCTCACAGGGGCAGCCTCACAGGGGCAGTCTCACAGGGGCAGCTTTACAGAGCCAGCCTCACAGGGGCAGCCTCACAGGGGCACCCTTACAGAGCCAGCCTCACAGGGGCAGCCTTACAGAGCCAGCCTCACAGGGGCAGCCTCACAGGGGCAGTCTCACAGAGCCAGCCTCACAGGGGCAGCCTCACAGGGGCAGTCTCACAGGGGCAGCTTCACAGAGCCAGCCTCACAGGGGCAGCCTCACAGGGGCAGCCTCACAGGGGCAGTCTCACAGAGCCAGCCTCACAGGGGCAGCCTCACAGGGGCAGTCTCACAGAGCCAGCCTCACAGGGGCAGCCTCACAGGGGCAGTCTCACAGAGCCAGCCTCACAGGGGCAGCCTCTCATCAGAGTCCTGCCATAACTCTTTTCTACAGATCCCCCATTCAATTGATTAATTTGGTACCCAATTATTTACCCTGATTCTACTTACTAATTGGACCAATGCAACTTGGTGCCACTTATTTTTGTACCTGCACTAATTGTATTTTAATTTAGTTTTTCTACTACATAACTCTGTTGTGCCTGATAAAAAAGAGACTGGTTTAGATGAGGTAGTTAATAATCTCCAGCATAATTGTATATGGAGCCTATTGTGACAACTTGTACAATTGAGTGCATAACAAGTGTGTTTAACTGTTTTAAAGTTACCCAGTTCTATTCGATTTACTCATATCCAAATAATGTTGTAGATTTGTCCTGTACTCGTATCTGTGGCCAAATCTTTAGTTGGAGTAAAAACACTAATATACATAGGGTCTTAGGGTCGTATGGTTGTATGGTTGTAGGGTTGTATGGTCGTAGGGTCATATGGTCATATTCTTGTATGGTCGTGTGGTCGTATGTTCGTAGGGTCGTATGTTCATAGGGTCGTATGGTCGTATGTTCGTAGGGTCGTATGGTCGTAGGGTCGTTTGGTTGTGTGGTTGTATGGTCGTAAGGTTGTAAAGTCGTAGGTTCGTAAGGTCATATGGTCGTATGTTCCTAGGGTCGTATGTTCGTATGGTCGTATGTTCGTAGGGTCATATGTTCGTAGGGTCTTATGTTCGTAGGGTCGTATGTTCGTAGGGTCGTATGGTCGTATATTCGTATGTTCGTAGGGTCGTATGTTCGTATATTCGTATGGTTGTATATTCGTATGGTCGTATATTCGTATGGTCGTAGGGTCATATGGTCGTATGTTTGTATGGTCGTAGGGTCGTATGTTCGTAGGGTCGTATGTTCCTAGGGTCGTATGTTCGTATGGTCGTATGTTCGTAGGGTCATATGTTCGTAGGGTCTTATGTTCGTAGGATCGTATGTTCGTATATTCGTAGGGTCGTATGGTCGTATATTCGTATGTTCGTAGGGTCGTATGTTCGTATATTCGTATGGTTGTATATTCGTATGGTCGTATATTCGTATGGTCGTAGGGTCATATGGTCGTATGTTTGTATGGTCGTAGGGTCGTATGTTTGTAGGGTCGTAGGGTCATATGGTCGTAGGGTCGTATGTTTGTAGGGTCATATGGTCGTATGGTCTTACCTGACTGTTCCTTGCTCTCTTTTTGGACAGGAGAGAAGAGCCCAGGTTGAAGTTCATGAGGAAACTGCTCTCAAACACCACATCCTACTTGTTCTGGGGAACAACACCAGGATGGAGACACAGGTACGACCAATCGCTCCCCAGAAAGTGTCCAGGTGACCCGCAGTGAGCACCATAATTCATTGGACAGTGAGCACCATAATTCATTGGACCGTGAGCACCATAAATCATTAGACAGTGAGCACCATTATTCATTGGACAGTGAGCACCATAATTCATTGGACAGTGAGCACCATAATTCATTGGACAGTGAGCACCATAATACATTGGACAGTGAGCACCATAATACATTGGACAGTGAGCACCATAATTCATTGGACAGTGAGCACCATAATACATTGGACAGTGAGCACCATAATTCATTGGACAGTGAGCACCATAATACATTGGACAATGAGCACCATAATACATTGGACAGTGAGCACCATAATACATTGGACAGTGAGCACCATAATACATTGGACAGTGAGCACCATAATACATTGGACAGTGAGCACCATAATTCATTGGACAGTGAGCACCATAATACATTGGACAGTGACCACCATAATACATTGGACAGTGAGCACCATAATACATTGGACAGTGAGCACCATAATACATTGGACAGTGAGCACCATAATTCATTGGACAGTGAGCACCATAATTCATTGGACAGTGACCACCATAATACATTGGACAGTGAGCACCATAATACATTGGACAGTGAGCACCATAATTCATTGGGTGTTGATCACCATAATACATTGGACAGTGAGCAAGTTTTGTGATTTTGATTCTGTGCACTCTGGCACTATGGATTTGAAAGGATACAATGACAATTACTGTAAAATTGAATTTCACTGTATTCTAATATCAAATGACAGCACGTTTTGTACATAGTCCCAACAAATCAAGAGTTTGTATGTCTCTCTTGGAGATATCTAATGTAAGTGTCTCTCTTGGAGATATCTAATGTAAGTGTCTCTCTTGGAGATATCTAATGTAAGTGTCTCTCTTGGAGATATATAATGTAAGTGTCTCTCTTGTAGATATCTAACGTAAGTGTCTCTCTTGGAGATATATAATGTAAGTGTCTCTCTTGTAGATATCTAACGTAAGTGTCTCTCTTGGAGATATCTAATGTAAGTGTCTCTCTAGGAGATATATAATGTAAGTGTCTCTCTTGGAGATATCTAATGTAAGTGTCTCTCTTGGAGATATATAATGTAAGTGTCTCTCTTGGAGATATCTAATGTAAGTGTCTCTCTAGGAGATATATAATGTAAGTGTCTCTCTTGGAGATATCTAATGTAAGTGTCTCTCTTGGAGATATATAATGTAAGTGTCTCTCTTGAAAATATCTAATGTAAGTGTCTCTCTTGGAGATATCTAATGTAAGTGTCTCTCTTGGAGATATATAATGTAAGTGTCTCTCTTGTAGATATCTAATGTAAGTGTCTCTCTTGGAGATATATAATGTAAGTGTCTCTCTTGTAGATATCTAATGTAAGTGTCTCTCTTGGAGATATCTAATGTAAGTGTCTCTCTAGGAGATATATAATGTAAGTGTCTCTCTTGGAGATATCTAATGTAAGTGTCTCTCTTGGAGATATCTAATGTAAGTGTCTCTCTAGGAGATATATAATGTAAGTGTCTCTCTTGTAGATATCTAATGTAAGTGTCTCTTTTCGAGATATCTAATGTTAGTGTCTCTCTTGGAGATATCTAATGTTAGTGTCTCTCTTGAAGATAAATATTGTAAGTGTCTCTCTTGGAGATATCTAATGTAAGTGTCTCTCTTGGAGATATCTAATTTAAGTGTCTCTCTTTGAGATATCTAATGTAAGTGTCTCTCTTGTAGATATCTAATGTAAGTGTCTCTCTTGTAGATATCTAGTGTAAGTGTCTCTCTTGAAGATATATATTGTAAGTGTCTCTCTTGGAGATATCTAATGTAAGTGTCTCTCTTGTAGATATCTAATGTTAGTGTCTCTCTTGTAGATATCTAATGTAAGTGTCTCTCTTTGAGATATCTAAGTATTCAGGTTTCAGAGGGCCTCAAAAAGTGAAGGCAGCTTTAACCTAACTTTTAGTCCTTCCTCTGACATTCAAGATGGAGGTCCTCCAGCAGGAGGTGTTGCTGAGGCACCAGGAGCTCCAGGATAGGAGCCTCCAGGTCAGTGGTTTGGAGAAGGAGGTCCGCCCACTGGCTGAACAGGTCAGCCGCTGTGACAATACCCTCTCTGCAGTACAAGTAAGGAATAACTTCTGTCAAACACTACAAACAGTTGCATTACTTGCAATTTCTAACTGTACACTCGATAGTGTCGAATTGATAGTCTGTATCTAACAGTACACTCAGTTAAATTGATAGTCTGTCTCTAACGGTACATTTTGTGGAATTAATAGTCTGTCTCTAACTGTACATTCAGTGGAATTGATAGTCTGTATTTAACTGTACATTCAGTGGAATTGATAGTCTGTCTCTAACTGTACATTCAGTGGAATTGATAGTCTGTATCTAACTGTACATTCAGTGGAATTGATAGTCTGTATCTAACTGTACATTCAGTGGAATTGATAGTGTGACTGTTGGACCAACCAATGCAGAATATCAATACATTGATGTTGTTTTATTGGATGTCCTTTTACAGAGGTCTCTGGCAGAGCAGAGGGACCACATCTCCAGTGTTCGGCTACAACTGGACGAGTTGTCTACTGTTTTTGGACCAGGTGTGGCTCGGAACGCACTGAGCCAAATTAGAGCTTCCCTGGATGCCCTAAGACAGCGAGTCTCAATCACAGAGGGACTGAAAGACCATCTAGGTTAGTAGTAAGAGTCTGTAATGGTCCACGTCAAAGCCGATTGGAAGTGCAATTTGTTTGGGCTAGTCTCTGCATTCTGAAATGATGGTTCAGGAAGTGGTGGGTGGAGTCAGGGTTGGTGGGTGAAGTCAGGGTTGAAAGTGCAATATGTTTGGGCTAGTCTCTGCATTCTGAAATGATGGTACAGGAAGTAAAACAGGTGGTGGGTGGAGTCAGGGTTGGTGGGTGGAGTCAGGGTTTGGGCTAGTCCCTGCATTCTGAAATGATGGTTCAGGAAGTGAAACGAAACAATAGCTTATCATAAACATTTGGGAACCTATGAGGTTCACAGATAACTCTAGTTCACAGTTAACCCTGGTTCACAGATAACCCTGGTTCACAGTTAACTTGAGTTCACAGTTATCCCTGGTTCACAGTTAACTCTAGTTCACAGTTAACCCTGGTTCACAGTTAACCCTGGTTCACAGTTAACTCTAGTTCACAGTTAACCCTGGTTCACAGATAACCCTGGTTCACAGTTAACTCTGGTTCACAGATAACCCTGGTTCACAGTTAACCCTGGTTCACAGTTAACCCTGGTTCACAGTTAACCCTGGTTCACAGATAACCCAGGTTCACAGTTAACCCTGGTTCACAGTTAACTCTGGTTCACAGATAACCCTGGTTCACAGTTAACCCTGGTTCACAGTTAACCCTGGTTCACAGATAACCCTGGTTCACAGTTAACCCTGGTTCACAGTTAACTCTGGTTCACAGATAACCCTGGTTCACAGTTAACTCTGGTTCACAGAAAACACTGGTTCACAGTTTAGAGTCTGAAGTGGTGGGTGGAGGCTGAGTTGGTAGGTGGAGGCTGAGTTGGTGGGTGGAGTCAGGTTGGTGGGTGGAGTCGGGTTGGTGGGTGGATTCAGGTTGGTGGGTGGAGTCAGGTTAGTGGGTGGGGCCTGTGGTGGTAGGTGGGTGGAGTCTGAGTTGGTGGGTGGAGCCTGTGGTGGTAGGTGGGTGGAGTCTGAGGTGGTGGGTGGAGTCCGTATTGGTGGGTGGTGGTGGGTGGAGTCTGGTTGGTGGAGACTGGGGTGGTGGGTGGAGGCTGTGGTGATGGGTGGGTTTAACAACTGCATGCTAAGATATCCAGCAGAGTGAGTATCCTGAATTTAATATACTGCCATATATGTTAAGGAATCTCAAGACTGTGGTTGGATAGATGCCAACGTCCCTCGATGTGTCAAAGAGCCAAATGTCTCAGAACACCAGGCTGAACTAACTGCACTCATTTAGTAACCAGAGTTTATCCAACACGGGTCTTTATCACAGCACTCATTTATTACAGTTTATTATCATTGTAAGGACTTGATTTAGAGATTCTTTTGAATGAAAGTAACCAGCTCTACCCGTTCCCACAGGAGCGCTGAACGAGACCTACTTGCGCCACACTCGACTCCTGAGCATCCACACAGCGCAGCTGGAGCGTAACGACGAGCACTTCCGAGAGCTGGAGTCCACCTCGTACGACGGGAAGCTCATCTGGAAGCTCCGGGACTACCGCAAGAGGAAGGAGGCCGAGGCCCGAGGCCTGAGCAGCACGCCCTTCTACACCAGCCGCAACGGATACAAAATGTCCGCGCGGGCCTACCTAAATGGCGACGGGGCCGGCCGCGACACACATCTGTCCCTCTACGTGGTCCTCATCCGCGGCGACTTTGACCCCATTCTGCTTTGGCCGTTTAGACAGACCGTGTCTTTGTCAGTGCTGGACCAGAGCGGCGCCAAAAACCACCTGACAATGAATTTCAGACCGGACCCGTCCAACTCGAGCTTTCACCGGCCCGGCTCGGCAGCTGCAACCACTGCCAATAATGTGGCCTCGGGTTTCCCGTGCTTTGCCTCCCATGGCCAGTTGGAGGCGCCAAAGAACGCCATCTATGTCAGAGATGACACAGTCTTTATTAAGGTCAAAGTCGACACGAGCGGTTTGGAGGAGTTGTAGGACTGTCTTAAAGAAAAGATGAAAAGCATTTGGAAAAAGACTACAAGGCAGGACCTTTAGCAGTCAGTGCCTTTTTTTGCTGTATTTCAAAGAAACAATGTATTTTTACTAAGTGGATTTATTTGAAATATATAAATATATATATATGACATGACACTGAAAGTGTCTTTAGTATTCATGTGCATAAAAGCAGATTCTACAAAATTTACCAGGATTTCCATAACATTTTTTAAAATATTAAATTATCCATGCTTTTCCTATTTTGTACCAAAAATATATTTTATTGTTTGTGAAACCATTTCATATTTTTTTCACTTGATTCTCCGTTTTTTCATAGAGTACTGGCTCACTCACACCATTGTAGCTCCACCTTTGTGTGTCTAACCTTCTTGTTCCAGGGACGCTACTAAAACAGAAAACATATTCCTATTTTACTGTTTTTTTGCTCCGACTAAATGTCAACGAATGTATCTGTAAGTACACATGATGGGGATGATTTTAAACTGACTTCTTGGATTATCTTTGATAGCATGTTTGATCATTAAAGACATCCATGTGTTCCAGAGACTCTCCAGAGTTTGTAGCTCCAACTATTTGGTCATTCTCTATGTGACAGAACTATCACCACTGACACTTCAATTAAACGCCAGCTTTCACATATTTTAGGTGGTAGATCAAGCTGAGAACTTTTTTCATAGCTTTTTTGCACATCATTATCAATCGTTCTAATAACTCTGGACGAGACTGTACAGTCAGAACAGTTTATTAACATATATATAAGATGGTCATCAATATAAATACAAGCATTGCATGTGGTTCAAAAATATTCTCGAAAGGAGGAGAAAATCTGGTTTGGTGCGTTAGAAAATCACTGGTTGTGCCATGTAAGCATAATGACAGTGATTTTGAGAGTAAGAGGTTGATAACACTGGAAACAGTGGACAGTGCATTTCATTTAATGATTTAATTGAAGTGAGTTGAACACATTTGCATATCTTAGTTTGTTCAATAGCCTTTGTTTTTGTACCATTTAGCTCTGGCCACCACATCATTGGAATAATCCTTCCCAGTGGTGTTTTCATCCACTCGTTCATAACAGTGGACATTACTCAGACCCATATTGTAGGCCGCTAATCCAGCTGGAAAACAAAAACACAAATGGTTTAAATACTCAGACCCATATTGTAGGCCGATAATCCAGCTGGAAAACAAAAACACAAATGGTTTAAATACTCAGACCCATATTGTAGGCCGCTAATCCAGCTGGAAAAAGAAAAACACAAATGGTTTAAATACTCAGACCCATATTGTAGGCCACTAATCCAGCTGGAAAAAGAAAAACACAAATGGTTTAAATACTCAGGCCCATATTGTAGGCCACTAATCCAGCTGGAAAACGAAAACACAAATGTTTTAAAGACAAGCACTGCAGTTGCACATACAGAATGTAATACATCTGTATTTAAATATCCAGATCGACCTCTTTACAATAACGGGGAAACAAATTGTTACCTTTTAGCTGCTTCTCTTTGGTCCATGAAGAGAATTTCTGTTTCACCTCGATTTCGATTATATCGACAAGAATCTGAGTTGCTTGACGAATATGGGTTTCACTGAAAGGTCCACCCTGTGGGTCATGCCAGCGTTTGTCAATCTATGGAAAGATTAAATATTTAATAAAATGTATGGATAATTGTTAAATTACATATCTACATCTGAGTCATGTAGCATATCGCGCCCTTACTAATGGGCAAGGCACAGTCTGTCTATTTTGATAAGAGGAGCTGCATTGTGTGATTAGACACGCCTTAGAGGTGAGACTCTATTCAGCATTACGTAGAAAAGGAGTGTCCTCTGGGACAACGGTACCAGCTGATCCGTCTGGTACAAGATGATCCGTCTGGTACCAGCTGATCCGTCTGGTACCAGCTGATCCGTCTGGTACCAGCTGATCCGTCTGGTACCAGCTGATCCGTCAGGTACCAGCTGATCCGTCTGGTACCAGCTGATCCGTCTGGTACCAGCTGATCCGTCTGGTACCAGCTGATCCGTCTGGTAAGTGAGCTGGCTAGTAAGGTAGAAGGGACTATGCTAGAAGCATTAGTGAGACACAAGTGCCTGAGGGAACTGCCAAGCGATGTTTAGTGTTTTAGCATAAGGCTAATCCCATAGGAGGTAGAAATAAATCTATTTTGCACTCCACTTCAGAACATCCTGGGTTGACAAACCAACTCTTGAATTCGTTATGTATGGAAGCATTATCATTTTGGATCATGCAACATCTTCAGGAATGTGTGAATCAAAGCATAATCACAGGGGCCACCTAGTGCGGTAAAATGACTTAATTTTACTTGGCCTACAACCATTCAGAACTACAAATGACATACAGAACTGCCATTGGACTCATTGATGCAGAACTACAAACGACATGCAGAACTGCTATTGGACTCATTGAAGCAGAACTACAAATGACATACAGAACTAACATTGGACTCATTGATGCAGAACTACAAACGACATGCAGAACTGCCATTGGACTCATTGAAGCAGAACTACAAATGACATACAGAACTACCATTGGAGTCATTGATGCAGAACTACAAATGACATACAGAACTACCATTGGACTCACTGATGCAGAACTACAAACGACATGCAGAACTACCATTGGACTCATTGGATTCCACCAGGTGGCAGCACACATCAAGACAGATCCCCCAATATGTTTAACATTGTAGTCTATAGGCCCCGTTTGGCTGTCACACCTATTTGGATGAAGCAAGAAAGTGAAAGATGACTCGGTTTCTGAATGTCATTCCGGACATTGATGTCAGTTTTGTGAAGCTCAAATCAACAGTTTCTCCAATTTGCTGATTCATTTGTGCAGTAATTTAGAAAATAGAAAATGCATGTTGGCAACTAATGACAGGCAACCCAGTTTATTTTGATTTTAATTCAACCAACTTGGTTACATACACCAGGCCGGCTTTGAATTGGAGCAGGAAGTAACAGCACAGCAAGGTGTCCAAGGATAATACTTATATCAACCTACAGATGGCAGTATTGTGATTTATTTAAATCGGTTTATTTCATGCATTCATACATTATCAGCAGTGACATACTCTTACATACCTATGAAATTGAATGCGTATATATTTCCACTACACAACATAAAAAGATGCCAACCTGCATGAGCCCAAAGGCATTTCCATGGTCTCCCCAGCCTTTACTGTCCAGTCCTTTCCCGGCCCTGGACTCTCGTGAGATGATGCCAGCAATAACAGCTGGGTCCACTCCCTTGTCACGCCCAACACGGGTTATAACAGACTTGTAATCGTTCATGGCCGTTAGGTCATTTGCTGCCATGGAGTGAGATGCCGTCAAACCTTAAAGATTTATGACAAAGTAACAAATATTAGCAGTCTGCATTTGTAATTTAATGCATGTACACGATGAGCTAAAACGTTATGACCAATCATAGGTGTAGCGAATAAAATGGATCCACAATGGCACATGTCAGTCAATGTCTGGGTAGGTTAGATGGTAGGCGAAACACACCCTGGCACCCTGGTGTTACGCACATGCGCAATGGGGGCTTTCCCATCTGGTCCAAACCAACAGGTCTACTGTGACAGAAGTCACAACATTTATATGGGAGTAATGTGTTACATGCCATGCTGTTTATTCTACGGTGGCCGGGAGGTGCAAAACAGCATTACAAAGTATGAAACGCTTGTACAAAGATCGCGACAAATTTACATTATGGAAAACATTTTTACCTACCATAAAACACAATTGCATGGGCAAAAGACTTATACCAAGGACAAACCAAGCATAACCAACAGCATATTACAGGTGGTCACAATATTATAGGTCATCGTATATTATTTCTGTGTATCACATCACATACCGCCAGTAAGCCCGTCCTCTTTTCCTGTATCAACTGCACCAGTGGTCTTGACTCTGTCAGCATTTCCATATTGATATTCTGAATAAAACAAATAGTACACATGTTTATACTAACATCTATACCAACACACATTCATTTCCCTTCAATCTCTACTGTTGCATATCAATACACCAAGCACAGAAATATAGACATGTGTAAAACTCTTTTAATTACCACAAGGTAAAGCAAACAAAGACCAACCCATATTGGTGTTTTTCCCAAATGTTCCAGACGCAGTTTGATGTTTAAATGATGTGTATAGTCCTCCAAGAGCTTTTCAACTGATCACTGATCTTTTCAACAACCAATTCTGTTTTTAAGTTTTTCGAATAACATGGAAATAGCATTGACAGGCGGGGTTTCGAGAAACAGCAGCTAAAAACACACACGCAAGTGAAACAGAAACTGATGTGACTGGCATGACTAACTTGTTTATACAGGTGCTGCATGGTCATATAATTAGAATATCATCAAAAAGTTGATTTATTTTAGTAATTCCATTCAAAAAGTGAAACTTTGATATTATATTCATTCATTACACACTGAGTGATACATTTCAAATGTTTATTTCTTTTAATTGTGATGATTACAACTGACAACTAATGGAAACCCCAAAATCAGTATCTCAGAAAATTAGAATATTGTGAAAAGGTTCAATATTGAAGACACCTGGTGCCGCACTCTATTCAGCTAATTAACTCAAAACACCTGCAAAGGCCTTTAAATGGTCTCTCAGTCTAGTTCTGTATAGGCTACCCAATGGTGGGAAAGACCGCTGACATGACAGCGGTCCAAAAGACGACCATTGACACCTTGCACAAGGAGGGCAAGACACAAAAGGTCATTGCTAAAGAGGCTGGCTGTTCACAGAGCACATTAATAGAGAGGCAAAGGGAAGGAAAAGATGTGGTAGAAAAAAGTGTACAAGCAATAAGGATAACCGCACCCTGGAGAGGATTGTGAAACAAAAGGATTCACAAAGAGTGGACTGCAGCTGGAGTCAGTGCTTCAAGAACCACCACGCACAAACGTATGCAAGACATGGGTTTCAGCTGTCGCATTCCTTGTGTCAAGCCACTCTTGAACAAAACAGAGCGTCAGAAGTGTCTCGCCTGGGCTAAAGACAAGAAGGACTGGACTGCTGCTGAGTGGTCCAAAGTTATGTTCTCTGATGAAAGTAAATTTTGCATTTCCTTTGTTTTCTGAGGTCCGAGGTCAACACAGCCATCTACCAGGAGATAAGTGCACCCAGGTTAACTTGTGATACGTATAGACCGCTGTATAACAGAGTTTAGTGTGCCCAGGTTTACTTGTGATACATATAGACCACTAGTATAACAGAGTGTAGTGCACCCAGGTTAACTTGTGATACGTATAGACCACTACTAGTATAACACAGTGTAGTGCACCCAGATTAACTTGTGATACATATAGACCACTAGTATAACAGAGTGTAGTGCGCCCAGATTAACTTGTGATTTAATTTTTTCATTTTTATTTTATTTGAAAGAGGACAATGTACATTAATCAACATTACAATAATGTAAACGTACCCGAGTTAGCTCTTAAGTGCTAATTTTCATCGGCAGTCCTCCAGCCAGATGTAAATAAGGTAACCTTAAATAGTCACAGTTATTGACTCACAAAATAAAATTACATACCAGCTAATATAGTTTGTAAATGAAGTTCAAGTAAGAATGATAAATAAAAATAATATAACATGTATAGATGCACACAGAGAGAATTAGTGCCTACAAGTTTGGCTGTCTACAATCCTTTTTTTTACATTCTTTTTGAATGAAAAGAATGACATAGATAGAAAAACAACTGCAATACATTTGTCTTTGCATTTAAAACGTTTTGATTTCTTGCGGATCTCGATACCTTTTCGTGGATGTTTTGCATTCAATATTCATTTTTTTGTTTGCAATACATATTTTTTGGTTGCAATAGTAATAATTTTGTTTGTTCTTTTTGAGACAAATGTAACTCCATACATTTAAGAATTACAAAATGTAAAAGCGGACACCATCCCCGTTCAAGTGAACAATCTCCCACGTGGTTTGCGTTCTTGTGATTGGCTAAAACAAGGAAGATATCTGATTGGTTGCAGATCATTCTCTGTTTAAAAAAATGCATTTGTGTGTGGATCCACGTCAGGGGAGTCCAAAAAAAAATCCACACACAAATGCAGTCAAATTCACTGCACGCAAGCAGTTTGAAAATGAAGATATATTTCGCTATGTGCATTTAAACAATTTGTATGCATTTGTGAATCTTATGTGCTTTTTAAATTTGGTTTGTGTATTTGTGAATTTTGTACGCATGTGTGTGCATTTGTGAACGTAGTCTGTGCATGTATGAATCCTGTGTGTGCATTTGTAAATCTAGTCTGTGCATTTATCTTTTTTGAGACTCTTCTAGTTCCATAAAAAGCGATATAATGGAAATAATAATATATGTGAGATTACAATATGTGGCTTGACCATACAAGCATACATAATTACTAACCAGACATGAATAACGAAAAACTGAACATAGATACAGATACATCAAACTAGAACTGTAACAGTAAAAAAACTAGCAAAACAGGAAAACCTTACGAGGCAAAAACATATACAAATGGAGAAGATAAACATGACGGCAATTCAGCCTAGTAGGATTCCAAATGTCCCCTATTGAGCTACAGCAAATATATTAAATTAATTAATATAAATTATAAATACATTATTGTTGTGAGGGTTTACTGACTGCTGAGGTAACCTTCAGAAATGTGGCACAGCCGTTTTCCTGTAATTGTCTTATGACTTCCTCTGTTTATAATGAGATTTAATTCTCTTGGGATGCATGGGACATCCTGGCTTGTACAGTTCTCAATGTATTATGCCGTGTTAACTGTCACGTGACTCTTTGGTGTAGGAGTTTTAATTAAAATAACACAACACAACGAACGGTGGAAAAACTGCGTAATAAAATCAAATTGCAAATCTCAACTAGCCACCTAAAGAGTCCTGGTGATTAACCTAACTCTAATCTGCTGTAAAACAGTGAACTAACCACCCGGAACTAGCCGTGTGCACCCCCATTAACCACTTGTGACCTAGCCAACTAGCCGTCCCTCCTCTCATATTATCAATAAGCTAGTGAAAAGCATGTTCATCTTGGTTTACCCCCTTTTTTAATGTATACCATTACTTTAATTACGTAATATATTTTTTGACCCGACCCCGGATAAGCGGTTGAAGATGAATGAATGAACAGTGCATACGCAAACCCGTTGCATAAATTCTACGACTACTAATAAATTTATTGACGCACTTCCAGGCTCGTTCGGCCTGCTAAATGATGGTAGAGCTACATCATCTATACACAATCAAATAGAGGATCTAAACGATATACTGCGTAAGACTTTAGATGCTGTGGCACCCCTAAAAACAAAACCAATACGAAATAAGAAACTTGCTCCCTGGTACACTGACACTACTAGAACACTTAAGCAAGCCTCCAGAAAATTGGAGCGAAAGTGGCGCTCCACGAAGTTAGAAGTATTTAGACTAGCCTGGATTGATAGTACTGTGCTATACCGCAAATCACTTATAAGTGCTCGATCAGCCTACTTATCTAATCTAATCGACACAAACAAAAATAATCCTAAATTTCTTTTTGACACAATTGCAAAACTCACTAAAAAGCAATGTTTAACCAATGAAGTGGGTCTTCACTTTAGTTGTGATGAATTCATGAACTACTTCGATGAAAAAATAATCAACATTAGAAAAGAAATTGCAAATTGTACCCTTAACTGCCTTAGTTCTCAAAAACTGTGTTGTACTGTGAGCCCGCAGAGCTGCCCTGATTTAGTTTCAATGGCGACTCTTGAATCTTTTGTACCTGTGTCTCTTGAAACATTTACAAAATTAATAAATAGTTCAAAATCAACCAACTGTCAACTAGACCCAATTCCAACTAAATTACTTAAGGAGTTACTTCCTGTGCTTGGCCCATCAATGTTGAACATAATAAATTGCTCCCTGTCCTCCGGATCAGTGCCAACCTCACTAAAAATTGCAGAAATTAAGCCTCTGCTAAAAAAATGTAACTTAGACCCAGACATCCTAAAAAACTACCGACCAATATCAAACCTCCCGTTTCTTTCAAAAATCCTAGAAAAATCTGTCTCACTACAACTTACGGCCTTTCTGAAGACAAATAATATATATGAAAAACTTCAGTCCGGTTTTAGACCCCATCATAGCACTGAGACTGCACTTGTTAAGGTGGTAAACGACCTTTTATTGGCTTCTGACAAAGGTTCTGCATCTCTCCTATTGCTTCTTGATCTTAGTGCTGCCTTTGACACTATTGATCACTCCCTTCTCTTGGAGAGATTAGAGACCCTTGTTGGGCTAAGAGGACATGTTCTCGATTGGTTTAGATCTTATTTATCAGATAGACTTCAGTTTGTTTGTGTAGATGGCTTATCCTCTAACAAATCAAAGGTATGCTTTGGTGTTCCACAAGGCTCAGTCTTAGGACCACTTCTGTTCTCACTCTATATGTTACCTTTGGGTAATGTAATTCGAAAACATAATGTCAATTTTCACTGCTATGCCGATGACACGCAGCTGTATATTGCTATGAAACATGGAGAAGCCCCTAAATTAGCCACTATGGAAGCTTGTGTTTCAGATATACGAAGGTGGATGACAGAGAACTTTCTGCTCCTAAATTCAGATAAAACTGAAATGCTAGTTTTAGGACCTAAGAAACAGAGAGATTTATTGACAGACCTTACGCTGAACCTAAACGGATGTATAGTCATTTCACAAAAAAACGTCAAAAACCTTGGAGTGACCCTTGACCCGGATCTCTCATTTGACGATCACATAAAATATATTTCAAGGACAGCATTTTTCCATCTTCGGAATATTGCAAAAATCAGAAATTATTTATCAAAAATTGATGCAGAAAAACTAATCCATGCTTTTGTTACCTCAAGATTAGATTATTGCAATGTTCTATTCTCTGGTTACCCTGATAAATCAGTAAACAAACTTCAATTAGTACTTAATACGGCTGCTAGAATCTTAACTAGAACTAAGAAGTTTGACCACATTAACCCAGTATTAGCCTCTTTACATTGGCTGCCTGTTAAGGCTAGGGCAGACTTTAAAGTACTACTGTTAACATATAAAGCTTTACATCAACTTGCTCCCACCTACCTCGCTGAATTAGTCCAGCCATACATACCCACGCGTAACCTTAGATCAAAGGATGCTGGTCTCCTAATTGTACCTAAAATTTCGAAACAAACAGCTGGAGGTAGAGCCTTCTCCTATAGAGCTCCTCTATTATGGAATGAGTTGCCAATCTGGGTTAGAAATGTAGATTCTGTTCAAACCTTTAAATCACAATTAAAAACATATCTTTTCAGTAAGGTCTATGGTTGAGTGTAATATGGCCCAGGGTACGAAGGTTGAACGGAAGGCTCGGATCTCATTCTGCCCTGCTGTCTTTGCCTTGCGGGTTCACATCTCCCCTGGGGTGTCCTCTCGATTGCTGCCTGGGGGGTGGAGTCACTGGCTCGCTATGGTTCCCTGTTGTTGCCTCTCGAGTAGCTTTTTGAGCAAAAACGATACCTCCAGGCTGCTGCCTGGGGGGTGGAGTCACTGGCTCGCTATAGCTCTCCTTTGTTCGCTCAATCCGAGTAGCTAGTGAACAAACTCTGATTATCCCAGTTAACTGTGGGGAGGAGTCACTGGTTCGCTATAGCTCTCCTTTGTTCGCTCAATCCGAGTAGCTGGTGAATTAAACTCTGATTATCCCAGTTAACTGTGGGGAGGAGTCACTGGTTCACTATAGTGCTCCGTTGCAGCCTCAATTCGAGTAGCTTTGTGAGCAAATACTAAACCTCCCATATGCTCCTCGGAGTGTGGATGTCACTGGCTCGCTATAGCTCTTGTTTGTTCCACCAGCTCGAGTAACTTTGTGAGCAAAAACTAAACCTGCCCGAGTGGTCATGGTCGATTGGCGTCCCTGGGTTGATGCTCGGCATAGTGGGTGGGTGTTTTCCGGCCTATTGGGCCCTGTTTCGGGGTTTACCCTGTTCAGGGCCCCAGCTTCACTGGACCCCCCTGTCTCATTCTAAGATCTATGCTGCTATATTATGGTGCCGGGGACGTAGGGAACCAGGGTGTCTAATCTTTCCTGTGTCCTGTCTCTACTAACATCTGTCTGGACTTACTCCCCTGTCTGGACTAACCCCCCTGTCTCCTTTTAAAGTATTATGTTCGGTATACTATTGTGCCGGGAACTAGTGTCCAACCTTTCCCTGTGTTTGTGTCCACTTCTGTCAGGGGGACGGCTCCAGCTTGGAGCATATGCTGGATCCTCCCTGGGGCCCCTGACTGTGCGGCTGACAGAACAGCTGGTGCAACCGGAGCTTCTTCCTCCAAGTCCTATCAAATCCATCATCCCTCCTGGACATCCCGGACTATTTTGCTTTCTCAGTTTTTCACACCTCGCTTGTTGTACTGTCATAAACTGACCCAACCCAGCCAGAAGAGGACTGGTGATCCGTCAGAGCCTGGCTCCTCTCTAGGTTTCTTCCTAAATCTGACTTTCAGGGAGTTTTTCCTAGCCGCCGTGTGTTAACTTGTTCAACTTGTTGATGTTTGCTCTGTCGGATTCAGGCTGGTGATTGTAAAAGCACTTTGTGACAACTTTTGTTGTAAAAAGGGCTTTATAAATAAATTTGATTGATTGATACGGAAAGTATTCACAGCACATCAGTTTTTCCAAAATAGATTAAATGCCAAAAAAATATTATATATAAGTATTCACAACATCCTTTGCTCAATACTTTGTTGAAGCACCTTTAGCAGGTACATCCTCAAGTCCTTTTGAGTAGGATCCCACAAGCTTGGCACATCTATTTTTAGTCATAAGATCCATCCGGTTAGATGAGGAGTGTCAGTGCACAGCCATTAGGGTCGTTCTCCTGTTGGAAGATGAACCTTCGCCCCAGTCTGAGTTCCAGAGACCTCTGGAGCATTTGTTTTCAGAAGGATCTCTCGGTACATTGCTGCATTCGTCTTTCCCTTGATCCTGACTAGTCTCACAGTTCTTGCCTGAAAAACATCCCCACAGCATGATGCTGCCACCACCATATTCACTGTAGGGATGGTATTGGCTAAGTGATGAGCAGTGCCTGGTTTTCTTCCAGACATGATACTTGGCATTCAGGACAAAGAGTTCAATCTCTGTTTCATCAGACCAAAGAATTTTGTTTCTCATGGTCTGAAAGTCCTTCAGGTGCCTTTTGGCAAACTCCATGCAGGCTGTTATGTGCCTTTTACTGAGAAATGGCTTCCGTCTGGCCACTCTACTATACAGGCCTTATTGGTGGAGTGCTAAAGAGATGGTTGTCCTTCTGGAAGGTTATCTTCTCTTCAGAGAGCAGAACTGGAGCTCTGTCAGAGAGACCATTGGGTTCTTGGACTCTACCTGACTAAGGCCCTCCTCCCCCGCTCGCTCAGTTTGGCCGGATGGCCAACTATAAGAGGAGAACTGGTTGTTCCAAACTTTTTCCATTTACGGATGATGGAGGCCACTGTGCTTTCCCATATCTGTGCCTCGATCCTGTTGTGGCGGTCAATAGACAATTCCTTGGACTTCATGGCTTAGTTTGTGCTCTGACATGCCCTGTCAACTGGGACCATATATAGACAGGTGTGTCCCTTTCCAAATCATGTCCAATCAACTGAATTTACCACAGGTGGACTCCAATCAAGTTGTAGAAACATCTCAAGGATGATCTGTGGAAACAGTATGCACCTGAGCTAAATTTTGAGTGCCATGGCAAAGGCTCTGAATACGTACTTGTGATTTTTATCATTTTTTTATAGATTTGCAAAGATTAAACGTTTTTCATGTTATCATTATGGGTCATGGGGTGTAGAATTCTGAGGGGAAAAATGAACTAAACTAAATATTGCACTAAAACTGTAACAGAACAAAATGGCACCAAAGGTACCTTCATAATAGTCAAGCATGCTGGTGTAAATGTCATTCTGGAGCTGCTTGTCTTCCTGCGGACCAGGTTCACGGCACCTCATGAAGAGAAGCATAGATTCAGTTACACCAAGAGATTCTTGAACAAAATAAACTAAAGCGGGGTTAAATGTGTCTTCTAGCAAGACTATGAACTGAAGCATTCAAGCAAATTCCAAAAAAGTGGCTCAGGATTGGCCAAATCATAACCGTAATCAAATTCAGAGGCTCTGCCAGGACCTAGATGGGGGAGTACATGCTAGATACCACTCAAACCTAATTCAAGTGAGTTCAGTAAAAATATTTCAGACTGATTAACAGCTATGGGAGACCTATACAAGACACGGTTTGGAATGAAGAGGTTCATGTAGTTTTGCACACATAAATTCAGAGTCAAAACTAATTTAGTAAAATAAATACTAATCATACTGCAAGTCTTATAAATGTTTCCATAATTTTGAATGATTTTTTTTACAAATTGTGGTCATGATAATGTTTCTTTGTTTGTATTGATTATTTAATACACAAGTCGTGATAATCTTGTAGGGTTAACATCCTTCATAGAAGCACTGCTTTGTTTGGTATTCAAGTATTCTTGCTATACAGTCAGTTGAAAAAGTAAGTACACCACCTGAAACAATGTTATGTTATAATAGTGAATGGTGTGTTGATAAATATAAAAATAACATATTTAATCAAATATGTAGTAAGTCTATAGCACAACAAAATGTGAAAAAGTGAAGGGGTTTTTCTAGGCACTATATATTGTAATGGCAATTCAAAAAAGCCTTTTAAGGTGAATCCGGAGGAAAGAAGAGAGAACCTCTGCTTGCACAATTCACAGTATTTATTAAGTTACTTGCACGGAGAATAACACAAAACCACAACCTATAAACACATTAAGGGGAGGAGTTAAGTTTCAACACATGAACCCGGTTAACCTTATGACACTCCTTATCAACTACTAACACACATACCAAAAAGACATGAAACATGGTCCCCCACATTGGTCCTGCTGAGGGCCATGTAGTAAGAACCCTTTTAACCTAGAAGAGGTCAAGCAGAAGAGATCTAGATTACAATTGTACAGAACACCCTTCAATTAGTAGTAACAAACCCTCTCTGAAAGTTAACACTTTGTCTAGAATAAACATTACACATTTCCATCTGGCTTTTATGACCATCCCTTCTGTAAACAATACATCTGCAGATTACATTCTTTTCACTTCACCCACTCCTTAACTAATTCTCAAACGTTTTTCTACAACAATATTCTGGTTGGGTTTTGTGGGTGGTCGTTGACATTTTCATGGTATTCATTATGTCTTTTAGAAAAAAGTTTTAGAAAAGGTATAACCCCCTTTCAGATATTTGATTATGTATTAACCCATTAATCCCACACTGAACTTTTTCAATATGAGGCATTTCGGCTCTATTTTCCGTTGCCCCCATTTTTCTCACCAAGAAGTGCCTGACCAAATAATTTTTAGGGTATTTGGGTAGAAATGTTTTATGCCAAATTAACTTGGACTCATGTTTTTAATCGAAATTTATTTGAGTAACTTGATCGTAGTAAGATCATCGTGTGTCTTTTTCCCGTGGGAACAGACGTGTCTGCTCCAGGTGGAGTTGTTTTGGCTAACTCCTGAAGGCCTGGAACTAATCTTTAACGTTCCCTAATTGTGCAACAACATGTATGGGTGGGAGACACATTGATATGTATAGGCCTTATCTCCCCTTTAGCTCGGAGCTCTTGACTTGACACCATGGAACGTGTGTTGATAACAGCTCCAGGTTTATAAATATTGAATAAAGCTTTACTTGTGAAAATGATCTACAGTCTATGTACCTTTGCAATTTTGTGATTTCCACGACAACATGCACAGTTACAAAAGGAGTGAATTAAATTAAAGATATGAAACATACATGCACATACTATTTAGAGTTCTAAGAGATCTACATAAATGAATACACACCTCACTGACACACTGTAAAAAAAAAAATCGTAAAAAAACGGTCAATGACTGGCAGCTACGGCTGCCAAACGTTGACCGTAAAATTAAAGTAAAATACCCTAAATCAAACAATGTGTAAAAACATTAAATTAACGGAAAATTTTATTAAAATGTTTACAGAAAAATACCATTATTTTACAGATTTTCCCCAAAATAATTATGATCAATCCCTTTCAATAAAGGGAGAATCCTAAAATTTCTACAAGAAAATACCATTATTTTACAGATTTTCCCCAAATAATAATAATTAATCACCTTCAATACACGGATAATTGTAAAAATTCTGCAGATAAATACTGTTATTTTACAGATTTTCCCCAAATAATTATGATCAATCACCTTCAATAAATGGACAATTGTAAAAATATTTCAGATAAATACAATTATTTTACAGATTTTTCCCAAATAATTATGTTTAATCACCTTCAATAAAGGAAAAATCCTAAAAATTCGGAAGGTAAATACTGTTATTTTACAGATTTTCCCCAAATAATTATGATCAATCACCTTCAATAAATGGACAATTGTAAAAATATTTCAGATAAATACAATTATTTTACCGATTTTTCCCAAATAATTATGTTTAATCACCTTCAATAAAGGAAAAATCCTAAAAATTCGGAAGGTAAATACTGTTATTTTACAGATTTTCCCCAAATAATTATGATCAATCACCTTCAATAAATGGACAATTGTAAAAATATTGCAGGTAAATACTATTACTTTACAGATTTTAAAGAATTATGATTATTCACCTTCAATAATGGAACAATCCTAAAAATTCTGCAGGAAAATACGATTATTTTACAGTTATTTGCTAAATTATTAAGTTCAGACACCAACATATGATCTTCAAAATTACTGTGAATGTCGTCAACTGAAAACATACTCAAGCAATACAAAATATATACATTATAAAATGTCGTAGGAAATGTCGTAGGAAACTACAAATTAAGTCAACATCACTATTGATTCTAAAATCATTTTATTAAATGTATTCAGATGTAAATGTACAATATCAACACATTATTCACAAACAGTTCTTTAGGGGGGAGAAACTGAAAAACTAACAATTGTACTTCTCCATGTGTGTAACATGTGTGTCTGTAAGCATTTCTATCAAAAGGATGTCAAGACTTTCCCTTTGAAATGGATGGAGGAAGCAACAAATTGTGCTGTTGAGCTCAGGGAGTTATGGTCTTCTTCTTCTTCATTCTCTTAACCCTTGGGGGCTCTGTATAAGGTAGTTCTGATAGCATTTAAGAATCCTAACTATACAGTGAATTATTAAGTAAAATTAAAACATACCACACAAGGTCAATAAATCTGTCACAGAGGTGCACCACAGCAGACATATCAGACTTCTTCCAAATGGCCAGTAATCGCCTGGATCTGCTCCTGGAGAGGACACACACAGAGATAAATATATTACAGAAAGGTCTTTATTGTAAGAAGTAGGATTTTATTTATAGTTCATTTTAAATGAACACTGCTGGACTTTTACAGGAAATCAGTGTTGTAGGATTTTCCCAAACAACTGCAGAAAATAGTGACTACGTTTTAAATGCAAAAAAACAACTCAAGAATCCTCAGGTTCTTAGCTCTGCACTGTGGTCAAGCAAACCCACACACACAAATCAAGCAGTGTGTACATTAACACAACTCCCAGCTAAGAAGCTACATTGAAGACTTCTGCTAAACACATGGTGTAAATGACAACTTTTCAGGTCAATGTGGCTTGTCTGGACCTTTGAAGTGAGCTACCTTTTTAAAGTTAGAGGTCTTTACCCAGAAAGGATGTTAAAATCGGTTAGGGTTAGTTAAAGTGGCCATTGGACTGCTAAGCTATTTCCTGGATAACATACATTACAGTGCACTCCCATTGTGTTACAAATACTACTGATCAGCATGATGGAAAAGTCATAGAAAACATGTTTATTTGTGGAATGGAATTCATGTTTGTGCCACTATGTACATTTTCATGTTTGAAGAAAGTTGTTTAACCATTGTTCACTATTTGGCACCACTGGTTACACAGCATATAGACGAGTACAATATTGTTTGTCTTTGTGCTGACAAACTGGCAGTGATATGGCCACTAGTATGCACATTATACATTCACAGTCTTTATGTCAGGATAACATGAATACTCACTGGCTCCTAAAATCTTGTGGCAGGAGACCTTTCATTTCCAAAATGTCTGGTTCATGAGGGGAAAACACACAGACAAACAAAGACTATTAGTCAGTTTACTATTGGAGACATATGCAAAAATATTAATGAACAGCCTCACACATACATTCATTCTTATATAATATTCTTATTATGACTGATGTGAACTTGGTTTCATTCTCTGTATGTTTTTGCCTCGGCTTGCTTACCTGTCCCTGGGTTTAATGCTGCACCCCAACATCCGGTAATATCTTGTCACTCCTGGTTCTTCAGCCTTCTCATTATCACACAGGTGATGCACAATGACAGGTTCTTTGCTGTGTGAAGTACAGATGGACACAGTGAAGAATATGGTAAATGGATTGTTCTTGCATATATAGTGCTTTTCTAGAATAATCAACCACTCAAAGCACTCTACAATACATGTCATATCACATGTCACATATCAATCACCCATTCACACAATGATGGAAGGCTCTACCAGGGTGCCAACCCACGAGGAAACTCATGAGGGAGCCCTAATTATTTACTCTCAACTAGATAAGGAGCACCAGATAAGAGATAAGGATGGTACATATGATAAGCATTCAACCTCATTCAGTCTCTCAGACTGATCAGGATTCATTAGGCAAATAGTATAAATCATATAAATACCTCTTAAACATTCAAATTAAAATGTTCTGTAGTATAGGCTATATCATTAACTTACTTTTTCCCTTTGGCAATCACCACCTTGCCTTGATGAGAATCTCTCTGGAATTAAATTAATATTAGTGAATTTATGTAAACACGAACATAGAACTTAACATTAATTTACATGAATTGAAACTTAAACTGTTCGTTACCCTCACATACTGTTCAGGTGAAAATTTACCCGTTTTGACAGCAGGGGGACAGGCCTGTAGTTCAAAAAGGTGGTATAGATATATTTTTATCAGGACTTTCTTGGACCGGGTTTCTTGGACCTGTGAGGGCATTGGATATGAACAGTTTGTTAGGGTTAAGTAAATTAAATATCAATTAAACAAGAACGAGATTAGCCTAAATCCTCACAGTTACACAATGTTTGTGTGTTAACATTTTGGATGTTATAACAAGCTGTTAACTGTTTACTGCAACTGATATTTTTACTTTATTTTTACTATTTTTACTTTATTGTGTTGTAACTGTGTGTAATGCTGCAGCTACACTGCAATTCCCCATATCAATGAAGTATCTATCTATCAATCTATCTAGTGTGAAATAGTCACATCTGACCATCTGAAGCTAACAAGGCGGCAGGGGACTGACACAAAAAGATTCCAGTTAGTTCTAATGAGCATAATATTACACTAGACTAGACCAGTCAGTCACATCTCTCTCTCTCTCTCTCTCTCTCTCTCACACACATTGTGACCAGAAGTTAGGCTGCATTATAACATGTAATTTAATATTTTCAGAAGGCAGTAAGGCTGTTACCGTGCACTCACCAAAACTGCTACCGTTATTACACAAGCAGGAACAATTACGTTGTTACAACGTAACGAAAAGTTAACACTATTACTGAGCTGTACATTAGGTTGACTCAGCAACAAGTGTCTGTAATGTTAGTAACATAACGTTAATTGTATTATATATATATATATATATATATTTGCTGCCTGTAAACAGAATAAGCAAACCATCTCGACTAAAACCACACTCAATATTAACGTTGTGTTTGCTAACATGAATCATGCCGAGTTTAACAAGCTAATGTTAGATAACGAACGTTACTACATTAAGTTACCTGTAACATAAGTTAACGTTAATTACTCACGGATTTAGCTAAAATAACAGTCTGACAACGTTACAGTCAAAATTATGGATATGAACACAAACACTACGTTAGGTTATTAACTTAGCAAAATAACAATGACATGTTTTCATACCTGATATCGCCAGCAGGAGAGCAGATATAAAGTGAAGTTCATGCTAGGAGAGCAAACAGATCCTGATTCTTCTACTGTGTCCATATTCCCATTTTTATTTTGTTCTCCGTTGAAATCCCGAAACTAAAATGTACTCAAATAATAATTTGGCATGCAGATGTTAAATATTCCAGATAATGATCCACGTAATTCATTAGGGACAGAGTATAGCTAAAGTCGTGCAGCCTTCAAACCTACGTACTTTCAAATTAAGGCGCGCTCAGTGCTCATTGGCCAGTTTGCTGGATGACAGCCACACTGGCCAATCATACACATTCAAATTCAAAAATGGCTTTTACACTGTACATATTGCCAAAGCAAGCGTTTGGATTTAAAAATATGAATAACAGTAATAAAAAACTATATTTACAATAAATTAATTATAATCTATACTGTTTGTAATACTTTATTATATGTACTCATAAGTATTTAGAGTTTTAATATATGTGATTCTTAGTACACAAATATGCTGTTAAATGTAGAATATTCACTCTCGTTCATTTTCTATACTGTTTCACGTGTACTTAACAAACATATTTTTGTTTTAAGAGACAATTACTATAACAACTCAACAGCACTTAAGACACACATTTTAAGCATATTCATTTAAATGAATAAAACTACCTCTGACGGTGGTGAAACTGTTTCGTTAAAGCGTAATTATTTTTGTTGCAACCCGTGTTTCGTTAAAGCCTGTGTAAAGTTCATTTGTTTCAATGTACCGTTAAATGTACGCTTAAATGATGGTACCTTAAAATAAAAAAAATACTTACATTGTCAGTATGGAGATAAACCTTTATATAACGAGCAAAACATTTATTAACAGGCAAATATCATAATTATTACAGTAAATTTCCAGAAAAAAATGAGAAATAACTGTAGCTTGTCATTATTGGCATAACACGTAAAATAACAGGTTGGTTGTTCATTTACAGATAATTTCTGTAATTTTACTGTTTTTTATACTATTTAATAAAAACAGAAAAACTACTGTGAAAATTTAGAGTAATTTACTGTAAAATTATGTTTTTTTTTTACAGTGCATGGTTTAACTTTAACAGACACCTCTGACGGGCAGATCTGTGTTTCATGGTTGCTGGCATCTTCTATAAAAGAATAAACACCTCACTGACATGTTTTAACTTTAACAGACACCTCTGACGAGCAGATATGTATTTCATGGTTGCTGGCATCTTTTATAAATGAATACACACCTCACTGACATGGTTCAACTTTAACAGACACCTCTGACGGGCAGATCTGTATTTCATTGTTGCTGGCATCTTTTATCTTCCAAACAGAGATGTACGGATAGACCCTTTGAGTAAACGTGTTTTTATAAGTGTAGATGTGTGTGTTGTCTTTGGAGTCGTAGAAGGACAACTCCCCCCTGTCGTAGTCCAGCTGAACTCTGATCCTTTGAGGTTTCCTCTTCAGAAGGAGTCTCTTACTCCTTCCATCGCTATACTTGCTCCCCCTTTTCTGTAAAGCCCACAATCCATAATCTGGTGATGCGAGAAGATCTTCTCCATGCCTGTTGACGGATTCTTCAGCCACGCCCAGATTCCACTCAGGTTGGTCGCCCACCACCACCTCCCAGCTCTGCTTCTGCGAACCCTTCTCAAATCCTACAGAGCCTAGGACCTTTGCGTAGATCAAGAATCGTTCTGGGTTGTCTGGGACCTGATCCTGCTCTATGGCTGTGTGTTGCACGCCAGTGAGATCGTCAGACAGACGCATAGTGGAGGGTGCAGTGTTGGGGTCCAGTATTACTGGCGAGTGTTTGACAATCTCTCGCATCTGCTCCCAGACTTGGAACTGCAGGTTGCCCAAGTGTTTTGCCACATCAATGAGTGCTCCGGAAGCCAACTGCGGATCTGGAAGTTCAATCTGAGTTGTAACACCAATCTGAGTGTCTTTATAACTCGCAAGGAATGCTTTGGGGTCTTTCTGAAGATCCTCTTCCACGGCCTGGATGATGTTTTCCAGAGAACTTACCTGGTCGATAATATTCTCATTGTTTCTCTCAATGATTGTTCCCTTCTCCTCTTCTTCCTTATATAGTGCTGCCAGTCTTGCTTCCTTTTTCTTTCTCAGAAACGTGCCGAGTACTTCAAATTCTTCTTGGATCCTCCTCTCGGTGGTTACCAGCTGGTACTTGATGTGTTGAGTCATCCTGTTGCTACTCTCACTGGTGTTTTCACATTTGTCCAGCTTGATCTGGAGAAGCTCTAAGTCAGATTTTAATTTGGCTTTCAGCTCACTCACATGTCCCTCATCTACTGTGTTTCTATTTTTTACTGGGTCCTCTTCTAAAGCATTGTTCACCAGAGTCTGGGCCAGTTCCCTACGACCCATCTTCTTAAGGACCATCTGTGTGATTTCCATGGCTTTCTCTTCTGTGTATTTATGCACCATCTTAGTAACTGTGTCCTGCCTGCTGGCATTTTCCAGAGAAGCCGTTGACATTTTTTCAAAGTTGCCCAGCTTGTTGTGTATCAGATGCCAGTGGAAATTATCCAGTTCATCTGCTTTCAGACCCGATAGAGCTTTCAGCAGCCTCTCAGGAACACACGTTGTCATTGTAAAACACACTAAACTGATATATACTTAAAAATCTCTATATTTTCACCAATGGTAAGCTGTAAAGATTACAAGCTCCCGTTTTTTAACAACGTCTAAATTGTTTCAGTTTCACATTGGCTTTCCTTTTTATAGATAGCGCACTACATAACGGTTCTGAAGAAGGTGGAGCTAAAACATGTGCACTGTGTCACTCAGCTCTTCAGTCACAATGTACTCTTTTACAAACTGTATTGCTTCTAAATCATCTGAAATTTTCCGACTTTACAACAAAGCATGACATGTAAAATTCCCTACTCAGCTGATGGCCACATAATTAGCTTAACTTTATCCAATTGCATTTTCGTCCCTTCTAGTTTTTAAAGTGGTAAAAGAGCGAGACTGGCGAGGTTTTTATCCAAGCGGAACCCTTAGAGAGCGCCGGCATGCAGGGCCAGTGAGTGAGAGGTGAGAGTCTAACTCCGGCACACATTTGTCCACAAATAAAGACAACACTTTTTTAAGCTCAAGCAAACTGGAATGTGTCTAGTCGCGAATTCCTCATAGGCTAGAAACATGAGCCTCTCACCATTCGAAATACAGTGGTGGCTTAAAGACTTTGCAAAATTATTTGCTGTGATGTAACAAAACGCAAGTGCATTTTGATAGCAACAATGTTACGCAAATGACGTTCACGTGGACGGGAGTACGTTCTGTTTTGCTACGTAACGTTTTGCTGTGCACACTGCGACCACTCTAGGGCTTTTGATATACTGGCGTTCGTCTTGCGTCCTAAATATATACTAATATATTTTAAATATCTATTCGACCTTTTATAAAGTCACATAAACCCAATAAGTGTGTTCGTGTTATCATTGTACGCACGAAAATGATTTTACACCCAATACTTGGAAGTACTGCGAGCCATTAGTACATTATTTGTAATAAAACTACTAAACGTAACGTTTTGTAGCTATATAAAGATTCAGTCCAAGACAAACTAATATGACATAAGTATATATACATTTTCGTGCGTACAATGATGAACATGATTCATGAACACACTTATTGCGTTTCTGTCACTTTTATAGAAGAGCGGTGGTTAGAATTGATGCACGCAAGACGAATGCCAATGAGACGCAAAGTCTACAGTTACCAAAGCTTACGAATCTGCTGTCGATAGAGAACAATCAATACACATGATTTCTTTTTTGCGTTCAGTTTTCAAAAGACGACTTTACAGTCATGTCTATGGCTCTGGAGCTGAAGGCATCTCTAGAATAGTCTACCCATGTCACTCCGTGTACGTGTCTCCTAGTAATGTTAAAAAGGCCAATTCAATTATTTTCAATTTTTTGTGGAAAAATAAAACTCACTATGTTAGAAAATCCCAGCTTGTTAAGGAATGTTGTAAAGGGGGGGTCAAAGCTTTGGATTTTGAATCAATGTTTGGGATGTTCAAGGTCAAGTGGTTAAAGACATATCTTGCAAATGTGAATTCGGTGTGGTTTCACATACCCAAAAATGTATTCAAGAACGTAGGAGGGCTTGATTTCCTCTTGAAATGTGACTTTGATGTGAATAGACTTCCTATTAAGTTATCAAACTTTCACAAACAAATCCTCCATCACTGGAAAATGCTTTTCTCCCACAACTTTACCCCTCATGGGGTTCCATTATGGAACAATAGGGTCATCGTGATTAATAGGAAATCTCTGTTCAAGGTTGATTGGTATGAAAGAGGTATTGTGTTTGTGAGTGATATTATCAATGATGCTGGAGATTTTGTGGATTACCAAGCTTTCCTGGGAAGGTATAAATTAAAGTGTACCCTTAAAGCTTATAATAAGATCTGTGGTGCAGTACCCAAGGCTTTAATTCGGTTGATACAAGGCACACTGTCGTATGCAGTTATTAGACCCGTACCTACTCTGCCAAATTTAATCATTAACGAACATCTCATTTTGGATGATAGATGTAATAACAGATATATCACTGATGCTTTCAAACGCAACATGTTCCCTGATTACGACAGAGGGCTATGTGTTAGGATACCGAATAGTGATGCTTTGTATGTAGGTCTTGCACACTCTAAATACATTAGATGGCCAGTTTCCCCTAAAGTTAAAGAGACCCACTTTAAAATTCTTAACAGAGTGTACCCCGTAGCTGCTTTTCTTCATAAGAGATTTAGATTTGATGTCGAACCCTGTACTCTTTGTAAGACGGCGGAGGAAACATTGGAACATTTATTCTTCTTGTGCCCTATGTCTTCCAGTTTCTGGACCGACATAAATAATTGGTTGTCACTAAAAGTTGAGAATATTCCCATCATCTGTCACGGTCCGTCCAAGGTGTAGTGCGTGAAGCCATGTGCAGAGCCAATGTATCCGTTTTGAACAGGTTTATTAATACACCAACGTAAAACAAACCGATAACGGCGGAAAAAAGGCTAACTGGTTTAACTGAAATAAACAGTGCGCATATCGCGACTTACATACAAAACATTCCACAAACCACAATAGCACTCAAAATACACAAACACTCACCTCTAAAATAACGTGTGACATGTAACAATGCGAAGCAATGAGTGCACTGCTCGCGACCCTCTTATATCCCATTGATTACAAGCAGAAACAGCTGAGTGACAAAACATAAACAAGGAAGTGAATCACCGAAAGGTCTGTGTAGCCACGCCCCCACACCATTCGTGACAGTATCCCCCACTAAAAGGCTAGCTCCCCAGATAGCCGAACGGAAACACAAAACCAAAACAAGGGAGCAACAGGGAGAGAACCCGCAGTCAAACCCAAAAGGGTCAGTCCAGGACCGCAGGTCCAGCCCTGAAAAGGCCTCGGTGGCTGAGAGGCCGCCATCTAGTGCGGCAGAGAGACCGCCATCTAGTGCGGCAGAGAGACCGCCATCTAGTGCGGCTGAGAGTCCGCCATCTTGTGCGGCTCAGAGTCCGCCATCTTGTGCGGCTCAGAGTCCGCCATCTTGTGCAGCTCAGAGTCCGCCGTCGTGGGCGACGTGGTGGCGGAGGCCATCGTGGGCGCCGTCGTGGCGGCGGCCATCGGGGGCGCAGTCGTGGCGGCGGCCATCGTGAGCGTAGTCGTGGCGGCGGCCATCGTGAGCGTAGTCGTGGCGGCGGCCATCGTGAGCGTAGTCGTGGCGGCGGCCATCGTGAGCGTAGTCGTGGCGGCGGCCATCGTGAGCGTAGTCGTGGCGGCGGCCATCGTGAGCGTAGTCGTGGCGGCGGCCATCGTGAGCGTAGTCGTGGCGGCGGCCATCGTGAGCGTAGTCGTGGCGGCGGCCATCGTGAGCGTAGTCGTGGCGGCGGCCATCGTGAGCGTAGTCGTGGCGGCGGCCATCGTGAGCGTAGCCGTGGCGCGGCCTTCGTGGTCGGCGATGCGGCAGCCATTGTGGGCGGCGATGCGGCAGCCATTGTGGGCGGCGATGCGGCAGCCATTGTGGGCGGCGATGCGGCAGCCATTGTGGGCGGCGATGCGGCAGCCAGTGTGGGCGGCGATGCGGCAGCCAGTGTGGGCGGCGATGCGGCAGCCATTGTGGGCGGCGATGCGGCAGCCATTGTGGGCGGCGATGCGGCAGCCATTGTGGGCGGCGATGCGGCAGCCATTGTGGGCGGCGATGCGGCAGCCATTGTGGGCGGCGATGCGGCAGCCATTGTGGGCGGCGATGCAACAGCCATCTTGAGCGCTGGCGGCACGGCAGGAGCCATCGTGGACGCTGGCGTGACGGCGGCAGCCATCTTGGGCGCTGGCGGGACGACGGTAGCCATCTTGGACGCTGGCGTGACGGCGGGAGCCATCGTGGGCGCTGGCGTGACGGCAACAGCCATCTTGAGCGCCGGCGGGACGACGGCAGCCATCTTGAGCGCTGGCGTGGCGGCAACAGCCATCTTGAGCGCTGGCGGCACGGCGGGAGCCATCGTGGACGCTGGCGTGACGGCGGCAGCCATCTTGGGCGCTGGCGGGACGACGGTAGCCATCTTGGACGCTGGCGTGACGGCGGGAGCCATCGTGGGCGCTGGCGTGACGGCAACAGCCATCTTGAGCGCCGGCGGGACGACGGCAGCCATCTTGAGCGCCGGCGTGCCGGCAACAGCCATCTTGAGCGCTGGCGGGACGGCGGGAGCCATCGTGGACGCTGGCGTGACGGCGGCAGCCATCTTGGGCGCTGGCGGGACGACGGTAGCCATCTTGGGCGCTGGCGGGACGGCGGGAGCCATCGTGGACGCTGGCGTGACGGCGGGAGCCATCGTGGGCGCTGGCGTGACGGCGGGAGCCATCGTGGGCGCTGGCGTGACGGCAACAGCCATCTTGAGCGCCGGCGGGACGACGGCAGCCATCTTGAGCGCTGGCGTGACGGCAGCAGCCATCTTGGGCGCTGGCGGGACGGCAACAGCCATCTTGAGCGCTGGCGGGACGACGGTAGCCATCTTGGGCGCTGGCGGGACGGCAGGAACCATCGTGAACGCTGGCGTGACGGCGACCATCTCAGGCGCAAGCGTGGTGGCGACCATCTCAGGCGCTGGCTCCTGTAAATCCAGCCATGTCCTCCACCACGTCCTAATAACAGCCGAGGGCTGATCATCCAACCCCTCCGGGGGTTTTTCTGTCCCTGACGTCGGTGGCCGAAAAGGGTCTTCCCACTGCGGGGTTTGTGGCTGTAGCTCCAGCCATGTCCTCCACCACGTCCTAATAACAGCTGAGGGCTGTTCATCCAACCCCTCCGGGGGTTTTTCTGTCCCTGTCGTCGGCGGCAGAAAAGGGTCTTCCCACGGCGGGGGTAGTGGCTGTAGCTCCAGGGGTTTCCCTCCCCCTGTCTGCAGCCCCGGAGCAGTGGGGGGCCGTTCCTGCAGCACCAGGACCGTGGGTGCTCTCTCCGCGGTCCTCCCGGAACACCTCCTTAGCTCCCCCCCAAAAACCTTCTTGGGACGCCTTCGGGGTGCCCTCTTGCCTTCCTCCGGGAGGGACCGCGGACCCGATGTAATCGGCCCTGATAGCTGCATCGGTGGCTCATACCCGAAGTAAGCACGGAGGCGCCTATACTCCTCTTCGGGCGTCTCCGGCTTACCCCAGTCCCACTGCTCCGTGGTGCGACGGTGAGCTTCATCCTTCGGGGCGCTATAGCTTGCCCCCCCGAGGAATCCACTCACCGTCTGCTGGCTCCGCTGGCTTCTTTGTGGGCTTCGCATTCTGTCACGGTCCGTCCAAGGTGTAGTGCGTGAAGCCATGTGCAGAGCCAATGTATCCGTTTTGAACAGGTTTATTAATACACCAACGTAAAACAAACCGATAACGGCGGAAAAAAGGCTAACTGGTTTAACTGAAATAAACAGTGCGCATATCGCGACTTACATACAAAACATTCCACAAACCACAATAGCACTCAAAATACACAAACACTCACCTCTAAAATAACGTGTGACATGTAACAATGCGAAGCAATGAGTGCACTGCTCGCGACCCTCTTATATCCCATTGATTACAAGCAGAAACAGCTGAGTGACAAAACATAAACAAGGAAGTGAATCACCGAAAGGTCTGTGTAGCCACGCCCCACACCATTCGTGACATCATCACTTTGACGCATGTCCTCTTCTATATGGAGGATGTGGACTCTGCTATGTCGGACTTAGTAAATATGATCTTATTGTTGGGGAAATATCACATTCACTGCAGCAAATGGAGGAACTCAAAACCCTCTTTTGTTTGGTTTTTAAATGACTTTAGATTGTTTTTTGCGTCATTACAAAAGCTTAACCAAAGGAAAAGTGTGGGAAAAATGTGTAGTAGTATAGCCAGAAACCTGTTGTATGTTGGTGAATAAGGACGCTACACAGATGGCGAGTCACGAACCATAGTTTTATATAACTTGCATAACCAACATGCGCTCGTAGCATACCAGTGCTGACTTCCGGTTACTGGTTAACATAACCCTAAATCCCCACAAGGTGGAGCTGCTGCCTAAACCGTACAACAGAATACCCTGTAACATCTCCCTTCCTGCAGTAAGATATCCAAACACTAAATGACATTGTCAACAACTTAATCTTCATTAACCTCCCCTTGTTAACTCTGAACAAAGAACACCCCAACTTATTAACAGGCTGTTACTTAACACAGCTGTTAGAACACAAATACTGATATGACAGTTATAACCAGTGTCCTTGCTTTCTTGTTTAGTTTGCCCCACTTAAAGGTTCAGTCTGTCCGAGGCTTGATTAGCCTGCCACTCCGGGAGTATGCCTGGCCCTGCTCCGCTTGGTGTGGCGCGCAAATGGTTTGTGGTGAATGGGGTGCCCCCCCATGACTGATGCCTGTCTCCTCCCTGCTGTCCTCGCTCACAGAGCCCTCTTCTGTGGCATGTGTGTCTCCGGGACGTTCTAGATGCCCTAATGGCAACTGGGGGACTCTCTCCGCTGGTCTAAGATCGACCCTGTTGCGACGGTATGTTGTCCCCTCCACATTAACAACATAGGACCTGGGACCCGCCTGCTGCAGGCACACCCCTTTTCTCCACCGGCCAGTCCTGTCCCCAGGGAGTGGTTTCATCCTGATGGGCTGGCCGATGTTCAGCTCAGGTAAATCTTTAGCTGATCTGTCATAGCTCAGTTTCGCCATCCGGCGTTTCATACACAGTTTGTCCGGTATCTCATTGATGACCCGGGGCGTCAGGAGCTGGTCCGTCACAGGGAGGTGCGTTCTCAGTCTCCGCGACATCAGCCGCTGTGCAGGACTGCAGTACAGTCCTTCCGTGGGCATGTTTCTCCAATGGAGGATAGCTTTCCATGGGTCCTCGCCAGCAAACGCAGCTCTTCTGCAGAGGTTTTTTACAATCTTTACTGCCGACTCTGCTTTGCCATTGGCTTTTGGGTGTCTTGGAGATGAGGTAACATGCTCAAAGGACCACTCGTTTGCAAATGTCCTGAATGCTCCACATGCAAACTGACATCCACAGTCAGAAATGACCCGGTCTGGTATGCCATGGCGTGCAAATTGAGCCTTGCACCTCAGGATTGTAGTTTCAGCCGAGAGGTCCGGAAGCAGATCGACCTCCCAGAAGTCAGAGTAGTGATCCACCACGAGCAGGAAATCCTTTCCTGCATGGTTGAACAGGTCCATGCTCACTATCTGCCAGGGACGTTTGGGTAGTGGGTGTGACATCATGGTCTCCTTCTGTTGCTCATGTGCGTATTCATTGCACACAGAGCATTGTTGCACAAAGTCTTTAATTTCCCCCTGCATGTTGGGCCAGAATAGAGTGTCACGGGCTTGCCTGTAGCAAGCCTCTCCCCCTATGTGGCTGTAGTGGATCCGTCTCAGCATTTCCGGTTGCAGAGTTTTAGGAATGATAACACGCTGGCTTCTGAAGAGTACGCCGTCTTGAACACTGATTTCGTCTCTGATGGCCCAGTACCCTCTAATCACTATGGGTGTATCCTCTCTGCAGTCTGGCCATCCTTCAAGCACGACAGTCTTGAGCGTCTGAAGACACTCATCCTTCTCTGAGTGTTGCCGGATTTGAGTGAGGCGTTGGCTGGTGACGTTCAGATAGTCTGTCTGTTGAATTGCTGCGGTGTCGTACTGTTCCTGCTGCAAGCTGCAGACCATTTCCCGGCTGTACTGTGTGTCTGTGCTCTGTATTGGGGTAGCAGCTCGGCTGAGCGTGTCACTAATGTACATTTCCGGGCCTGGTTTGTACACCACTTTGAGGCAGTAATTCTGAAGCGTAAGAAGCATGCTCTGGAGGCGCTTTGGTGCACTGCTCTCTCCCATACAGGTAGTAGTGGAATCGCTGACAGGCAAACACAATGCTCAGGCACTCTTTTTCTATTTGAGCATAATTTTGCTCCGTTTGGGACAATGCGCGGGATGCAAATGCAACTGGCTGCCCTTCCTGCAGCAAGCAGCAGCCCAGGCCTGTCTGGCTGGAGTCGCTCTGAATGGTGACTGGTCTGTTAATGTCATAATACCTCAAAACAGGTACAGCTGTAATCAGCGTCTTGATCTCTTTAATGGCCACGTCGTGCTTTGGCAGCCAGTGCCACTGTACGTCTTTGTCCAACAATCTCCTCAGTGGTTCACAGACCTCTGATAAGCGCGGCATGAACTTTGATAGGTAGTTCACAAACCCCACAAAACGCTGCACACCTTTAGTGTCTGTGGGGTTGGGCATTTCCAAAACTGCTCTGACCTTGTCAGGGTCAGCTTTGAGGCCCTCGGCCGAGAGGACGTGGCCGTGAAAGCGGACTTCCTTAACTCGAAATTGCAGCTTCTTCAGACTCAGCCTCACTTTAACTTCCCTGCATCTGCCCATCAGTGCGGTGAGGTTTGCATCATGGTCTCGGGTGGCTTCCTCCTCTGTGTCACCACAGCCTACAATTAGGATGTCGTCAGCTATAGGCTCAATTCCTTTCAGGCCCACCAGGAGCTCGTGCTGCTTCCTCTGGTATAGCTCTGGCGCAACAGACACACCAAAAGGGAGTTTCAGCCAGCGTTTCCTGCCCCACGGAGTCCAAAATGTAGTCATCAGGCTGCTCTCCTCATCCAGGCGACACTGTAGAAACGCGTCCCGCGCGTCCACCAGCGTGAAGATAAGTGCTTTTGGCAGCTTGTACAGCACATCATCTAGGGTGGGCATAAGGTAGTGGGACCGCTTGAGAGCTCGGTTCAGGGGTCTGGGGTCAATACAGAGCCTTAGTTTCTCTGGCTTCTTCACTATGACCAGATTACTTATCCAGTCAGTGGGTTGTGTGACTGTGACTAAGTGCCCATCCCTTTCATGTTGGTCCAACTGCGCTTTAACGGCTGCTTTGAGGGCCACTGGCACGTTTCTGGGAGCGCACTGCACAGGGGCCACGGTGTCGTCCAGCTCAAAATGAAGGTTGCCAGGCAGAGAGTCAATGGGGCCGTTGAAGACGTCATGGTACGTGCTAATTAAGCTCTCTTTAGTCAGCATGTTCAACTTCATGTGCTCTACACTATTCAGCTCCTCTGGAATAGTGAAGCGTATCAAACCGAGATCCTCGCATGTGGAACCCGAAAGCAGTGGCCTCTGGCTGGATTGCACAATTTCAAAGTCAAGTTTGTGTCTCTTGCCTCTAATAACGCACTGGGTGCTGAATAGGCCCATTGAGTTCATCCAAGCACTGTTGTAAAGTTTCAGTCTGGTGCGACTAGGCTGAAGAGCCGTCCTGGGTGACAGTCTCATTTTGTCCTTGATGCTCATTACGTTGCAGGTTGCTCCAGAGTCGAGCTGGCATCTCTGGGGCCCGTTCTGCAGTGGTAGGTTGACAAACCACTTCTTTCCCTGTGTGTTCACTGCTCCTATGCTCATTGTTGTATAGATCTGGCCCAGATTGCCGCCCTCATCATCTTGATCCTCTTCAGAGGGGCCGTCTATAGTGTGCAGCTGGCGTGAGTTTTGGCCTCTTTTCATGCACACTTTAGCAAAGTGATTGGGGGTGCCGCACGAGCGGCATGCTTTTCCAAAAGCAGGGCACTGGTCCCGTCCACGTCTGTGTTGGGTGCCACAGTACCGGCACTCACCTGTGCCTCTCATACTCTGTGCAGGTTTGACGGCCTGCTCAAATGGCCTATTGGTAAGCCGCCGTCGCTGTCCCTCTACCGCATTAAGGCTTTCTCCAGGTCTAGAGGTGTCCAGCGCCATAGTTTTCAACTTAATGTCCATAATCTCTGCACCGCGGCAAATATCAACCGCCATTGCCAATGTGAGGTCTTTTTCTCTAAGCAGGCGGCGTCTCGCGCCCTCATCAGTTATCCCAAGAACAAGCCTGTCTCTTATAAGCTGATCTCTTAATGTTCCATATTCACATGTTGCTGCTTTCTCTCTTAGTCTCGTAACAAACGCATCAATAGCCTCACCCTCCTCTTGTCTAAGATTTCCAAAGACATACCTCTCAAAGATGACATTTTTAGTGGGTGTAAAGTAATCTTCAAGTGCTTCCAGTATGGCTGTTACATCTTTCTGCTGGTCTTGAGTGAGACCCAGGTTGTGCTTGTATAAGTGTCGGCACTCACTGCCCATTAGCCGTCTCAGTGTTGCTGCTTGCACGTCCGCATCTTTTTCACATAGTCCGGTCGCCAGTATGTAATCGTCAAACTCTGCTCGAAAACTTGCCCAATTGCTGCTCAAGTCACCCGACATTTTCATCGGCTCCGGTGGCGGAATTGACGACGCCATCTTGCAGTCACAATGCTATGTATACTAGCGTTAGCTGGTTTGCCGCGAACTCAACTTCCAGTGACTAAACCAAAACGCGTTGCGTTAGCAACGGCCTACATAAGCTCACTTTTGGGTCCTAATCTATCTGACACCATGTTGTATGTTGGTGAATAAGGACGCTACACAGATGGCGAGTCACGAACCATAGTTTTATATAACTTGCATAACCAACATGCGCTCGTAGCATACCAGTGCTGACTTCCGGTTACTGGTTAACATAACCCTAAATCCCCACAAGGTGGAGCTGCTGCCTAAACCGTACAACAGAATACCCTGTAACAAAACCTTTTGTTTTAATGGATATCACGGTCATTAATGTCAATTCTTAGTTTTTTTTTTCTCTGTCATTAGCTGTTGCCTTGTTGAATAATTAAGTTCACACCCCTTTTTCCTCTTTTTTTGTCTTTGTTTTTGTTTTAGTATTACATTCTTATCAGATTGTGTTTGAAGTCTAAGGAATATATGTTATACGTGGTTTATAATTGTATTGTGCATGATTGGATTTGCTTTTTCAATATGTTTCCTTACGAGAGTGTATATGTGGTTTTTGTATTGTTTCTTAATAGCAAAAAAAAAAAAAAAGTCATGTCTATGGCGGATTCTGATGATACTACAGTTGGTTTTGGCCGTGTATTCTCAGTTAAGGGAGCGTGTTAAAAGTACAAAAATCGAATTCATGTTTTGAAAATCTCAAGAATGTTGACGATAGAGCAGCTCTTCATGAACATGCAAAAGTTGTTTTTATTCAAAAAAAAAGTCTCAAGGGGGCCAAAACTCGTAACATTGCAAATTATAAATGTAAATTATTTATATCAGGAAATAGATGTGTTTATAAAAATGTACTGCATGTTATAACGGCTTGCTTTGTGTACTGTTCCCTTCTGAGCAGCAGAGGGCTCCAGGGTTTCACTTCTTCCCGGGTGATGATGTATCCATGAATGGGAAGGACTTCTATAGAGGGCTGTATTTGGATAACTGCTACTGGGCACTGGGACAGGATGCCATTTGGATAACTGGCACTGGGACTGGATGATATTATTGTAAATGGCTTGACAGCCATAAGAAGGCATCTTTCACCTATTGTCTCAGCCGGTGGACGTTGCCAACCAGGACCTGTTGCTTTAGCCAAACGGATATAGCTAGAAGCTATCTCTGGTCCAGCTGGAAGCTAGCTAGCAACTTCGTGTCAATTTAGACAGGGTAAGTGGGTGCAGTATCTATCTACGGACGTTACAGTGCCTGTATTATTGGTTGCTGACTTTTCTGTATTTATACTGTACTGTATGAATCAGCTCTCCATTTCCTCTACTGTCTCACAACTGGTGAGTTAGCTAGTCATCTGAAGTTAGCTAACTCACTGTGGTGAAGTTAGCTTTATATTCAAGATTCGGACTTTAATCGTCAATACCGCATAAACGAAACCTGCTAGAAACAAACTAATTACATATTCTGAATCTGCTGTCGATAGAGAACAATCAATACACATGATTTCTCTTTTGCGTTCAGTTTTCAAAAGACGACTTTACAGTCATGTCTATGGCGGATTCTCCGTGTATTCTCAGTTAAGGGAGCGTGTTAAAAGTGCACAACTAATGTATTTTTCACTGGTAGAAGACAATTGCATTGCAACAAAGACACATTGGCCAAACAAAAGAATTATGAAGTGGCAATTGCATCATTATTTTCAATGGATCAAAGCTATTGACTTAAGTATGCTAAAAAGTGGTATTAGATTTCATTAGAAAAAAAGTGGCAATTGCATCATTTTTTTCAATGGATCAAAGCTATTGACTTAAGTATGCTAAAAAGTGGTATTAGATTTCATTAGAAAAAAATCGAATTCATGTTTTGAAAATCTCAAGAATGTTGACGATAGAGCAGCTCTTCATGAACATGCAAAAGTTGTTTTTATTCAAAAAAAAAAGTCTCAAGGGGGCAAAGCTATTGAGCAAAATATATTACAAATTTGGTTTTGAGTTGATTTAAAAAAATGAATTTTAAATAATCTAAAGAATGTTGATAATAGAGCAGCACTTCATGAACATACAACAGTTGTTTATAGTCAAAACAATTGTAATGGCTCTGAGCTATTGAGCAAAATTTTATAGAAATTAGCTTTAAAAAAATTGCAAAACTAAAGAATGTTGATGGTAGAGCAGCCGTTCCTGATGATACTACAGTTGGTTTTGGCCGTGTATTCTCAGTTAAGGGAGCGTGTTAAAAGTGCACAACTAATGTATTTTTCACTGGTAGAAGACAATTGCATTGCAACAAAGACACATTGGCCAAACAAAAGAATTATGAAGTGGCAATTGCATCATTTTTTTCAATGGATCAAAGCTATTGACTTAAGTATGCTAAAAAGTGGTATTAGATTTCATTAGAAAAAAAGTGGCAATTGCATCATTTTTTTCAATGGATCAAAGCTATTGACTTAAGTATGCTAAAAAGTGGTATTAGATTTCATTAGAAAAAAATCGAATTCATGTTTTGAAAATCTCAAGAATGTTGACGATAGAGCAGCTCTTCATGAACATGCAAAAGTTGTTTTTATTCAAAAAAAAAGTCTCAAGGGGGCAAAGCTATTGAGCAAAATATATTACAAATTTGGTTTTGAGTTGATTTAAAAAAATGAATTTTAAATAATCTAAAGAATGTTGATAATAGAGCAGCACTTCATGAACATACAACAGTTGTTTATAGTCAAAACAATTGTAATGGCTCTGAGCTATTGAGCAAAATTTTATAGAAATTAGCTTTAAAAAAATTGCAAAACTAAAGAATGTTGATGGTAGAGCAGCCGTTCCTGATGATACTACAGTTGGTTTTGGCCAAAATATATAAAAAGATAAAGATAAACTACTGCCGTTTTTCATAAAAATTAACAGACGGTGCACTTTTAACATGGTGCCTTAACCCGGCCTCAAATTTTCCCGTTATTTTAGACTAAATATGATACATATGAAACCGATATAGAAAAACAAGTTATGTTGCTTGTTGTCTATTGACAGCTGATTCAGAATATGTAATTAGTTTGTTTCTTGAAGGTGTCGATCATGAGGTATTGACTGTGAAATTCCGAATTTTGAATATAAAGCTAACTTCACCGCAGTAGTTAGCTAGTCAGTTTAAGTTAGCTAGTTAGTACAAGTTAGCTAGTTAGTACAAGTTAGCTAGTTAGTACAAGTTGGCTAGTCAGTACAAGTTGGCTTGTCAGTGTATGCTAGTCAGTGTATGTTAGCTAGTCAGTTGAAGTTAGCTAGTCAGTTGAAGTTAGCTAGTCAGTGTATGTTAGCTAGTCAGTTGAAGTTAGCTAGTCAGTTGAAGTTAGCTAGTCAGTTGAAGTTAGCTAGTCAGTTGAAGTTAGCTAGTCAGTTGAAGTAAGCTAGTCAGTTGAAGTTAGCTAGTCAGTTGAAGTTAGCTAGTCAGTTGAAGTTAGCTAGTCAGTGTATGTTAGCTAGTCAGTTGAAGTTAGCTAGTCAGTGTATGTTAGCTAGTCAGTTGAAGTTAGCTAGTCAGTTGAAGTTAGCTAGTCAGTTGAAGTTAGCTAGTCAGTTGAAGTTAGCTAGTCAGTGAAGTTAGCTAGTCAGTTGTTAGTAGTCAGTTGAAGTTAGCTAGTCAGTTGAAGTTAGCTAGTCAGTTGAAGTTAGCTAGTCAGTGTATGTTAGCTAGTCAGTTGAAGTTAGCTAGTCAGTTGAAGTTAGCTAGTCAGTTGAAGTTAGCTAGTCAGTTGAAGTTAGCTAGTCAGTTGAAGTTAGCTAGTCAGTTGAAGTTAGCTAGTCAGTTGAAGTTAGCTAGTCAGTTGAAGTTAGCTAGTCAGTTGAAGTTAGCTAGTCAGTTGAAGTTAGCTAGTCAGTTGAAGTTAGCTAGTCAGTTGAAGTTAGCTAGTCAGTGTATGTTAGCTAGTCAGTTGAAGTTAGCTAGTCAGTGTATGTTAGCTAGTCAGTTGAAGTTAGCTAGTCAGTTGAAGTTAGCTAGTCAGTTGAAGTTAGCTAGTCAGTTGAAGTTAGCTAGTCAGTTGAAGTTAGCTAGTCAGTTGAAGTTAGCTAGTCAGTTGAAGTTAGCTAGTCAGTTGAAGTTAGCTAGTCAGTTGAAGTTAGCTAGTCAGTTGAAGTTAGCTAGTCAGTTGAAGTTAGCTAGTCAGTTGAAGTTAGCTAGTCAGTTGAAGTTAGCTAGTCAGTTGAAGTTAGCTAGTCAGTCTAGTCAGTTGAAGTTGTTAGCTAGTCAGTTGAAGTTAGCTAGTCAGTTGAAGTTAGCTAGTCAGTTGAAGTTAGCTAGTCAGTTAAGTTAGCTAGTCAGTTGAAGTTAGCTAGTCAGTTGAAGTTAGCTAGTCAGTTGAAGTTAGCTAGTCAGTTGAAGTTAGCTAGTCAGTTGAAGTTAGCTAGTCAGTTGAAGTTAGCTAGTCAGTTGAAGTTAGCTAGTCAGTTGAAGTTAGCTAGTCAGTTGAAGTTAGCTAGTCAGTTGAAGTTAGCTAGTCAGTTGATGTTAGCTAGTCAGTTGAAGTTAGCTAGTCAGTTGAAGTTAGCTAGTCAGTTGAAGTTAGCTAGTCAGTTGAAGTTAGCTAGTCAGTGTATGTTAGCTAGTCAGTTGAAGTTAGCTAGTCAGTTGAAGTTAGCTAGTCAGTTGAAGTTAGCTAGTCAGTTGAAGTTAGCTAGTCAGTTGAAGTTAGCTAGTCAGTTGAAGTTAGCTAGTCAGTTGAAGTTAGCTAGTCAGTTGAAGTTAGCTAGTCAGTTGAAGTTAGCTAGTCAGTTGAAGTTAGCTAGTCAGTTGAAGTTAGCTAGTCAGTTGAAGTTAGCTAGTCAGTTGAAGTTAGCTAGTCAGTTGAAGTTAGCTAGTCAGTTGAAGTTAGCTAGTCAGTTGAAGTTAGCTAGTCAGTTGAAGTTAGCTAGTCAGTTATGTTAGCTAGTCAGTTGAAGTTAGCTAGTGAAGTTAGCTAGTCAGTTGAAGTTAGCTAGTCAGTTGAAGTTAGCTTGAAGTTAGCTAGTCAGTTGAAGTTAGCTAGTCAGTTGAAGTTAGCTAGTCAGTTGAAGTTAGCTAGTCAGTTGAAGTTAGCTAGTCAGTTGAGTTAGCTAGTCAGTTGAAGTTAGCTTAGCTAGTCAGTTGAAGTTAGCTAGTCAGTTGAAGTTAGCTAGTCAGTTAGCTAGCTAGTCAGTTGAAGTTAGCTAGTCAGTTGAAGTTAGCTAGTCAGTTGAAGTTAGCTAGTCAGTTGAAGTTAGCTAGTCAGTTGAAGTTAGCTAGTCAGTTGAAGTTAGCTAGTCAGTTGAAGTTAGCTAGTCAGTTGAAGTTAGCTAGTCAGTTGAAGTTAGCTAGTCAGTTGAAGTTAGCTAGTCAGTTGAAGTTAGCTAGTCAGTTGAAGTTAGCTAGTCAGTTGAAGTTAGCTAGTCAGTTGAAGTTAGCTAGTCAGTTGAAGTTAGCTAGTCAGTTGAAGTTAGCTAGTCAGTTGAAGTTAGCTAGTCAGTTGAAGTTAGCTAGTCAGTTGAAGTTAGCTAGTCAGTTGAAGTTAGCTAGTCAGTTGAAGTTAGCTAGTCAGTTGAAGTTAGCTAGTCAGTTGAAGTTAGCTAGTCAGTTGAAGTTAGCTAGTCAGTTGAAGTTAGCTAGTCAGTTGAAGTTAGCTAGTCAGTTGAAGTTAGCTAGTCAGTTGAAGTTAGCTAGTCAGTTGAAGTTAGCTAGTCAGTTGAAGTTAGCTAGTCAGTTGAAGTTAGCTAGTCAGTTGAAGTTAGCTAGTCAGTTGAAGTTAGCTAGTCAGTTGAAGTTAGCTAGTCAGTTGAAGTTAGCTAGTCAGTTGAAGTTAGCTAGTCTAGTCAGTTGAAGTTAGCTAGTCAGTTGAAGTTAGCTAGTCAGTTGAAGTTAGCTAGTCAGTTGAAGTTAGCTAGTCAGTTGAAGTTAGCTAGTCAGTTGAAGTTAGCTAGTCAGTGTATGTTAGCTAGTCAGTTGAAGTTAGCTAGTCAGTTGAAGTTAGCTAGTCAGTTGAAGTTAGCTAGTCAGTTGAAGTTAGCTAGTCAGTTGAAGTTAGCTAGTCAGTTGAAGTTAGCTAGTCAGTTGAAGTTAGCTAGTCAGTTGAAGTTAGCTAGTCAGTTGAAGTTAGCTAGTCAGTTGAAGTTAGCTAGTCAGTTGAAGTTAGCTAGTCAGTTGAAGTTAGCTAGTCAGTTGAAGTTAGCTAGTCAGTTGAAGTTAGCTAGTCAGTTGAAGTTAGCTAGTCAGTTGAAGTTAGCTAGTCAGTTGAAGTTAGCTAGTCAGTGTATGTTAGCTAGTCAGTGTATGTTAGCTAGTCAGTTGAAGTTAGCTAGACAGTTGAAGTTAGCTAGTCAGTTGAAGTTAGCTAGACAGTTGAAGTTAGCTAGTCAGTTGAAGTTAGCTAGTCAGTTGAAGTTAGCTAGTCAGTTGAAGTTAGCTAGTCAGTTGAAGTTAGCTAGTCAGTTGAAGTTAGCTAGTCAGTTGAAGTTAGCTAGTCAGTTGAAGTTAGCTAGTCAGTTGAAGTTAGCTAGTCAGTTTATGTTAGCTAGTCAGTTGAAGTTAGCTAGTCAGTTGAAGTTAGCTAGTCAGTTGAAGTTAGCTAGTCAGTTGAAGTTAGCTAGTCAGTGTATGTTAGCTAGTCAGTTGAAGTTAGCTAGACAGTTGAAGTTAGCTAGACAGTTGAAGTTAGCTAGTCAGTTGAAGTTAGCTAGTCAGTTGAAGTTAGCTAGTCAGTTGAAGTTAGCTAGTCAGTTGAAGTTAGCTAGTCAGTTGAAGTTAGCTAGTCAGTTGAAGTTAGCTAGTCAGTTGAAGTTAGCTAGTCAGTTGAAGTTAGCTAGTCAGTTGAAGTTAGCTAGTCAGTTGAAGTTAGCTAGTCAGTTGAAGTTAGCTAGTCAGTGTATGTTAGCTAGTCAGTTGATGTTAGCTAGTCAGTTGAAGTTAGCTAGTCAGTTGAAGTTAGCTAGTCAGTTGAAGTTAGCTAGTCAGTTGAAGTTAGCTAGTCAGTTGAAGTTAGCTAGTCAGTTGAAGTTAGCTAGTCAGTTGAAGTTAGCTAGTCAGTTGAAGTTAGCTAGTCAGTTGAAGTTAGCTAGTCAGTTGAAGTTAGCTAGTCAGTTGAAGTTAGCTAGTCAGTTGAAGTTAGCTAGTCAGTTGAAGTTAGCTAGTCAGTTGAAGTTAGCTAGTCAGTTGAAGTTAGCTAGTCAGTTGAAGTTAGCTAGTCAGTTGAAGTTAGCTAGTCAGTTGAAGTTAGCTAGTCAGTTGAAGTTAGCTAGTCAGTTGAAGTTAGCTAGTCAGTTGAAGTTAGCTAGTCAGTTGAAGTTAGCTAGTCAGTTGAAGTTAGCTAGTCAGTTGAAGTTAGCTAGTCAGTTGAAGTTAGCTAGTCAGTTGAAGTTAGCTAGTCAGTTGAAGTTAGCTAGTCAGTTGAAGTTAGCTAGTCAGTTGAAGTTAGCTAGTCAGTTGAAGTTAGCTAGTCAGTTGAAGTTAGCTAGTCAGTTGAAGTTAGCTAGTCAGTTGAAGTTAGCTAGTCAGTTGAAGTTAGCTAGTCAGTTGAAGTTAGCTAGTCAGTTGAAGTTAGCTAGTCAGTTGAAGTTAGCTAGTCAGTTGAAGTTAGCTAGTCAGTTGAAGTTAGCTAGTCAGTTGAAGTTAGCTAGTCAGTTGAAGTTAGCTAGTCAGTTGAAGCTAGTCAGTTGAAGTTAGCTAGTCAGTTGAAGTTAGCTAGTCAGTTGAAGTTAGCTAGTCAGTTGAAGTTAGCTAGTCAGTTGAAGTTAGCTAGTCAGTTGAAGTTAGCTAGTCAGTTGAAGTTAGCTAGTCAGTGAAGTTAGCTAGTCAGTTGAAGTTAGCTAGTCAGTTGAAGTTAGCTAGTCAGTTGAAGTTAGCTAGTCAGTTGAAGTTAGCTAGTCAGTTGAAGTTAGCTAGTCAGTTGAAGTTAGCTCAGTTGAAGTTAGCTAGTCAGTTGAAGTTAGCTAGTCAGTTGAAGTTAGCTAGTCAGTTGAAGTTAGCTAGTCAGTTGAAGTTAGCTAGTCAGTTGAAGTTAGCTAGTCAGTTGAAGTTAGCTAGTCAGTTGAAGTTAGCTAGTCAGTTGAAGTTAGCTAGTCAGTTGAAGTTAGCTAGTCAGTTGAAGTTAGCTAGTCAGTTGAAGTTAGCTAGTCAGTTGAAGTTAGCTAGTCAGTTGAAGTTAGCTAGTCAGTTGAAGTTAGCTAGTCAGTTGAAGTTAGCTAGTCAGTTGAAGTTAGCTAGTCAGTTGAAGTTAGCTAGTCAGTTGAAGTTAGCTAGTAAGTTGAAGTTAGCTAGTCAGTTCAAGTTAGCTAGTCAGTTCAAGTTAGCTAGTCAGTTCAAGTTAGCTAGTCAGTTCAAGTTAGCTAGTAGGTTTAGCTAAACTTACTGCTACCTGCTTAGCGCGGATTATGTTGCTAACTAGCTAGCTACAGCTGCAAACTAGTCTCATGAACCTGACATGTTTGTACAGCTTCAAAGTTAATGTTATCTTACTGCTTTATTAGCAAATCTTACAGTAGATGTTTAGTTATGACTTGGTTATGATGTGTGTAATTAGCATGTACTAGAGTACTGTATTGCTTGTCAATCTAGCTAATTTATACATCCTACATTCCGTTAGTATACTGTCAATAGACATCTACTTAGGTAACTATCTTGACCTGTTGTGTGCACTTTGACATCTGCTATGCAAAGTTAGCTAGAAAGGTGTGTACATGTTGGCTAGCTGACGAATTGGTACCAATACCTGCTTGGCTACGCACTTCGTTTAGTTACATTTAAATAGGTGGAGTAAAGACCTTGAATGCATTGATTGATTTACCTTTTGCTTTTCTATATTGTCCTTTTCCAGTGTCCGCCACAATTGTCATAAAAGTCATTCTACGACTGCCCAAAACATCACAACCTGAAACCTGCAATGAGATCATCTTGACACGACAGATGGAGGAGAAGATGGCAGCAGAGCTCTTTCCTAACAAGAAGCTGGCCGCCACATCCTCAACCAGCACAACTGACCATGAATACCAGCAGCAGAGTCTGAATAACAACAACACTAATCATCACAGATGCAACTGGCAAGGGCTTTATCCTACCATCAGAGAGAGGTAAGAAGCCAGAGCAATGGGGGTAGCTTCACATTAAAAGTTTTAACTAAATATAATAAAAACATACAGTGTGGTTAAGTTTAAGTACTCAGTCATATGCATATTATTTTACCTGGATTTGAAAATGTATACTTTTGGGGTACGTCTAAGATGTTCTAGTATGTTCTAGTTTATTCCAGTTGCATCCAGCTTCACCATGTGCAGTTTGGACTCTCCCAGCTGACCTGAGTTCATAGATCTAAGAACAATGCTTGGTTTATAATCTTTAAACATACCAGAAATGTATTTTAGGTGAAAAACAGTCAGTATATTATCATCAGTTTAAAATCTATTCTGTAACTGACTGGAAGCCCGTGTGAAGATTGAAGAATTTGAGTTTACAACAAACAAGGAATTTGTTCTTGCCTGTTACTACAACAGTTTATACACATTTAATAAACAAAAAAAGACTGATGTAAAATCCCCAAAAATATTTATTATCTTTTCATACATGACAGCAAATGGGCACGATTTAAGTTTGTGGTTTAATGAAGTTAACGAAGACCATTTAACAGCCTGGCCAACGCTTTAGTCAATATAATATCCTTTACAACCTAGTATGTAACATGGTTGGTTCAGAGGTTTTGTTACGATTTTATTTTCATATCAGATTCTTGTTCTGTTCAGCTGTGATACCCCTCTGCCGATCACAACTCAGCATTTGTACGCCTACACATCGACTACTCAAACATGCCAACAGCACAGTAACATTGTATGTTATACTGATCACATGACTTGCTTTCACAGGAATTCAATCATGTTCAACAATGAGTTGATGGCAGATGTCCATTTCGTTGTTGGACCCCCAGGAGGGACTCAACAAGTACCCGGGCACAAAGTAACTCATCTTTAAGTTTTTTCAGTTTCACTGTTATACTTGATGTTTAATGGTTTTACACCTCAATGGAACCACATAAAAATCTTTTGCTAACTAACTTTAGTCAAGAATAAATCAATAGAACTTATCTAAGGATTCTTACACTCTATTATTAATATGGTTTAAAGCTTGTAGTGACTAACATAATTCATTCATTGAATACCGTCTGGGTCAAGAACCATCTCAAATTAAATCAGTAACATTTTCTTTTAAATATGTCTAATTCGCTGAATACGTGTTGAGGTATTGACATAACACCACAGGGAGAACAGACATTTCTATGACACCATTTACAAGAACCTTTGTATCCTCTCTAGCGGTTGTACATCGTATGCGCTTTACAATCATCTCACCACTGTACTTCATCTGTTTCTTTAAATAACCAGTATGTACTGGCTGTGGGGAGCTCTGTGTTCCATGCTATGTTTTACGGCGAACTGGCAGAAGACAATGAGGAGATCCGTATTCCAGATGTGGAGACTTCCTCTTTCCTGGCCATGCTGAAGTAAGTTCCCGCGTTCTCTCATTAGACACAGTCAGTGTTCGTTGTACATTTCGGGAATGACGGAGGCTTTAGTTAATTGAAATCTAGGCTTATTTCTACAGGTCACAGCGTTGGTAAGGTCTAACGACCACAGCAACTCCATGTCTTAACCAACTCTTACTGCAATGGTCTGTCAGGTACATCTACAGTGATGAGATTGACCTTTGCGCGGACACAGTCCTCGCCACGCTCTACGCCGCCAAGAAGTACATGGTGCCCCATCTGGCTCGAGCCTGTGTCAGCTTTCTGGAGACCAGCCTGAGCGCCAAGAACGCCTGTGTGCTGCTGTCCCAGAGCTGCCTGTTCGAGGAGCCCGACCTAACACAGCGCTGCTGGGAGGTGATCGACGCCCAAGCGGAACTGGCGCTGCGCTCCGAGGGCTTCACAGACATCGACTCCGCCACCCTGGAGAGCATCCTGCACCGCGAAACCCTCAACGCCAAGGAGACGGTGGTGTTCGAGGCGGCGATGAACTGGGCGGAGGCCAAGTGCCTGCGCCAGGACCTGGCACCAACTCTGGAGCACAAGCGGCGGGCACTGGGCGAGGCCATCTACCTGATCCGCATACCCACCATGGCGCTGGACGACTTTGCCAATGGCGTGGCGCAGTCGGGAGTGCTGACGCTCAACGAGACCAACGACATATTCCTGTGGTACACGGCGGCCAAGAAGCCCGAGCTGCTGTTTGTCAGCAAGCCACGCACAGGCCTGTCGTCGCAGCGCTGCCATCGGTTCCAGTCGTGTGCCTACCGGAGCAACCAGTGGCGCTACCGCGGCCGCTGCGACAGCATCCAGTTCGCCGCGGACAAGCGGGTGTTCATCGCCGGCTTCGGCCTGTACGGCTCGAGCTGCGGCTCGGCCGAGTACAGCGCCAAGATCGAGCTGAAGAGGCAGGGGGTGCCGCTGGGCCAGAGCCACGTCAAGTACTTCTCAGATGGCTCGAGCAGCACCTTCCCGGTGTGGTTCGATTACCCCGTGCAGATCGAACCGGACACGTTCTACACGGCCAGCGTCGTCCTGGACGGCAACGAGCTCAGCTACTTTGGCCAGGAGGGTATGACGGAGGTCCAGTGTGGCATGGTCACGTTCCAGTTCCAGTGCTCGTCTGATAGCACCAACGGGACCGGGGTGCAGGGGGGTCAGATCCCGGAGCTCATCTTTTACGCTTGAGGCTTTAAACACACTTCTCTACTGCCATAGTGAATGCACTACATTTATGGGGGAACCGCTGTGCATGTTTTTTTATAGAGGGGCGAATAATCTTTGTGGCGGTTGTTTTGTTCTATATTCAAGTTTTTTTTTTACTCTAAGCCTTTGCAGTGACCAAAGTATATATATTTTTTTCCAATGAAAAGCATTTTTTCCTAGAAAATGTTAGCCTTGTGTTTTACTATTCATAGATGTCATTTCAACATTTAAGCTTAGGATGTTGGGAGAATTATTACCTCAAGCCGATGCATTCCTAGCCCGTTTTAAGAAATACTTAAACTTGACATTTGAGACGTGTAACTACGTTGATATTATAGTAAATATTTTCAGACTTCACATGTTCAGATTTGGCAAATTATTATGATGCTTTATACTGTTACTCATATATCCTGTAGTGTTTTCTGTGTCGTTAAGAAATGGCAACATAAACCTGTGCTGAGATTTGAGCTCAAAACATGTTGCATTTATCAACACAGTTTGAAACTCTTGTTGAACTACTATTGGGTCCTTTTTTTGGAACAGGACAGCCTTTTATTTTGCTTACTTATACACTTTATAAATGTTACGGAGAACCTATTATATTCTCAGAAAATCTAGTGTTGAAAAAAATATGTAAATGACAATGTTGCAGTGCTGTAACTTTAACAGTGCATGAATGTACCATTCAAATCTCAATTAAAATGATCAGGTTTTGTGATCTTGTGTGCAGTGTAATTTTTATATATTCTCTTAAGATGACAGGCAAATGTTACAATATAATAACCAATTTGAGCTCTTGGTATATTGCAGACAGTTGGTTATTTTTACAGTTGTTGTGGCACTGGTTTGTAGATGTTCTAGCGAGGGGAAAAAAAACACTTCAGAAATCTCTACAACCAGTACCATAGGGCACGGTTTTACACCTGGGTTACGGTCTGGCTGTTGCATTCAGCAGTACTGTACAAAATATTCTAACATGTTTAAAATAATCAAACAATATATTCAAAATTGTTCCTGACCAGGGCAGTTAATAGGTCACATTACTTAAGCCTCACAGACACAATGTGAGTGCAGTGTAACTTCTGTGGAGCCGTCCATAGCCTCTAGACACAGATAAAACATCTAGTTGCCAAGTCCTACATGATCTTCTGCTTCTTCCGGGCTTGAAACTGCTCTGTTTTGTTCTTAATAGACCTAATGAGCAGAGACAGACTGGGGTCAATCTTTTTTGTGGGTTCAGCCTCTGCCGGGCATGTGCCATCGGTTTTCTTATCCTCTTCCATTTCCTGCTTCCTGGCGTGGGCTTCCTGTGTGGGAAGTTCTTGTTTTCCCTCTGTCTTCTGGTCCTGGTCACACTGGCGCTCCTCCCTGCGCCGCTGCTTCTCAGCCTGGATGCTCTGGGTTCCTTTGGTTTTCTTGTAGCCCGGGTCCGATGGGTCCAGGTTGTACAGGTGGGACGTGAACATGGCCTGGAAACGAGGGTCCTTCACATCCACCTAGAAATTAGGAGACAAATAAATGGGGCCAGGTGTCAAGATCAATTAAGAGACAAAGGAATGGGCCAGGTGTCAATATCAATTAAGAGACAAAGAAATGGGGCCAGGTGTCAAGATCAATTAAGAGACAAAGAAACGGGGCCAGGTGTCAAGATCAATTAAGAGACAAAGAAACGGGGCCAGGTGTCAAGATCAATTAAGAGACAAAGAAACGGGGCCAGGTGTCAAGATCAATTAAGAGACAAAGAAACGGGGCCAGGTGTCAAGATCAATTAAGAGACAAATAAACGGGGCCAGGTGTCAAGATCAATTAAGAGACAAATAAATGGGGCCAGGTGTCAAGATCAATTAAGAGACAAATAAATGGGGCCAGGTGTCAAGATCAATTAAGAGACAAATAAATGGGGCCAGGTGTCAAGATCAATTAAGAAACAAAGGAATGGGCCAGGTGTCAAGAACAATGAGAACAACAAAAAGCTAAACAAGTGATGTAAACTAGTGTCTTTGAGGCATAGACAAAAGGTCCTGAAATTAAATATTTATACTATATCTCTGACCTGGAATTCATCCTCCTCCAGGCTAGCGCGGTCTTTCTTCAGAAGCTTCTTTCTCTTCTTCTTGGTCAAATTCTGCTCCTCTACAATCTTATCATAATTGAAGTGTTTGTGCTTGTCGTCTTCCTCGTCCTCCATCAGCAGGGCCATTTCAGCCTGTGGAGTTTGCAGAGGAATAATTATCATTCACACATCAACGTCATTGGTCAGAAACAGTGTTCCGGATACTAATGCCAACATAAATTCCATTGCAGTAGATAAATCACCTTTTGTTTCTCCAACTCCTCCAGCTCCTCGGGTGTCTTTTCCTCCACCTTTTTGTTCTTCTTACTCTTTGCCCTCTTTTTCAAATCTGTGAGATCTGTGGAACAAATTCAATGGTCAAACTTTCAATCAGCAAAGTTCTAGTGGTGAGGACAGTCAGAGAACGCTGGCTGACTACAGAACTCACCCAGGTCTTCAGAAAAGAATGGATCGTTAAGGTCAACATCCGGAGGAAGCTCGTCATTGCTGAGGTCTGACAGATCTGATTCCTGAAAGAAAAGGAAGGTTTCTCACAAATACAGTATGCATGCACTAAGCCAGCTATACCCAAATACAATTTAGGCTTAGGGGGGTACTGTTAGGGTCAAGGGTTAAAATTAGTGTAGTTGGAATTAGGTTTAAGACTGAAAAGAGTGAATTATTGGACCTTACAGGTACAGTGCACAAGTGCAAGAAATACATTTAAAAACGGTTTCCGTCTATTTTATTATTATTATTATTCACTCAATTGATCTCACTTGCTCTCCCTTGGTCCTTTTCTTCTTTCTCTTTTCCTTCTTCTTCTCCAAGAAACCTTCCCAGGGAGTCAGCTTGTCCTTCCCTTGAAGCTTCTTTCTCACTAACTGTTGAGTTGTCTCTTTCAGTCCTGAGGTGAGGAGTATGTGCAAACTTTTTAATTGTCATTGTCACGCCATTTGCTACCCTCGTATCAGAATTAAAACAACACATCTCGCAACTAATGAGCTGAGTGGTCAAAGCACAGGGACAAGCATTTACGTAGAAGGAGTGACAGCGTATAAAACCTAATTATAAGTGACAGCGCATAAAACCTAATTATAAGTGACAGCGCATATAGCCTAATTATAAGTGACAGCGCATAGAGCCTAATTATAAGTGACAGCGCATAGAGCCTAATTGTAAGTGACAGCGCATAGAGCCTAATTATAAGTGACAGCGCATAGAGCCTAATTATAAGTGACAGCGCATAGAGCCTAATTGTAAGTGACAGCGCATAGAGCCTAATTGTAAGTGACAGCGCATAGAGCCTAATTGTAAGTGACAGCGCATAGAGCCTAATTGTAAGTGACAGCGCATAGAGCCTAATTGTAAGTGACAGCGCATAGAGCCTAATTGTAAGTGACAGCGCATAGAGCCTAATTGTAAGTGACAGCGCATAGAGCCTAATTGTAAGTGACAGCGCATAGAGCCTAATGACAGCGCATGTAATTGTGACAGCGCATAGAGCCTAATTGTAAGTGACAGCGCATAGAGCCTAATTGTAAGTGACAGCGCATAGAGCCTAATTGTAAGTGACAGCGCATAGAGCCTAATTGTAAGTGACAGCGCATAGAGCCTAATTGTAAGTGACAGCGCATAGAGCCTAATTGTAAGTGACAGCGCATAGAGCCTAATTGTAAGTGACAGCGCATAGAGCCTAATTGTAAGTGACAGCGCATAGAGCCTAATTGTAAGTGACAGCGCATAGAGCCTAATTGTAAGTGACAGCGCATAGAGCCTAATTGTAAGTGACAGCGCATAGAGCCTAATTGTAAGTGACAGCGCATAGAGCCTAATTGTAAGTGACAGCGCATAGAGCCTAATTGTAAGTGACAGCGCCTATAGAGCCTAATTGTAAGTGACAGCGCATAGAGCCTAATTGTAAGTGACAGCGCATAGAGCCTAATTGTAAGTGACAGCGCATAGAGCCTAATTGTAAGTGACAGCGCATAGAGCCTAATTGTAAGTGACAGCGCATAGAGCCTAATTGTAAGTGACAGCGCATAGAGCCTAATTGTAAGTGACAGCGCATAGAGCCTAAGCCTTTGTAAGTGACAGCGCATAGAGCCTAATTGTAAGTGACAGCGCATAGAGCCTAATTGTAAGTGACAGCGCATAGAGCCTAATTGTAAGTGACAGCGCATAGAGCCTAATTGTAAGTGACAGCGCATAGAGCCTAATTGTAAGTGACAGCGCATAGAGCCTAATTGTAAGTGACAGCGCATAGAGCCTAATTGTAAGTGACAGCGCATAGAGCCTAATTGTAAGTGACAGCGCATAGAGCCTAATTGTAAGTGACAGCGCATAGAGCCTAATTGTAAGTGACAGCGCATAGAGCCTAATTGTAAGTGACAGCGCATAGAGCCTAATTGTAAGTGACAGCGCATAGAGCCTAATTGTAAGTGACAGCGCATAGAGCCTAATTGTAAGTGACAGCGCATAGAGCCTAATTGTAGCCTAATTGTAAGTGACAGCGCATAGAGCCTAATTGTAAGTGACAGCGCATAGAGCCTAATTGTAAGTGACAGCGCATAGAGCCTAATTGTAAGTGACAGCGCATAGAGCCTAATTGTAAGTGACAGCGCATAGAGCCTAATTGTAAGTGACAGCGCATAGAGCCTAATTGTAAGTGACAGCGCATAGAGCCTAATTGTAAGTGACAGCGCGCATAGAGCCTAATTGTAAGTGACAGCGCATAGCGTAAGTGACAGCGCATAGAGCCTAATTGTAAGTGACAGATAGAGCCTAATTGTAAGTGACAGCGCATAGAGCCTAATTGTAAGTGACAGCGCATAGAGCCTAATTGTAAGTGACAGCGCATAGAGCCTAATTGTAAGTGACAGCGCATAGAGCCTAATTGTAAGTGACAGCGCATAGAGCCTAATTGTAAGTGACAGCGCATAGAGCCTAATTGTGACAGTGAGCCTAATTGTAAGTGACAGCGCATAGAGCCTAATTGTAAGTGACAGCGCATAGAGCCTAATTGTAAGTGACAGCGCATAGAGCCTAATTGTAAGTGACAGCGCATAGAGCCTAATTGTAAGTGACAGCGCATAGAGCCTAATTGTAAGTGACAGCGCATAGAGCCTAATTGTAAGTGACAGCGCATAGAGCCTAATTGTAAGTGACAGCGCATAGAGCCTAATTGTAAGTGACAGCGCATAGAGCCTAATTGTAAGTGACAGCGCATAGAGCCTAATTGTAAGTGACAGCGCATAGAGCCTAATTGTAAGTGACAGCGCATAGAGCCTAATTGTAAGTGACAGCGCATGAGCCTAATTGTAAGTGACAGCGCATAGAGCCTAATTGTAAGTGACAGCGCATAGAGCCTAATTGTAAGTGACAGCGCATAGAGCCTAATTGTAAGTGACAGCGCATAGAGCCTAATTGTAAGTGACAGCGCATAGAGCCTAATTGTAAGTGACAGCGAGCCTAATTGTAAGAGCCTAATTGTAAGTGACAGCGCATAGAGCCTAATTGTAAGTGACAGCGCATAGAGCCTAATTGTAAGTGACAGCGCATAGAGCCTAATTGTAAGTGACAGCGCATAGAGCCTAATTGTAAGTGACAGCGCATAGAGCCTAATTGTAAGTGACAGCGCATAGAGCCTAATTGTAAGTGACAGCGCATAGAGCCTAATTGTAAGTGACAGCGCATAGAGCCTAATTGTAAGTGACAGCGCATAGAGCCTAATTGTAAGTGACAGCAGCGCATAGAGCCTAATTGTAAGTGACAGCGCATAGAGCCTAATTGTAAGTGACAGCGCATAGAGCCTAATTGTAAGTGACAGCGCATAGAGCCTAATTGTAAGTGACAGCGCATAGAGCCTAATTGTAAGTGACAGCGCATAGAGCCTAATTGTAAGTGACAGCGCATAGAGCCTAATTGTAAGTGACAGCGCATAGAGCCTAATTGTAAGTGACAGCGCATAGAGCCTAATTGTAAGTGACAGCGCATAGAGCCTAATTGTAAGTGACAGCGCATAGAGCCTAATTGTAAGTGACAGCGCATAGAGCCTAATTGTAAGTGACAGCGCATAGAGCCTAATTGTAAGTGACAGCGCATAGAGCCTAATTGTAAGTGACAGCGCATAGAGCCTAATTGTAAGTGACAGCGCATAGAGCCTAATTGTAAGTGACAGCGCATAGAGCCTAATTGTAAGTGACAGCGCATAGAGCCTAATTGTAAGTGACAGCGCATAGAGCCTAATTGTAAGTGACAGCGCATAGAGCCTAATTGTAAGTGACAGCGCATAGAGCCTAATTGTAAGTGACAGCGCATAGAGCCTAATTGTAAGTGACAGCGCATAGAGCCTAATTGTAAGTGACAGCGCATAGAGCCTAATTGTAAGTGACAGCGCATAGAGCCTAATTGTAAGTGACAGCGCATAGAGCCTAATTGTAAGTGACAGCGCATAGAGCCTAATTGTAAGTGACAGCGCATAAGAGCGCATAGAGCCTAATTGTAAGTGACAGCGCATAGAGCCTAATTGTAAGTGACAGCGCATAGAGCCTAATTGTAAGTGACAGCGCATAGAGCCTAATTGTAAGTGACAGCGCATAGAGCCTAATTGTAAGTGACAGCGCATAGAGCCTAATTGTAAGTGACAGCGCATAGAGCCTAATTGTAAGTGACAGCGCATAGAGCCTAATTGTAAGTGACAGCGCATAGAGCCTAATTGTAAGTGACAGCGCATAGAGCCTAATTGTAAGTGACAGCGCATAGAGCCTAATTGTAAGTGACAGCGCATAGAGCCTAATTGTAAGTGACAGCGCATAGAGCCTAATTATAAGTGACAGCGCATAGAGCCTAATTATAAGTGACAGCGCATAGAGCCTAATTATAAGTGACAGCGCATAGAGCCTAATTATAAGTGACAGCGCATAGAGCCTAATTATAAGTGACAGCGCATAGAGCCTAATTATAAGTGACAGCGCATAGAGCCTAATTATAAGTGACAGCGCATAGAGCCTAATTATAAGTGACAGCGCATAGAGCCTAATTATAAGTGACAGCGCATAGAGCCTAATTATAAGTGACAGCGCATAGAGCCTAATTATAAGTGACAGCGTATAGAGCCTAATTATAAGTGACAGCGTATAGAGCCTAATTATAAGTGACAGCGTATAGAGCCTAATTATAAGTGACAGCGTATAGAGCCTAATTATAAGTGACAGCGTATAGAGCCTAATTATAAGTGACAGCGTATAGAGCCTAATTATAACAGTGAGCCTAATTATAAGTGACAGCGTATAGAGCCTAATTATAAGTGACAGCGTATAGAGCCTAATTATAAGTGACAGCGTATAGAGCCTAATTATAAGTGACAGCGTATAGAGCCTAATTATAAGTGACAGCGTATAGAGCCTAATTATAAGTGACAGCGTATAGAGCCTAATTATAAGTGACAGCGTATAGAGCCTAATTATAAGTGACAGCGTATAGAGCCTAATTATAAGTGACAGCGTATAGAGCCTAATTATAAGTGACAGCGTATAGAGCCTAATTATAAGTGACAGCGTATAGAGCCTAATTATAAGTGACAGCGCATAGAGCCTAATTATAAGTGACAGCGCATAGAGCCTAATTATAAGTGACAGCGCATAGAGCCTAATTATAAGTGACAGCGCATAGAGCCTAATTATAAGTGACAGCGCATAGAGCCTAATTATAAGTGACAGCGTATAGAGCCTAATTATAAGTGACAGCGTATAGAGCCTAATTATAAGTGACAGCGCATAGAGCCTAATTATAAGTGACAGCGTATAGAGCCTAATTATAAGTGACAGTGTATAGAGCCTAATTATAAGTGACAGCGCATAGAGCCTAATTATAAGAGCCACGGTACATTTCCAATGTAGCACATCAACCCTATTGATGTGTTAGATAAGTGTTACTTTTCTATTCCATTTGTTGTCTTGCAATTCGCGAAAATACCAAAAGTCTAAAATCTCTTGATGAAATTGCTAGTTTGTTGCTTGAAGGTTACACTACTTTTACAAAAGCAAGTTTCATTTTAACCGTTATTTTTGCTTTCGATTTTTTTCTCACTTGAAAACAATTGATTAATTATATAATTAATTAAACAGTTGATCAACCAAGAAAAACGTACTAAACATTGGAAATAAGTAAAAGCAGATGACACACATCCAATGTAAGGGCCCTACCTGGCACCCAAGTGATCTCCATCTCCATGCCTGTGTCCTCCTTTTTCTCCTGCTCCTGGATCACCTTCAGCATCTCTCTGTATTTCTTTATCTGCTCTGTGCTACTCTTCCCTTTTTTGGTCTTCTCCACCACCTTGATGAGCTCTTCCTGAGGTTTAGCTAAACATGCAAAGAAATCAAATGAATAGACATTGATTATATACACAATGTGGTACACAGAGTGCAGTTTGATGAGGACAAACAAATCAATGGAATATGGTTGGATGAGCTTAAAGAATTTGGTGGGCGAATGAGCCTACAAGCTGTGAGTTGAACTGACTTCAATGTGTGTTTGTGTGTACATGGTACAGTATCTAACAAAAGTGAGTACACCCCTCATATTTTTGTAAATATTTGATTATGTCTTTTCATGTGACAATACTGAAGAAATGACACTTGCTACCATCTAAAGTAGTGAGTGTACAGCTTGTATAACAGTGTACATTTGCTGTCCCTTCAAAATAACTCAACACACAGCCATTAATGTCTGAACCGCTGGCAACAAAAGTGAGTACACCCTTAAGTGAAAAACCTGAAACCCTTTTCTCACCAGTTGCCATTAATCTACTGTCCTGCACATTTTATTTTATCATTGGATTTCACACAGCTTCGGCAACCATCGTTGAAACATCAATATAGTGATCCTAGTTACTTCTGCAGTTTGTTATTCAGCATCCTACTGAGGCGTATTAAATCCCCATATAAAATATGGTTCCTTCCTACCCTCTGGAAGATTCTCTTCCTTCTCCTGCATCCCCATCTCTTCACCCTCGTCTTCTTCGCTGGAGGAGGCCAGGTAAGCATTGAAGTCCATCTGCAGCAGCTCATCCTTGTTAAACTTCTTGTTCAAGGCCGTGACGCGCTCGTGGTCCGTCTCATCCCAGGTCACCTCCACCTGACGTAGTTGACACAGAGACACGTCATCACAGGCTTGAGAAGAACTACAAAATGACATGTCATTCCTAATGAGCATATGAGAGGAAGTGTGCCCAACCTTTATAAACCCATTAGTGACCATATCAGAGGAAGTGGGCCCAACCTTTATAAACCCAGTAGTGAGCATATCAGAGGAAGTGGGCCCAACCTTTATAAACCCATTAGTGAGCATATCAGAGGAAGTGGGCCCAACCTTTATAAACCCATTAGTGAGCATATCAGAGGAAGTGGGCCCAACCTTTATAAACCCAGTAGTGAGCATATCAGAGGAAGTGGGCCCAACCTTTATAAACCCATTAGTGAGCATATCAGAGGAAGTGGGCCCAACCTTTATAAACCCGTTAGTGAGCATATCAGAGGAAGAGGGTCCAACCTTTATAAACCAATTAGTGACCATATCAGAGGAAGTGGGCCCAACCTTTATAAACCCATTAGTGAGCATATCAGAGGAAGTGGGCCCAACCTTTATAAACCCGTTAGTGAGCATATCAGAGGAAGTGGGTCCAACCTTTATAAACCCATTAGTGAGCATATCAGAGGAAGTGGGCCCAACCTTATAAACCCATTAGTGAGCATATCAGAGGAAGTGGGCCCAACCTTTATAAACCCATTAGTGACCATATCAGAGGAAGTGGGCCCAACCTTTATAAACCCATTTGTGAGCATATCAGAGGAAGTGGGCCCAACCTTTATAAACCCATTAGTGAGCATATCAGAGGAAGTGGGCCCAACCTTTATAAACCCATTAGTGAGCATATCAGAGGAAGTGGGCCCAACCTTTATAAACCCATTAGTGAGAGCATATCAGAGGAAGTGGGCCCAACCTTTATAAACCCATTAGTGAACATATCAGAGGAAGTGGGCCCAAGCTTTATAAACCCATTAGTGAGAGCATATCAGAGGAAGTGGGCCCAACCTTTATAAACCCATTAGTGAGAGCATATCAGAGGAAGTGGGCCCAACCTTTATAAACCCATTAGTGAGCATATCAGAGGAAGTAGGCCCAACCTTTATAAACCCATTAGTGAGAGCATATCAGTGGAAGTGGGCCCAACCTTTATAAACCCATTAGTGAGAATATCAGAGGAAGTAGGCCCAACCTTTATAAACCCATTAGTGAACATATCAGAGGAAGTGGGCCCAACCTTTATAAACCCATTAGTGAACATATCAGAGGAAGTGGGCCCAACCTTTATAAACCCATTAGTGAGCATATCAGAGGAAGTGGGCCCAACCTTTATAAACCCATTAGTGAGAGCATATCAGAGGAAGTGGGCCCAAGCTTTATAAACCCATTAGTGAGAGCATATCAGAGGAAGTGGGCCCAAGCTTTATAAACCCATTAGTGAGAGCATATCAGAGGAAGTGGGCCCAACCTTTATAAACCCATTAGTGAGAGCATATCAGAGGAAGTGGGCCCAACCTTTATAAACCCATTAGTGAGAGCATATCAGAGGAAGTGGGCCCAACCTTTATAAACCCATTAGTGAGCATATCAGAGGAAGTAGGTTCAACCTTTATAAACCCATTAGTGAGAGCATATCAGAGGAAGTGGGCCCAACCTTTATAAACCCATTAGTGAGAGCATATCAGAGGAAGTGGGCCCAACCTTTATAAACCCATTAGTGAGCATATCAGAGGAAGTAGGCCCAACCTTTATAAACCCATTAGTGAACATATCAGAGGAAGTGGGCCCAACCTTTATAAACCCATTAGTGAGCATATCAGAGGAAGTGGGCCCAAACTTTATAAACCCAGTAGTGAGTATATCAGAGGAAGTGGGCCCAACCTTTGAAGTGGCTGCCGCGGTGGAGGTGAACAGCTTAGGTGTGTAGGCAGAAAGGTCCACGTCTGTGGCCACATCCTTCGGCTCCTCGTCGAACGTCACATCGTCTGGGATAAATCTACTCTTACAGACAGAAAGGAGAACCGTCACCACAGTATTATGGTGATTAACAGTAAGTGCCAAACCTAAGGACAACCGTCAACACATTTACCATGGTATTATGGTGATTAAAACCTAAGCAATGACGCGCTATAAAAGTCTCTCATGGTTTCTTGCCTCTGCCACACATTATTTAATAGCATCCTATAAGCTCTCATTTAGGTTTTATTCACCATTCTGGTGCGACAGGCATTTCCATCAGATCGATCCTGGGTACGCCACCTGTCAGCTTAATTGTGTCATGGTGCCCTTACTAAATACTGCATCATGTTTGTTTAACACTTATTCTTTTGGTGTACACTAACTTTAAATTGTCATAGCAGGAACAAGATGCACAGTGTCTTGACAAAACAAAATGCTTAGGTTCCTCATGGGAGTACAGGGATGTTTACTTTTTGCAGTAGAAAATGTTATCAGTATGGGAATTATTTAAGACATAATTAAGACATAGTAAGTCACAACAGGGCCAAAATACTCACAAGAAGTGAGAACGCCCCTCGCATATTTGTTAATATATGATTATATCTTTTTTTTATGTGACAACTCTGAAGAAATGACACTTGCTACAATGTAACATATCGAGTGTACAGCTTGTATAACAGAGTGCATTTCCTTTCCCTTCAAAATAACTCTACACACAGCCAATAACGTCGAAACCACTGGCAACAAAAGTGTCTTGTCCACCGTGCTGCAGTTCAGTTTCAGGGTCTTGGCAATCTTCTTATAGCCAAAGTCATCTTTATGTAGAGCAACAATTCATTTTTACAAATCCTCAGAGTTCTTTGCCATGAGGTGCCATGTTGAACTTCCAGTGACCAGTATGAGTGTGAGAGTGATTACAACAAATTTAACAAACCTGCTTCCCATTCACACCTGAGACCTTGTAACACTAACGAGTCACAGAAAATGGCTAATTGGGCCACAATTTGGACATTTTCTCTTAGGGGTGTACTCACTTTTGTTGCTAGCGGTTCAGACATTAATGGCTGTGTGTTGAGTTATTTTGAAGGGACAGCAAATGTACACTGTTATACAAGCTGTACACTCACTACTTTACATGGTAGCAAGTGTCATTTCTTCAGTGTGGTCACATGAAAAGATATAAAATATTTACAAAAATGTGAGGGGTGTACTCACTTTTCTGAGATACTGTACATGTCATATATGTCACGCTTTCAGACATATTTTAGTGAAACCATCATGTATTTTCCTTTACCGGAGATCCAAAACGGAGCAGCTGCTCTCATACTCAAAGCCGTCACACTCCTGGTAGATTTTAGTTGCAGTGTCAGTTGAGTCACACTCCACCACCGCATAATAGTATTTCAACCGCTTGAACTGATAGTCACGCGTCCTCTCTCTGTAAATCCTGAAATACACAGTTAAACACAGAACTGATAGTCACGCGTCCTCTCTCTGTAAATCCTGAAATACACAGTTAAACACAGAACTGATAGTCACGCGTCTTCTCTCTGTAAATCCTGAAATACACAGTTAAACACAGAACTGATAGTCACGCGTCCTCTCTCTGTAAATCCTGAAATACACAGTTAAACACAGAACTGATAGTCACGCGTCCTCTCTCTGTAAATCCTGAAATACACAGTTAAACACAGAACTGATAGTCACGCGTCTTCTCTCTGTAAATCCTGAAATACACAGTTAAACACAGAACTGATAGTCACGCGTCTTCTCTCTGTAAATCCTGAAATACACAGTTAAACACAGAACTGATAGTCACGCGTCCTCTCTCTGTAAATCCTGAAATACACAGTTAAACACAGAACTGATAGTCACGCGTCCTCTCTCTGTAAATCCTGAAATACACAGTTAAACACAGAACTGATAGTCACGCGTCCTCTCTCTGTAAATCCTGAAATACACAGTTAAACACAGAACTGATAGTCACGCGTCCTCTCTCTGTAAATCCTGAAATACACAGTTAAACACAGAACTGATAGTCACGCGTCTTCTCTCTGTAAATCCTGAAATACACAGTTAAACACAGAACTGATAGTCACGCGTCTTCTCTCTGTAAATCCTGAAATACACAGTTAAACACAGAACTGATAGTCACGCGTCCTCTCTCTGTAAATCCTGAAATACACAGTTAAACACAGAACTGATAGTCACGCGTCCTCTCTCTGTAAATCCTGAAATACACAGTTAAACACAGAACTGATAGTCACGCGTCCTCTCTCTGTAAATCCTGAAATACACAGTTAAACACAGAACTGATAGTCACGCGTCTTCTCTCTGTAAATCCTGAAATACACAGTTAAACACAGAACTGATAGTCACGCGTCCTCTCTCTGTAAATCCTGAAATACACAGTTAAACACAGAACTGATAGTCACGCGTCTTCTCTCTGTAAATCCTGAAATACACAGTTAAACACAGAACTGATAGTCACGCGTCCTCTCTCTGTAAATCCTGAAATACACAGTTAAACACAGAACTGATAGTCACGCGTCTTCTCTCTGTAAATCCTGAAATACACAGTTAAACACAGAACTGATAGTCACGCGTCCTCTCTCTGTAAATCCTGAAATACACAGTTAAACACAGAACTGATAGTCACGCGTCCTCTCTCTGTAAATCCTGAAATACACAGTTAAACACAGAACTGATAGTCACGCGTCTTCTCTCTGTAAATCCTGAAATACACAGTTAAACACAGAACTGATAGTCACGTGTCCTCTCTCTGTAAATCCTGAAATACACAGTTAAACACAGAACTGATAGTCACGCGTCCTCTCTCTGTAAATCCTGAAATACACAGTTAAACACAGAACTGATAGTCACGCGTCCTCTCTCTGTAAATCCTGAAATACACAGTTAAACACAGAACTGATAGTCACGCGTCCTCTCTCTGTAAATCCTGAAATACACAGTTAAACACAGAACTGATAGTCACGCGTCCTCTCTCTGTAAATCCTGAAATACACAGTTAAACACAGAACTGATAGTCACGCGTCCTCTCTCTGTAAATCCTGAAATACACAGTTAAACACAGAACTGATAGTCACGCGTCCTCTCTCTGTAAATCCTGAAATACACAGTTAAACACAGGACTGATCCGTCAGGTACGCTCCGTTTCATATCAGGCTCCATTGGTCCTTTTGTGTAATCTTTCAATGAGCATTGAAGTGCCTTGCACATGGGCACACATTTCAGGTTTTACATCCACGGGTGGATAGTTGACATCTGTGTGGTACAGAGGTAGGATGCACATACTTCTCCTCCTCAGTGTCTTTCTCTGGATCTTCTGAGAGGGCCATCAGCTCTAGGGGACCCTGGGTCTGCTCCAGCTCAATCCGCTCCTTCCCAAATTCTGAGGGGAAGATCTAAGCAAACATGGACACACACAGACAATTTGTGACTTTTATCGGCAGACGCAGTGACAAATCTACTAAGATTGAGTGACAGGCGGTAGAATCTCAACGGGAGCATTGGTAGGGTCTCAACGGGGGCATTGGTAGGGTCTCAACGGGGGCATTGGTAGGGTCTCAACGGGGGCATTGGTAGGGTCTCAACGGGGGCATTGGTAGGGTCTCAACGGGGGCATTGGTAGGGTCTCAACGGGGGCATTGGTAGGGTCTCAACGGGGGCATTGGTAGGGTCTCAACGGGGGCATTGGTAGGGTCTCAACGGGGGCATTGGTAGGGTCTCAACGGGGGCATTGGTAGGGTCTCAACGGGGACATTGGTAGGGTCTCAACGGGGACATTGGTAGGGTCTCAACGGGGGCATTGGTAGGGTCTCAACGGGGACATTGGTAGGGTCTCAACGGGAGCATTGGTAGGGTCTCAACGGGGGCATTGGTAGGGTCTCAACGGGGACATTGGTAGGGTCTCAACGGGGACATTGGTAGGGTCTCAACGGGGACATTGGTAGGGTCTCAACGGGGGCATTGGTAGGGTCTCAACGGGGGCATTGGTAGAGTCTCACCTTCACAGAGAGCATTGGTAGGGTCTCACCTTCACAGAGAGCACGACACCTCCTTTAGGCTTGAATGAATTGAACAGAGCAAGCAGGTCTTTGGCTTTCATCCGGTCCCAGTCCATGTTACAAACTGCAAGCCTTTGGGTTACCTGTTGGGGCGTGAGGAAAAACAGACACAGAACCGTTGTGTACATGTTCTGGTAGACAATGAAGGGAACTTAGTAGAGGAAGTTCTTCTGAACTACTGTGACACGGCTACAGACCTCCTCGCCGCGCGGCGCGTCCTTGCACAGCTCCCCCCAGTTGTGCTCAATCTCCATTTCCTCATGCCGCAAGACGGCTTCTACGTCGTCCTCGTCGTCGTCCTCATCCGAGCTGGTTTCCACGTTGCCCTTCCCTCTGGCCAGATCCGGCCCACTTCCGTCACTGTCCTCATCCGATTCCGAACTGGACTCATCCTCTGAGCCGCTCGCCACTTCGCTCTCTGACGATCCATCATCGTCTTCACCCTCGTCATCGTCCTCATCTTCACAATTGTCTAGGACGGTGCCCACCAGGTCCACGTCCTCTTCCGCCTGTTCCTCGCGGTCGTCCTCGGCTTTGGCTCCTGTTAAAAAGCAAGTTTTGATGCCGACAAAAGACTTCCAACATAATGGATGGACCGTTTGAATACAGAAAAAAAAAACAGTTGGCCTGAAGTCCAAAGAAAACAACTGATCACCCACTAGCTCATACAACACGGTAATCTCTTCTACTTACCCACTTCACACTCACTGACTCCTCTGACAGACTGATGTTCTCTGGGCCCACTCTTCGTGGGTGCTGAACCTTGACCCTTTAGAGGATCTACTGCAACTTTATTCACTCCTTTCCGATGGTCCTTCTTTTTCTTTCTCCCCTCGTCATCGTTTCCAGTCTTTTCCTCCTCAGAGTCGGAAAGATTGTAAAAACGTTTCAGGTCCTCAGAAGAGGTGTGGTTGATTGGTCGACCGCGTTTGTCGACCGTGTACTTGAGCTTGAACCGGTCCTCGTGGAACATGGCCTGGAAGCGCTTGTCGATCTTGACCTTGTGCTCCCTCTCAGGCATCTCCCAGAAGCGCGGGTCCTTTTTCAATTTCTTAAAGCGGTCATCGTCACCCTGGCCTTTTTTGGAAGCCATGACAACCAAGTTGTGTTGGTGGTCTATCTGCAATGCAAAATCAAACCATGTAAAGTTTTTTGGACAAACTGAGGGAACAGATTTTGAATCAGTGCTGTAATCTAGTCTGTTTGTAATATATCTTTCTAACGTGTAGGATTTATTGATAGACTATGGAACAAATCACACATGCAGATCAAGTACTAATGTTTAATGGTAAACCCTACTATGACCTGCTCTCCATCTTCAACTTCACCAAGCAATTCATAAGAAAATGTGTGGATACTTTTATTACAACTCTTTATTATATGTAGCTAGATAAGTGCATTAGTTTTTCAGCCAACAACAAGCAAGGTAACGCACTAGTGATAAGCATTGCGCTGAGCAACTTGGACCAATGTTAAGATCAGAGGTTAGTATGAACAAAAAAACTCAAATAATTCACATACATATTTAGCAAAGATAAAAGAGCGACGCAATAAGTATTAAGCGGAATCAAGACTAACCAAAACAACAGCTTCTGTGAACGTATCCACGTGTTCTCCCAGCATGCACCAGTGTCGTGAACTCTATTCCCATTTCCGCGTACGGCAAGCCACGTGGTACAGAATATTCAAACGCGAATCTGCAGTTCAGCCCATATTTAATTTTTCGTGTGTTCATTATACAGCAAAGCTACCAATTATATATTATTATACAATTATAATTATGATATATTATTATATTTTCAAATAAGGTCAGCAAAACATCAGCTTGCTTTTTATAATGTAAATATATTTTACATTATAATATAAATAATCCAGTTCCGTGTTTTCCATGTGTAGAGATGTGTGGAGGTCAAAGTGGATGGAGGAGACAGGAAGAACAAGGCTGCCTACACTCATGTGTTATCCTATGGGTTTACACTTATTACTGTTGTTAGAGAGTTATTTATCAAAATGAACAATTTAATAGTTAGTCGTTTTCTGAATTGTAATTGTGTCTGCACGAGGGTTTGGAAAGAAGTCCCAGGTAGACTTCTGGCCACTGAACAACATAATGCATTTCACTCGCACAGAAATATAATGACAGATAGTACAAGATCTCCACCCATGAAAGACCCTGTGTCCTTTTGCAAAAGTCGGTGTTCTCGATGGTCCGATTTTCCAAGGCAGTCATCAGGCAGGGTTGGATGTACAATGAATGTGTTTGACAGGACAATGAAGAGGAGGCAGAAGAAATGGGCTGCATCACAAGACACAGACAAATACGACTATCTGAGAGATGAGGCATGGGATCTTATCTTGCTCTTCATAAATGTTGTGCGTATGAGTATTTTGTACGAAACCTTTTTGTATTCATTTGCAGGTTGGCAGCAGAGTTGCAGACAGGGTCTATGACATTGCAAGGTATGACAACATAACAGAAACGTTGACCATTTTCTTAGAATGTGGGATGTCTTTCGCTGACTTGCTGGACTTATTTTCCACAGAACATTTCCATTGGCGTTAGACATTGGCTGTGGGAAAAGTCACATTGCAGAGCATTTGCACAAGGTGACACTAACTTAAGATGAAATACAATATTGATAAATGACCTTATGTTATATTTAACGTTTTTTTTATTTTTAGGAAGTAGTTGAGCAGCTCATCCTAACGGACATCTCTGAAAAGATTTTGGTGGGTTATTTAAAATGTAATAGTTAATATTATTCTAAAGAGCAGCTTGGCTTAATTGGCGTACAGATGTGTAAGCTCTGTGCATGATTGGCGTACAGATGTGTAAGCTCTGTGCATGATTGGCGTACAGATGTGTAAGCTCTGTGCATGATTGGCGTACAGATGTGTAAGCTCTGTGCATGATTGGCGTACAGATGTGTAAGCTCTGTGCATGATTGGCGTACAGATGTGTAAGCTCTGTGCATGATTGGCGTACAGGTGTGAAAGCTCTGTGCATGATTGTCGTACAGGTGTGTAAGCTCTGTGCATGATTGGCGTACAGGTGTGTAAGCTCTGTGCATGATTGGCGTACAGGTGTGTAAGCTCTGTGCATGATTGACGTACAGGTGTGTAAGCTCTGTGCATGATTGACGTACAGGTGTGTAAGCTCTGTGCATGATTGGCGTACAGGTGTGTAAGCTCTGTGCATGATTGACGTACAGGTGTGTAAGCTCTGTGCATGATTGACGTACAGGTGTGTAAACTCTGTGCATGATTGGCGTACAGGTGTGATAGCTCTGTGCATGATTGGCGTACAGGTGTGTAAGCTCTGTGCATGATTGACGTACAGGTGTGTAAACTCTGTGCATGATTGGCGTACAGGTGTGAAAGCTCTGTGCATGATTGTCGTACAGGTGTGTAAACTCTGTGCATGATTGTCGTACAGGTGTGTAAACTCTGTGCATGATTGGCGTACAGGTGTGAAAGCTCTGTGCATGATTGGCGTACAGGTGTGTAAGCTCTGTGCATGATTGGTGTACAGATGTGTAAGCTCTGTGCATGATTGACGACCGTTATTGGGAGAGTGCCATGGACGTCCCCTTATGCTCCTCAGATGAACACAAGGGAAAATGAAATCCCTACCCGCTGTGTTGTGGCCGACGAAGAGTTTCTGCCGTTTAAAGAGAACACATTTGACCTGGTGGTCAGCAGTTTGAGGTGATTATGTCCTGTTGATTGTACCTGTGATGTAGCATTCATTCACGCTCTTGTCAAATTTTCGTGGGTTTTTCAAACCTGCTTGCAATTTATAAACGTAATTTGAATCTTCACCCAATCAGCCTTCACTGGATCAATGATCTTCCTGGAGCTTTGAGACAGGTAACAAGGCTTATTTTGTCTTTATTTCATTATATTTTGGGTTAGTTCCTACACACTTTCATTCAGAGCAACTTCTATTACTGCATACATTGGTGAATTGCACACTTAGAAATTCAGGCCAAAATCTAAATGTGGACTTTGCAACGCTGCAATGTGCTGGTGTAGAATATGAGGACTAACTACTAAGTATCCAGGGTATTTATTGTATGCACAGTTAGTTTATTGGGTTTACTTGAGGAGAGACAGCTTTTGAGGTGTTATTTAATCTTAAAAATCAATAATGCAATAATGCTTACATTGACCCGCTTGCAAGGGGTGCTATGGTTACAAAGACATTTACTTTTGTTGTATGGAAGATGTCTACAGTCTGTACTTCATGATGCCATTATCTCAGCACCCTGGTAAAGTACTTCATAATGCCATTATCTCAGCACACTGGTAAAGTACTTCATAATGCCATTATCTCAGCACCCTGGTAAAGTACTTCATAATGCCATTATCTCAGCACCCTGGTAAAGTACTTCATGATGCCATTATCTCAGCACCCTGGTAAAGTACTTCATGATGCCATTATCTCAGCACCCTGGTAAAGTACTTCATGATGCCATTATCTCAGCACCCTGGTTAAGTACTTTATAATGCCATTATCTCAGCACCCTGGTAAAGTACTTCATGATGCCATTATCTCAGCACCCTGGTTAAGTACTTTATAATGCCATTATCTCAGCACCCTGGTAAAGTACTTCATAATGCCATTATCTCAGCACCCTGGTAAAGTACTTCATGATGCCATTATCTCAGCACCCTGGTAAAGTACTTCATGATGCCATTATCTCAGCACCCTGGTAAAGTACTTCATGATGCCATTATCTCAGCACCCTGGTAAAGTACTTTATAATGCCATTATCTCAGCACCCTGGTTAAGTACTTTATAATGCCATTATCTCAGCACCCTGGTTAAGTACTTTATAATGCCATTATCTCAGCACCCTGGTAAAGTACTTCATGATGCCATTATCTCAGCACCCTGGTTAAGTACTTTATAATGCCATTATCTCAGCACCCTGGTAAAGTACTTCATAATGCCATTATCTCAGCACCCTGGTAAAGTACTTCATGATGCCATTATCTCAGCACCCTGGTTAAGTACTTTATAATGCCATTATCTCAGCACCCTGGTAAAGTACTTCATGATGCCATTATCTCAGCACCCTGGTAAAGTACTTCATGATGCCATTATCTCAGCACCCTGGTAAAGTACTTAGAAAATTATTGGTCCATAAAGCAAAGCAAGGTCCATAAAGGCATGGTTGGCGTAGTGTGTAGGCGTAGTGTGTAGGCGTAGTGTGTAGGTGTAGTGTGTAGGCGTAGTGTGTAGGCGTAGTGTGTAGGCGTAGTGTGTAGGCGTAGTGTGCAGGCGTAGTGTGCAGGCGTAGTGTGCAGGCGTAGTGTGCAGGCGTAGTGTGCAGGCGTAGTGTGCAGGCGTATTGTGCAGGCGTATTGTGTAGGCGTAGTGTGTAGGTGTCCCAATACCTTTATTCATATAGTGTATATTTGACTGTCGCTCTGTCTTGTCGATACCTCTTTCTCCCCATAGATCAACCAGGTCCTGAAGCCAGACGGGGCTTTCATTGGGGCCATGGTTGGCGGTGAGACTCTGTACGAGCTGCGCTGCTCCCTGCAGTTAGCTGAGCTAGAGAGGGAAGGGGGCTTCTCCCCCCACGTGTCCCCGTACACGGCTGTTACAGACCTGGGCAACCTGCTGAGCCAGACGGGCTTCAACATGCTGACAGTGGTGAGGCCGTGGACGTCCTGACCTTTAGTAATATACACCGTGATCCCACAGTTGTAAGGCTAGTTGCACACGTGATATTGATGACGTCAAGTGGACATGTAACGTGTGTTTTCCCCCCCCCGTAGGACATTGATAGTATTCAAGTGCACTATCCTGGACTTCTGGAGGTCATGACTGACTTGCAAGGTAAACTGTAAACAGTACATTATAATGTATTATATGATGACATCTGAGTTATGTTGCAGACGCTCTTATCCAGAGCGACTTGCAGTAGTAATCATACACGTTTGTACTGGCCTCATCGAGGGAATTTAGTCCACATATTGGGTGTTTGAGTGTCACCCTAACCCAAACCCTACAAGTTCTGGCTAACCCAAACCCTACAAGTTCTGGCTAACCCAAACCCTACAAGTTCTGGCTAACTCAAACCCTACAAGTTCTGGCTAACCCAAACCCTACAAGTTCTGGCTAACCCAAACCCTACAAGTTCTGGCTAACCCAAACCCTACAAGTTCTGGCTAACCCCAACCCTACAAGTTCTGACTAACCCAAACCCTACAAGTTCTGGCTAACCCAAACCCTACAAGTTCTGGCTAACCCAAACCCTACAAGTTCTGGCTAACCCAAACCCTACAAGTTCTGGCTAACCCAAACCCTACAAGTTCTGGCTAACCCCAACCCTACAAGGTCTGGCTAACCCCAACCCTACAAGTTCTGGCTAACCCCAACCCTACAAGTTCTGGCTAACCCCAACCCTACAAGTTCTGGCTAACCCCAACCCTACAAGTTCTGGCTAACCCAAACCCTACAAGTTCTGGCTAACCCAAACCCTACAAGTTCTGGCTAACCCAAACCCTACAAGTTCTGGCTAACCCAAACCCTACAAGTTCTGGCTAACCCAAACCCTACAAGTTCTGGCTAACCCAAACCCTACAAGTTCTGGCTAACCCAAACCCTACAAGTTCTGGCTAACCCAAACCCTACAAGTTCTGGCTAACCCAAACCCTACAAGTTCTGGCTAACCCAAACCCTACAAGTTCTGGCTAACCCAAACCCTACAAGTTCTGGTTAAAATAATTTCAGTTTGAATACATATTGTGGAACACTGTCATTCCACTGTTATTGGAGGTATATTTAATTTTCTGGTGTTAAAATGCATAATAATTTGTTCAGCGCCAAACTGTGAGCAGCACATTTAAAACTCCCATTCTCTTAAAACGCTCAGATGATAAATCAAATGGGAATCTTAAAATCCAAAAAGTTCCTAATCCGTAGTGTCTTGAGACTGGGAATTCTACATAAATTCATATGGTAAAAATAATTTAGCAGCTCAAGGTATGCTTCAATACCTTTCTGAAAACAGTTTAAGAAACGTTGACCAAAGAATTCAGCACGAGGCTATACAATAAAATTGGCTAACATGTTAACAATGAAATATCCAGGTATGGGGGAGAGCAACTGTTCTTGGAACAGGAAGAAGATGCTGCACAGAGACACCATATTAGCTGCAGCTGCCATCTACCAAGGTGAGCATGTTAGAAATCCTGGGGATTATAAACATGTTAGAAATCCTGGTGATTATAAACATGTTAGAAATCCTGGTGATTATAAACATGTTAGAAATCCTGGTGATTATAAACATGTTAGAAATCCTGGTGATTATAAACATGTTAGAAATCCTGGTGATTATAAACATGTTAGAAATCCTGGTGATTATAAACATGTTAGAAATCCTGGTGATTATAAACATGTTAGAAATCCTGGTGATTATAAACATGTTAGAAATCCTGGTGATTATAAACATGTTAGAAATCCTGGTGATTATAAACATGTTAGAAATCCTGGTGATTATAAACATGTTAGAAATCCTGGTGATTATAAACATGTTAGAAATCCTGGTGATTATAAACATGTTAGAAATCCTGGTGATTATAAACATGTTAGAAATCCTGGTGATTATAAACATGTTAGAAATCCTGGTGATTATAAACATGTTATAAATCCTGGTGATTATAAACATGTTAGAAATCCTGGTGATTATAAATATCCTTATTCTTCTATATATCGTGATTATAAACATGTTAGTTAGAAATCCTGGTGATTAAGGTTTGAGGTGTGTCTGACATCTAACTGCTTCAAATTCTAAAATGTGATTAATTCCTTGCAGAGATGTATGGTTGTGACGATGGCTCAGTTCCTGCTACTTTTGAAATCCTCTACATGATTGGTTGGAAACCTCACTCGTCACAGGTGTGTATTTTGAAACATCTCTCCCATGTGTTGCAGGAATATAACGTTTATGTACAATTGATAATGAAAGTCTTTACACCTCCTTATTTTACCAGATTGTTTGCTGTTTTTCAATAATGTCTAAAATAGCATTGAATGTGAATATCTTTATTTTCTTACTCTTTGCTCAACATTTTCAAACTGAAAGAATGTTATAGAACAGCCAACAAATATTCTTACCCTGCTGTATAAATATTAGCGCAGTTGCTTTAGGCAGCCATTTCAGCTGTGAATGCTTAATATCGTATTTGAAACACTAAAATAAATGATTTCACACTGATGTTAGATCTTTAATTTAACATCATTTCCCAATAATAATGGAATAACAACTGAGAGACCAATAAATAATAAATTGTGAGAAGTAGTAATGCTCTTTTCACCATACAAAATTTAGAGGCAAGAGCAATAAGACGTTTTGAGTTCTGATGGTTGATCAAAGCTGGAAAACCCAAATGCATTATATGGATGTACATTACGTTGGTGTGCATTACGTTGGTGTGCATTACGTGGGTGTGCATTACGTGGGTGTGCATTACGTGGATGTGCATTACGTGGGTGTGCATTACGTGGGTGTGCATTACGTGGGTGTGCATTACGTGGGTGTGCATTACGTGGATGTGCATTACGTGGGTGTGCATTACGTGGGTGTGTATTACGTGGGTGTGCATTACGTGGGTGTGCATTACGTGGGTGTGTATTACGTGGGTGTGTATTACGTGGGTGTGCATTACGTGGGTGTGCATTACGTGGGTGTGCATTACGTGGATGTGCATTACGTGGGTGTGCATTACGTGGGTGTGCATTACGTGGATGTGCATTACGTGGGTGTGCATTACGTGGGTGTGCATTACGTGGGTGTGCATTACGTGGGTGTGTATTACGTGGGTGTGCATTACGTGGGTGTGCATTACGTGGGTGTGCATTACGTGGGTGTGCATTACGTGGGTGTGCATTACGTGGGTGTGTATTACGTGGGTGTGTATTACGTGGGTGTGTATTACGTGGGTGTGCATTACGTGGATGTGCATTACGTGGATGTGCATTACGTGGATGTGCATTACGTGGGTGTGCATTACGTGGGTGTGCATTACGTGGGTGTGTATTACTTGGATGTACATGATCCCTCTCCCATTGAAGAAGGAACCTGGGCGTTAATATGAAGACCCGGTCTCCTTAAAAATGCTGTTAATTTATATCAGGCTAATGTATAGATTCTTACTTTTTAGTTCAGAATATTTCGGTACATACTGGTAAAGCATGATGTGAATGTAAAGTCAGGTGAAAAGCAGAACGGAGGTTACAAAATAAGGGGGATTTTAACTGATTCAAGACACTTTGAATGATGACATGTCTTTGCAGTTGTTAAGCTGATCGAGTCCTTACCAATAACGAGAAAAGGCATTCAGACAGTTGACTTTCAATGGTTAAGCAAAGGATTCAGATGCTCGGGTTAATTATGTTTCACTCTTGGTAGGCAAAACCAGCTGAAAGAGGCTCTGCAAATGTGTCGTTTGGAGAGCTCTCGAAGATTGGCCAGCCATTAACCGAAGACAAGACTTAGAAGAGAACGTCCGAAGTCATAAAACAAAGCTGCAATTAGGTTTATGTATCAGTTCCCCTGTGAAAGAATTAAAGAGCTACTAGCCAGCAGGCCAGCACTAGGTCATTTGATAAATTAAATTTAAGATGGAATTATGTCACTTTATTAACAGCCATAACTGAGATTCCTCCACCCAGTTTTTTACGGTTTCCATACAGTTGGTGAGAGATTTTCATTTGTTCTAAAATCAGCATTTTTAGAAACAAATTCATCAGTATGAATATGTGTTTCCACCAAACTGCAAGAAAAGCAGCTCTGTAATGACGTAGTGCTCATTAAAAGTTCCTGTGTACTGAATAAAAATAGTACTGTATCCAATATATATATCCAATACATATTTAACAAACCAATCCAAACACTAAATAGAATATTGATTAGGGAATTCAGATACAATGTTTGTAGTACACCTGTATGTTATTGATTCTATCAAAAACAAGCCGTTTTGAGCCAGACATTGAAATATTAAATTGATGATGTAACGGGTACTGATAGATATGCTGTGAAATGTATTGTTTATCATGTTTCAATAAAAAAACTCAAATATAAGCATTAATTGAGTGAAAACTGAATAAAGAAATTAAGAAGTATTACATTTAAAAACATGTTTGCCACAAGTATTGGCACCCTAGATAATCTAATCACACTACCTTAACTTTTGTGGGTTCTCAGTGAACGTCCCAAAGTATATGACAAATAAAATGCGGTCAGGCTGTTTCTTATGTGTCCTTTACATCTGGTTTTCATGAAACGGCTACAAGACTAAGGACCATTATAGCAGGCATTAGATATGTATTGGCTTTGGGCTTTTTGACGACTAAGGAACAGATAGACAGTGAACAGATAGGGAGAAAAGCAAGGCTTTATCAGCGACCTTGAATGTTCTCCTACAGTAACAATGAGAGAGTGAAGAATGTCCTTCAGTACTGTAGCAACCCTGGTAAGATCGCTGGTTGGGGGGGGGTCTCTGGTTGAACTCCCCCAGCTGGACGCAGCGTTAATGTCAGATGTCCAGTAGGAAGAGGGCCATCAGAGAGGCGTGTAGCCGTGATGTACTTGGATAAGTGAAGCGTGAGGACACACACTCACGTTTGGTGGAGGTAGTGCGCTCGGCTGCAGATCCTAAGGTCGCTGGTTCAACTCTCCCCCCCCGCCGGACTGTACAGTACCATGTGTCCATTACAGTACCATGTTTGTATATTAAATATGCACACACCTAGATATTTTAATAAAGTCCATCTGAAAGTTGTCTCGCAATATCAGCATGACAAAGTGTGAGGGTGAAATTTGGACTGGAAGTAGTCCAGTAATAATTTGACCTCCCACTAATTGCAACAGCTATTTTACTTGTATCATGCCCCTAAAAGTATTCTATTAAACATACGAGGGAAAGTTCAGAAAAATGTATTCCATTAACGGACGTAGCATAAATGAATGATGTTTAACATTGCGTGAATTAGCATCGCGACTAGCGTAAAATTAGCATTGCGGTGTTGATGTCCAAGCAGAAGCTACAACAACTACAACTGCCATCACACTGTCTTCAGTTTTAGTATTGAGAGTGTAGTACTTTAATTCTGGTTGCACATATTGTTTGAACTTAAAAAAATAAGATTGAGAAAAACATAGTTATTTATTTTATTTTTAATTTGTGGAAAGGTGTTCAGTTGGAAGGTCACATGCAGTTATAAGGTCTGAACAGATTCATGTGAAATCATACAGGAGAGAAGCCAGTCAGTTGAGTTGGTGACAAATTATTTTACAGTGCTTGCATATTGTTCTGTGTTTTATTGCATATTGTTCTGTATGTCTATCATATGTTTTTTCGTGCATATGATCATTCATACTCAGAAAGTATGAACCTGCACTGTTTAGCATTTTGTGACTTCCAGTCAAAAAAATAAAATGTCATCTTTCATTTTTGAAGATTTCTTATAAATATTGTCTGGTTTTGATCTCAGGGACCATCACACCCGAGCCATAAACTGTTTGCCCCCCCTGCCATCAGGCAAGCGTTACAGATCTCTACTTGCCCGCACCAGCAGGCTCAGGAACAGTTTATTTCCTACTGCTGTTAACATACTGAACTCTGAACCCCGTTTGGTAACCTAGCATATACTCTGCTACCTTATTTTTATCTCCCATTTGCACAATGAGTACTGCTGTACCCCCATTGCTACCTCTTGACTACACACGTCTAACTTATTTACTTGATCTGCCATTTGCACAACACATTCTGTTTTTACTCTTCTTGCTACCTCTTACCCTGCACACTGATAGCATATTTATTATATTTTCCATCTGCACAATGCTTATCGTTTGTACTATCCATTTACCACTTGCACAGATGTTCTCTGCTGGTGTTGCCCTGTGCACATTTGCTACATTGTTCAACTGAATACCTGCACATTTACATATCCATGTCAACTGCACATCTTGACACTGTACTCCATTTCATTACGCTGTACTCCATTTCATTACGCTGTACTCCATTTCATTACGCTGTACTACATTTCATTACATTGTACTCCATTTCATTACACTGTACTCCATTTCCCACTGCTCTCTTTGCACTTCTGGCTGGATGCAAACTGCATTTGGTTGTACTGTACTTGTACTGTCCAATGACAATTACATTGAATCTAATCTGATCTCGTGAACCTGATGTCGTGAATCGTCACACACCCCTAGTGGCTAATATAGAATATATATATTGGTGACTATGGTCCCGGCTGCTTTGAGATCATTGAACAGATCCTCCTGTGTAGTTCTGGGCTGATTCCTCACAGTTCTCTTGGTCATTGAAACTTTTACATGGAGCCCCAGACTGAGGGAGATTGACAGTTATTTTGTATTTCTTCCATTTGTGAATAATCGCACCAACTGTTGTCACCTTCTCACCAGGCTGCTTGGCAATGGTCTTGTAGCATATTCCAGCCGTGTGTAGGTCTACAATATTGTCCCAGACATCCTTGGGACAGCTCTTTGGTTTTGGCCATGATGGAGAGTTTAGAATCTGATTGATTGCTTCTGTGGACAGGTGTATTTTATACAGGTAAGAAAGTGACCTTTAAGAGAGTGCTCCTAATCTCAGCTCGTTACCTGTATAGAACACAACTGGAAGCCAGAAATCATGGTGATTCACTGGGAGCAAATACTTATTTTACTGAGAAAAGTTAATGCTGGTGTCAGAAGCCAGTGCATCGCAGTTAGTCGCATATGGATCTGGTGTTTGATAGGGTCGTGGTCAGGGCTCTGGTGTTTGATAGGGTCGTGGTCAGGGCTCTGGTGTTTGATAGGGTTGAGGTCAGGGCTCTAGTGTTTGATAGGGTCGTGGTCAGGGCTCTGGTGTTTGATAGGGTTGTGGTCAGGGCTCTGGTGTGTGATAGGGTTGAGGTCAGGGCTCTGGTGTTTGATAGGGTCGTGGTCAGGACGACTTTTACACACCATGTGTCTCAGCTCTGTAACGTTACATGTTCTGACATTTTGTGGCTGAGTTGATGTAGTTCCTAAATGCTTCCACTTTGCAATAATACAGTTGATTATGGAAAATCTAGAAGGAAAGTGAGAGAGTTCAGTGAGCTCTTTAGAATGACCCATTCAATTACAGTAGCGCCATTACAGTAGCGCCATTACAGTAGCGCCATTACAGTAGCGCCATTACAGTAGCGCCATTACAGTAGCGCTATTACAGTAGCGCTATTACAGTAGCGCTATTACAGTAGCGCTATTACAGTAGCGCTATTACAGTAGCTCTATTACAGTAGCGCTATTACAGTAGCGCTATTACAGTAGCGCTATTACAGTAGCGCTATTACAGTAGCGCTATTACAGTAGCGCTATTACAGTAGCGCTATTACAGTAGCTCTATTACAGTAGCGCTATTACAGTAGCTCTATTACAGTAGCGCTATTACAGTAGCGCTATTACAGTAGCGCTATTACAGTAGCGCTATTACAGTAGCTCTATTACACACTGGAATTCAATGAGCTCTGGAGAACAACCAATTCTTTCACAAATGTTATGAATGCAATGATTAAGAGGAATGGTCCAATTCTTTAGACCACCCCCAGAAGCGCGCACACACTGCACACGTATTTAAGTACATGGGTCATTATGCCATTTTATGCAATCTGCACATGTAATAACACATATTCCACACCCGTTGTAATAAAATAATTACTTGACCTAACATTTTCTACTGGAAACATAGTAAGGACAGCGAGTAAAAAGCAGGTTGCAAAATATGAACATAGAGTGTGTGTATTAAAGTCAACGAGTGAGTTGGTCACAACTAGTACAGTAACTCAGCTACCGGCACTTCTGATAACAGTTGTTCTCTCAAGTTCCAGATAATGTCCTGGGAAGGCACTATGCACTTTGGTTCGGTGCCTTAAACTGGTACAATCTAGACTGGACCCAGATCTGTTTAAGTAATCTTACCAATTTGGCCATGGAAGCGCATAGGTATATTAATTAGCAAAACAGTACAAAGATCTTGTGACCAGGCTATCCCAGATGCGTCCCAAACGTCCTTATCCGGTTCCGTGGCTGCTGTAGTCAAAGACACCTTTCTTGAAGAACGAGGAGAACTCACAGATGGTGTGCTTTGATAGGTGCAGACTGCCTTCAGAATCGGAATCGGCACTGAGAGGGGAGCCAGAGGAGGGTGACATCATCACCCTGAAGAAATGTTTCAGATATTTCTGGAGGAGCAAACAAGTATAAGAGATGATACGAATAATGGAAATGCCAGGGATCATTTATGTGCGAGTTAGCAATAATAGCATGATATAGCAAGTGAATACTTATCCAACAGCGCCATCTGCTGTCCAAACACAGTTCTAAAAAAGGTCACAGGCACAGCTTGTTCCCACAAGCCAACAAGAAGTTCTACAGATTAGTCTTAGTCAAATACAAAACGTATATTTATCCAAGCGAAAATACATCTGTGAAACTCGTCACAAGATCTGTCCCAAAAGACCAATAGGAGCAGAGCTGGCTGCCCCTAGAGCAACAAGGGTGAACCAATAGGAGCAGAGCTGGCTGCCCCTAGAGCAACAAGGGTGAACCAATAGGACCAGAGCTGGCTGTCCCTAGAGCAACAAGGGTGAACCAATAGGAGCAGAGCTGGCTGCCCCTAGAGCAACAAGAGTGAACCAATAGGAGCAGAGCTGGCTGTCCCTAGAGCAACAAGCGTGAATCAATAGGAGCAGAGCTGGCTGCCCCTAGAGCAACAAGGGTGAACCATTGGAGCAGAGCTGGCTGTCCCTAGAGCAACAAGGGTAAACCAATAGGAGCAGAGCTGGCTGCCCCTAGAGCAACAAGGGTGAACCAATAGGAGCAGAGCTGGCTGCCCCTAGAGCAACAAGGGTGAACCAATAGGAGCAGAGCTGGCTGCCCCTAGAGCAAAAAGGGTGAACCAATATGAGCTGAGCTGGCTGCCCCTAGAGCAACAAGGGTGAACCAATAGGAGCAGAGCTGGCTGCCCCTAGAGCAACAACGGTGAACCAATAGGAGCAGATCTGGCTGCCCCTAGAGCAACAAGGGTGAACCAATAGGACCAGAGCTGGCTGTCCCTAGAGCAACAAGGGTGAACCAATAGGAGCAGAGCTGGCTGCCCCTAGAGCAACAAGAGTGAACCAATAGGAGCAGAGCTGGCTGTCCCTAGAGCAACAAGCGTGAATCAATAGGAGCAGAGCTGGCTGCCCCTAGAGCAACAAGGGTGAACCATTGGAGCAGAGCTGGCTGTCCCTAGAGCAACAAGGGTAAACCAATAGGAGCAGAGCTGGCTGCCCCTAGAGCAACAAGGGTGAACCAATAGGAGCAGAGCTGGCTGCCCCTAGAGCAACAAGGGTGAACCAATAGGAGCAGAGCTGGCTGCCCCTAGAGCAAAAAGGGTGAACCAATATGAGCTGAGCTGGCTGCCCCTAGAGCAACAAGGGTGAACCAATAGGAGCAGAGCTGGCTGCCCCTAGAGCAACAACGGTGAACCAATAGGAGCAGATCTGGCTGCCCCTAGAGCAACAAGGGTGAACCAATAGGAGCAGAGCTAGCTGCCCCTAGAGCAACAAGGGTGAACCAATAGGAGCAGAGCTAACTGCCCCTAGAGCAACAAGGGTGAACCAATAGGAGCAGAGCTGGCTGCCCCTAGAGCAAAAGGGTGAACCAATAGGAGCAGAGCTGGCTGCCCCTAGAGCAACAAGGGTGAACCAATATGAGCTGAGCTGGCTGCCCCTAGAGCAACAAGGGTGAACCAATAGGAGCAGAGCTGGCTGTCCCTAGAGCAACAAGGGTGAACCAATAGGAGCAGAGCTGGCTGTCCCTAGAGCAACAAGGGTGAACCAATAGGAGCAGAGCTGGCTGCCCCAAGAGCAACAAGGGTGAACCAATAGGAGCAGAGCTGGCTGCCCCTAGAGCAACAAGGGTGAACCAATAGGAGCAGAGCTGGCTGCCCCTAGAGCAACAAGGGTGAACCAATAGGAGCAGAGCTGGCTGCCCCTAGAGCAACAAGGGTGAACCAATAGGAGCAGAGCTGGCTGCCCCTAGAGCAACAAGGGTGAACCAATAGGAGCAGAGCTGGCTGCCCCTAGAGCAACAACGGTGAACCAATAGAAGCAGAGCTGGCTGTCCCTAGAGCAACAAGGGTGAACCAATAGGAGCAGAGCTGGCTGCCCCTAGAGCAACAAGGGTGAACCAATAGGAGCAGAGCTGGCTGCCCCTAGAGCAACAAGGGTGAACCAATAGGAGCAGAGCTGGCTGCCCCTAGAGCAACAAGGGTGAACCAATAGGAGCAGAGCTGGCTGCCCCTAGAGCAACAAGGGTGAACCAATAGGAGCAGAGCTGGCTGCCCCTAGAGCAACAAGGGTGAACCAATAGGAGCAGAGCTGGCTGTCCCTAGAGCAACAAGGGTGAACCAATAGGAGCAGAGCTGGCTGCCCCTAGAGCAACAAGGGTGAACCAATAGGAGCAGAGCTGGCTGCCCCTAGAGCAACAAGGGTGAACCAATAGGAGCAGAGCTGGCTGCCCCTAGAGCAACAAGGGTGAACCATTGGAGCAGAGCTGGCTGTCCCTAGAGCAACAAGCGTGAATCAATAGGAGCAGAGCTGGCTGCCCCTAGAGCAACAAGGGTGAACCATTGGAGCAGAGCTGGCTGTCCCTAGAGCAACAAGGGTAAACCAATAGGAGCAGAGCTGGCTGCCCCTAGAGCAACAAGGGTGAACCAATAGGAGCAGAGCTGGCTGCCCCTAGAGCAACAAGGGTGAACCAATAGGAGCAGAGCTGGCTGCCCCTAGAGCAAAAAGGGTGAACCAATATGAGCTGAGCTGGCTGCCCCTAGAGCAACAAGGGTGAACCAATAGGAGCAGAGCTGGCTGCCCCTAGAGCAACAACGGTGAACCAATAGGAGCAGATCTGGCTGCCCCTAGAGCAACAAGGGTGAACCAATAGGAGCAGAGCTAGCTGCCCCTAGAGCAACAAGGGTGAACCAATAGGAGCAGAGCTAACTGCCCCTAGAGCAACAAGGGTGAACCAATAGGAGCAGAGCTGGCTGCCCCTAGAGCAAAAAGGGTGAACCAATAGGAGCAGAGCTGGCTGCCCCTAGAGCAACAAGGGTGAACCAATATGAGCTGAGCTGGCTGCCCCTAGAGCAACAAGGGTGAACCAATAGGAGCAGAGCTGGCTGTCCCTAGAGCAACAAGGGTGAACCAATAGGAGCAGAGCTGGCTGTCCCTAGAGCAACAAGGGTGAACCAATAGGAGCAGAGCTGGCTGCCCCAAGAGCAACAAGGGTGAACCAATAGGAGCAGAGCTGGCTGCCCCTAGAGCAACAAGGGTGAACCAATAGGAGCAGAGCTGGCTGCCCCTAGAGCAACAAGGGTGAACCAATAGGAGCAGAGCTGGCTGCCCCTAGAGCAACAAGGGTGAACCAATAGGAGCAGAGCTGGCTGCCCCTAGAGCAACAAGGGTGAACCAATAGGAGCAGAGCTGGCTGCCCCTAGAGCAACAACGGTGAACCAATAGAAGCAGAGCTGGCTGTCCCTAGAGCAACAAGGGTGAACCAATAGGAGCAGAGCTGGCTGCCCCTAGAGCAACAAGGGTGAACCAATAGGAGCAGAGCTGGCTGCCCCTAGAGCAACAAGGGTGAACCAATAGGAGCAGAGCTGGCTGCCCCTAGAGCAACAAGGGTGAACCAATAGGAGCAGAGCTGGCTGCCCCTAGAGCAACAAGGGTGAACCAATAGGAGCAGAGCTGGCTGCCCCTAGAGCAACAAGGGTGAATAGGAGCAGAGCTGGCTGCCCCTAGAGCAACAAGGGTGAACCAATAGGAGCAGAGCTGGCTGCCCCTAGAGCAAAAAGGGTGAACCAATAGGAGCCGAGCTGGCTGCCCCTAGAGCAACAAGGGTGAACCAATAGGAGCAGAGCTGGCTGCCCCTAGAGCAACAAGGGTGAACCAATAGGAGCAGAGCTGGCTGCCCCTAGAGCAACAACGGTGAACCAATAGGAGCAGATCTGGCTGCCCCTAGAGCAACAAGGGTGAACCAATAGGAGCAGAGCTAGCTGCCCCTAGAGCAACAAGGGTGAACCAATAGGAGCAGAGCTAACTGCCCCTAGAGCAACAAGGGTGAACCAATAGGAGCAGAGCTGGCTGCCCCTAGAGCAACAAGGGTGAACCAATAGGAGCAGAGCTGGCTGCCCCTAGAGCAACAAGGGTGAACCAATAGGAGCAGAGCTGGCTGTCCCTAGAGCAACAAGGGTGAACCAATAGGAGCAGAGCTGGCTGTCCCTAGAGCAACAAGGGTGAACCAATAGGAGCAGAGCTGGCTGCCCCAAGAGCAACAAGGGTGAACCAATAGGAGCAGAGCTGGCTGCCCCTAGAGCAACAAGGGTGAACCAATAGGAGCAGAGCTGGCTGCCCCTAGAGCAACAAGGGTGAACCAATAGGAGCAGAGCTGGCTGCCCCTAGAGCAACAAGGGTGAACCAATAGGAGCAGAGCTGGCTGCCCCTAGAGCAACAAGGGTGAACCAATAGGAGCAGAGCTGGCTGCCCCTAGAGCAACAAGGGTGAACCAATAGGAGCAGAGCTGGCTGTCCCTAGAGCAACAAGGGTGAACCAATAGGAGCAGAGCTGGCTGTCCCTAGAGCAACAAGGGTGAACCAATAGGAGCAGAGCTGGCTGTCCCTAGAGCAACAAGGGTGAACCAATAGGAGCAGAGCTGGCTGCCCCTAGAGCAACAAGGGTGAACCAATAGGAGCAGAGCTGGCTGCCCCTAGAGCAACAAGGGTGAACCAATAGGAGCAGAGCTGGCTGCCCCTAGAGCAACAAGGGTGAACCAATAGGAGCAGAGCTGGCTGCTGCCCCTAGAGCAACAAGGGTGAACCAATAGGAGCAGAGCTGGCTGCCCCTAGAGCAACAAGGGTGAATAGGAGCAGAGCTGGCTGCCCCTAGAGCAACAAGGGTGAACCAATAGGAGCAGAGCTGGCTGTCCCTAGAGCAACAAGGGTGAACCAATAGGAGCAGAGCTGGCTGTCCCTAGAGCAACAAGGGTGAACCAATAGGAGCAGAGCTGGCTGTCCCTAGAGCAACAAGGGTGAACCAATAGGAGCAGAGCTGGCTGCCCCTAGAGCAACAAGGGTGAATAGGAGCAGAGCTGGCTGCCCCTAGAGCAACAAGGGTGAACCAATAGGAGCAGAGCTGGCTGCCCCTAGAGCAACAAGGGTGAATAGGAGCAGAGCTGGCTGCCCCTAGAGCAACAAGGGTGAACCAATAGGAGCAGAGCTGGCTGCCCCTAGAGCAACAAGGGTGAACCAATAGGAGCAGAGCTGGCTGCCCCTAGAGCAACAAGGGTGAACCAATAGGAGCAGAGCTGGCTGCCCCTAGAGCAACAAGGGTGAACCAATAGGAGCAGAGCTGGCTGCCCCTAGAGCAACAAGGGTGAACCAATAGGAGCAGAGCTGGCTGCCCCTAGAGCAACAAGGGTGAACCAATAGGAGCAGAGCTGGCTGCCCCTAGAGCAACAAGGGTGAACCAATAGGAGCAGAGCTGGCTGCCCCTAGAGCAACAAGGGTGAACCAATAGGAGCAGAGCTGGCTGCCCCTAGAGCAACAAGGGTGAACCAATAGGAGCAGAGCTGGCTGCCCCTAGAGCAACAAGGGTGAACCAATAGGAGCAGAGCTGGCTGCCCCTAGAGCAAAAAGGGTGAACCAATATGAGCTGAGCTGGCTGCCCCTAGAGCAACAAGGGTGAATAGGAGCAGAGCTGGCTGCCCCTAGAGCAACAAGGGTGAACCAATAGGAGCAGAGCTGGCTGCCCCTAGAGCAACAAGGGTGAATAGGAGCAGAGCTGGCTGCCCCTAGAGCAACAAGGGTGAACCAATAGGAGCAGAGCTGGCTGCCCCTAGAGCAACAAGGGTGAATAGGAGCAGAGCTGGCTGCCCCTAGAGCAACAAGGGTGAATAGGAGCAGAGCAATATAAATAGGAGCAGAGCAAAATAAAACCATTAGGTGCCTAAGGTGATGAATAACAAAAGAAGTTGACATACATTTATCACTGACATAGGCAAATCATATCAATGATAACAATACATATTATTATTGTTAAGGAACGCAATAGTGAGCATGGCTGTACCCACCTCCAAGTGACTTTGTCGTTCAGCAACCATTCTCTCATCCCTGTTTCCAAATAGTTTTTTGGGAGGGAACTCTAAACCTGCAAGCTGATAAGAAAGGACGACATCAAGCTCCAGATAATTACAGGACTATTATTTACAATGTATGAGGACGTGTTCCAGATGATTACAGGACTATTATTTACAATATATGAGGACGTGTTCCAGATGATTACAGGACTATTATTTACAATATATGAGGACGTGTTCCAGATGATTACAGGACTATTATTTACAATATATGAAGACGTGTTCCAGATGATTACAGGACTATTATTTACAATATATGAGGACGTGTTCCAGATGATTACAGGACTATTATTTACAATATAGGAGGACGTGTTCCAGATGATTACAGGACTATTATTTACAATATATGAGGACGTGTTCCAGATGATTACAGGACTATTATTTACAATATATGAGGACGTGTTCCAGATGATTACAGGACTATTATTTACAATATAGGAGGACGTGTTCCAGATGATTACAGGACTATTATTTACAATATAGGAGGACGTGTTCCAGATGATTACAGGACTATTATTTACAATATATGAGGACGTGTTCCAAATGATTACAGGACTATTATTTACAATATATGAGGACGTGTTCCAGATGATTACAGGACTATTATTTACAATATATGATGATTACAGGACTATTATTTACAATATATGAGGACGTGTTCCAGATGATTACAGAACTATTATTTACAATATAGGAGGACGTGATCCAGATGATTACAGGACTATTATTTACAATATATGAGGACGTGTTCCAGATGATTACAGAATTATTATTTACAATATATGAGGATGTGTTCCAGATGATTACAGGACTATTATTTACAATATATGAGGACGTGTTCCAGATGATTACAGGACTATTATTTACAATATAGGAGGACGTGTTCCAGATGATTACAGGACTATTATTTACAATATATGAGGACGTGTTCCAGATGATTACAGGACTATTATTTACAATATATGAGGACGTGTTCCAGATGATTACAGAACAATTATTTACAATATATGAGGACGTGTTCCAGATGATTACAGGACTATTATTTACAATATATGAGGACGTGTTCCAGATGATTACAGGACTATTATTTACAATATATGAGCACGTGTTCCAGATGATTACAGAACTATTATTTACAATATAGGAGGACGTGTTCCAGATGATTACAGGACTATTATTTACAATATATGAAGACGTGTTCCAGATGATTACAGGACTATTATTTACAATATATGAGGACGTGTTCCAGATGATTACAGAACTATTATTTACAATATATGAGGACGTGTTCCAGATGATTACAGGACTATTATTTACAATATATGAGGACGTGTTCCAGATGATTACAGGACTATTACTTACAATATAGGAGGACGTATTTATTAAGTCTTACTTCGGGATATTTTATCTTGAGGGTTTTGTGCAATTCTCTGAAGCGGCTGTATCTCCTGAATATTGTCCACGTTTCATCAATTACACTGATCTGAAGACAGAGGGAAATATGTACATTATCTACAATACCACACACTAAATAATGCATAATAAAGATGTTAAGAATATAATATTCTGAATACCTGTCAAACACACGTGTTTGGGGGACACCAAAATGTAGATGAATGGATCTTGAATGAAAAATTACATGTATAAAAGGTTAAACTAACCTTAACTTCAAACTCAAAGTGCTCATCTTTCCCCTGCCCTCTGAGAACATAACGAGGAATGCTTATTTTCACAGGCTCCTTCATGCAGTCTGAGTTGGTCCCAAGAGGGACAGAGACAAATCGCTGCTGGGGAAGAGAAAGATAAAAAGGAGATATGGATCGGAAAGTGTAGTCCTATTTATAACAAAATGTTAATACAAAACACAGAAGACAAAGTCCACAAAGGTAATTAAACCAAACTCCTCAAAGCACTATTACAATACATCTGTTTCACACGAATCCACTCTACTGTCTCCTATTAAGAAAAAGGATTGGAATAAAATACAGACGAGCACGATTACAAATCAAAGTTAATAAAATGTTTAAGGGGAAATAAATTCTAAATTACACACCATAGTCTTTCATTCTAGAATGGTATTTCATATTATTGAACCAGTTATACGCCTACTTTTATTGGACAATTATCTTTATCCCATTCTCTCTTGCTTAAACCCGGTCTCTCTATTACTTAATTCATTTAGACGAAGCAGAAACTTTATTGCATTTTGGAGGTGGTTTAGGTTTAAATGTGTTCGTAAAATCTATAAAAAAATAGTACTGGATCAGGAAGTTGCTATGAATATAACATAAAAGGACAATTTCAATAAAACTGCTTACAGAAGTTTGATCAGCTTTACCTCATATTTCAGTTTCCTAGGGTTGACCCAGTTTGAACAGCTTTACCTCATATTTCAGTTTCCTAGGGTTGACCCAGTTTGATCAGCTTTACCTCATATTTCAGTTTCCTAGGGTTGACCCAGTTTGATCAGCTTTACCTCATATTTCAGTTTCCTAGGGTTGACCCAGTTTGATCAGCTTTACATCATATTTCAGTTTCCTAGGGTTTACCCAGTTTGAACAGCTTTACCTCATATTTCAGTTTCCTAGGGTTGACCCAGTTTGGCAGTGCTTCTGCGTCCTGTAAGAAGACCACACTATTTAGCAAAAACACAAATTGACAATGTAATATCGCTTTTCCACTACAAAGAACCAGCTCGACTCGACTTGGCCCGACTAGGCTCCGCTCGCTTTCGCTCTGTTCTCCATTGCAGATAGTACCTGCGCAATAGTACCCGGTCGTCATAGCGACGCGGCAGGAAACTGAGAAAATAAGAACGTACTTTGCGACCGTTAAGAAAGTACGTTCTATATAGTATGAATCCGGGTAGTATGAATGAAGTCTGGACGTACTACATGCGCCGTGTTAGAATTTTCTACATGTATAATCGGGCAAGAGAAGCGTGTTTCCTTCAGGTCCGCGTCCTCCTACCAACACTCGCTATCCACACACACATAAGACAATGGAGGAAATCGAGTGTATGCTGTGTTTGATCCGCGAGATGTGGCTGTTTCTCACGGCACATTCTTTCGGTTTGCCATAGTATTCGTAATGGATAATATGTACAGCTCTCACGCAATCTCTGGCCAAACTATTTAAAAATGGTGGAATTACTCAGGATACTACATCTGGTGCGTGCAATGATGATGCAGTGAATAGTGACGATTCTCTGACCAATTAGCAGTCTGCCGTTTTTTTACGTCACATTTTAGTATCGCCTCAGCTCGCTCAGAACCTCGCCTGAGATGGTACGAAAAAAAGTATAAATAAGCAGGTACAGGTACAACTTTTACCCAGTGGAAAACCAAAAAATCAGAGTCGAGTCGAGCTGACGCGAGCTGGTTCTGTGTAGTGGAAAAAGCGCCATAGATAAACAACTGTTTAAACAATTCCACTCAAACAGTATTCAATTCAATCTGAAGCAAGGATTTAAATAGAAAAACTATATAATTTAACTGAAAGAAACTAAATCCAAAACCATATAGATTAGGGACAGACAAACCCCACCTTCTCCCAAGACGGTTACAGCAAATACATGCAAATTATTATCCATCCAATTTTCTCTGTGTCAAGACCCTCGCTTACCTCCTGTGTAAATCTTAACGGAGCAAAATTGACTAACCTTTTAGTCCTACTGCAGAATTTAATAACCTCATATAATTGGGTAATTTACAAAGACGTTACTATACTATGTGCTCATTTTATAGGTTTTTTTAAACAACATACTTAATAGTTTCAGTTGAGAGAAATCACAATCTTAGTATTCCCTGCCCTTTAAATAGACGAAGGTAAATGAAAACTTAACAAAGATTCAGTGCTGCTTACCTCTGGAGTATCCGATGAAACGGAGATCTCTATGCTTTTGTCCCCGTTCAGAAGATTCAGCTTCTGTAATCGTCTTTGCACCTCCTCCTCAATGTATGCATTTATCCTGTCCCAGATGGGCAGCAAAATGACAAGCGTCAGTCTAGCAAATGTATGTATTTATCCCGTCAGTCTCACATATTTATTTATTTATCCAGTCAGTCTCACATATTTATTTATCCCGTCAGTCTAGCAAATGTATGTATTTATCCCGTCAGTCTCACATATTTATTTATTTATCCAGTCAGTCTCACATATTTATTTATTTATCCTGTCAGTCTAACAAATGTATTTATCCTGTCAGTCTAAATAAATGTATGTATTTATCCAGTCAGTCTCACATATTTATTTATCCCGTCAGTCTCACATATTTATTTATTTATCCTGTCAGTCTCACATATTTACTTATTTATCCTGTCAGTCTCACATATTTATTTATCCTGTCAGTCTCACATATTTATTTATCCTGTCAGTCTCACATATTTATTTATTTATCCCGTCAGTCTCACATATTTATTTATTTATCCTGTCAGTCTCACATATTTACTTATTTATCCTGTCAGTCTCACATATTTATTTATTTATCCCGTCAGTCTCACATATTTATTTATTTATCCAGTCAGTCTCACATATTTATTTATTTATCCAGTCAGTCTCACATATTTACTTATTTATCCAGTCAGTCTCACATATTTATTTATCCTGTCAGTCTCACATATTTATTTATTTATCCCGTCAGTCTCACATATTTATTTATTTATCCTGTCAGTCTCACATATTTATTTATTTATCCCGTCAGTCTCACATATTTATTTATTTATCCTGTCAGTCTCACATATTTATTTATTTATCCAGTCAGTCTCACATATTTACTTATTTATCCAGTCAGTCTCACATATTTATTTATCCTGTCAGTCTCACATATTTATTTATTTATCCCGTCAGTCTCACATATTTATTTATTTATCCTGTCAGTCTCACATATTTACTTATTTATCCTGTCAGTCTCACATATTTATTTATCCTGTCAGTCTCACATATTTATTTATCCTGTCAGTCTCACATATTTATTTATTTATCCCGTCAGTCTCACATATTTACTTATTTATCCTGTCAGTCTCACATATTTATTTATCCTGTCAGTCTCACATATTTATTTATTTATCCTGTCAGTCTCACATATTTACTTATTTATCCTGTCAGTCTCACATATTTATTTATCCTGTCAGTCTCACATATTTACTTATTTATCCTGTCAGTCTCACATATTTATTTATCCTGTCAGTCTCACATATTTATTTATCCTGTCAGTCTCACATATTTATTTATCCTGTCAGTCTCACATATTTACTTATTTATCCTGTCAGTCTCACATATTTACTTATTTATCCTGTCAGTCTCACATATTTATTTATCCTGTCAGTCTCACAGACGGTTATTATCATCGGCAGTCATAACAATGGAAGAGTAACAGTGAGCCTAATTACACGTTATGTTTTTACTGGTAATAGAACAGCTTTTCCTTCTGACACCGTTCATCTCCGTGAATCTTGAGGTATTCATCCAAATACCTCTCATCGGCGACAGACAGCACCGGGGCGAGGCTCGGCATTGGGCTGACGGGGGAGCTGAGGACCATCCTGTCGTCGCCGCTTTTAAAGTGACTCCTAACACTGATCTCATTCTCACTGATTCTCTGCTTTAGCTTCTGAATCTCCCACTCCACTCTGAGGAGATACGATACATAACATAGGAGAGTTGAGATCCATTTCAGCTTAAGTGACAATCGCATCTGCTGTACAAGATACAGTTCTATCTGAGCGTCGAGTCACATTACATTGTCTTGAGCAGCCTGTATAAACTAGCATTAGCGTTTCACCCACCAACCAGAGTGAGCATACACACGCTCTTTATACATCCTGTACAACATCACAACTGAAGACCAAATAATTGGTGTGTGCAACATTCACACACATCAAGGACATTCAGTTTCCCCTCAGCATGTATCCATTAACTTACAATCCATTCATGTTAATCATTCCATTCGAATACCTACTGACCTGCAATGATGATGTAATCATACAACTGACATACAATCCACGCTTACAAGTGCGATCAACAACTACTCACCTTTCCTGGTCAAGCTCCCGCGTTGTCTTAGCTGGCTCAAGGCTGGAAGCGTTGTGACCGGCGTGCTCACTTCTGGGACCGGCGTCCTCACTTCTGGGACCGGCGTCCTCACTTCTGGGACCGGCGTCCTCACTTCTGGGACCGGCGTCCTCACTTCTGGGACCGGCGTCCTCACTTCTGGGACCGGCGTCCTCACTTCTGGGACCGGCGTCCTCACTTTTGGTCTCCATGGAAACACTCCGCCTCAGCGCCGAGTGCCTTCTCTCCAGACGTGCCACCGCCTGCTCCAGGGCCTCGCGCTGCTGCTTCTCCTGCACCTCCAGGATCTCCTTCTCCTTGAGGCGCACCTTTTCCTCCTGGCGCGCCACATTTGCAGTGAACTCGTATGTCTCCTGCAGCTGCTGTAGCTCATTGGCGCTGGCACAGTGACAGTTCAGGCGATCCTCCTTCTCCTCAAGCTCCTTCTCCACTTGGTACAGAGTGTTGTCTAGCCCCGGGGACATGGGCGACCCGATTCCAGCCGACCTGCCCAGTCTCAGAAGCTCCTCCGCCCTCAGCCTCTCCTCGACCACTGCAGGCAGAAGGTTGTCGTTGAGGCTGGCTAGCTGTCGCTCCTTAAATAGGAGGCGCTGCTCGGTCTGGCGTGAGTGCTGCTCCTCTAGAGGTAGCACTGAGTCTTGCGCTCCCTTTTTCTGGTTCTTCTGCAGCTGTCGCTGAAGCTCCACTTGCCCGTGAACCAGGAGCGCTAAGGCGGCACGCTCTGACCCCACTTCCTTTTCTAGGCACTCTTTCTGCTGCCAGAGCCCCTCCTCCAACCTGCCAAGGTCCTCCACCTGCGCTGCCTTGAAGTCAATATAGCAGGCCTGGGCACCACGCCCGGCCTCCTCGCCCGATTCGCCTCCGCCGGGCCTCCCGCTTGCCTCCTTGGCGAATAACAGTGCCTCGCGGATCTCGCTCAGGGCGACGCGTTCCTTGTCCAGCCGCCGAGCGTCCTCGCGGGTAAACAGGGCGGCAGCGGTATCGTGACGATCCCTCAGCTGCTCCTCCAGGCGCCCCACCAGGCCCAGTTGTTCACGCTCGCGCTCCTCCAGACGCCGGTGCTCCGCCTCCAGCCGAACCGCCTGCTGCTCACGCTCGCTCTTCAGCCGCTCCAGCTCGCGGAAGATCTCCGCCTGTTCGGCGCGGTCCGCTGCCTGGCTCAGACTATGGGCTTGCGCGCCCCGTGTCTGCTCCTCGTCACGCTCCTCCTTCTCCTGCTGCTTTTGCCGACGGCGCCTTTGCAGGTCCAGCTCCTGGGTCTCGCGGTGGCGCTCCTCCTCGAAGCGCTTCTTCTCAGCCAGGAGGTCACACAGACGGCTCTCGATGTCTTGGCTGCGACAGCGCAGGGTTTCCTCCTGCCGCCGGATCTGCTGCTGAACCTGCTCCGACTCTTTGCGCTGTGACTCCACTTCCTGCTGAAGGCGCTCAAGCTCCGCCTTCTCACACTTCTGCTTCTCCTCCATATCCTTAATCAGCCTCCTGCATCCCAGCCCCATAATAGATAGATTATAAGGAACTGATCCATTAGTAATAACACACACATATCCCATAAATATGGAGCAGCTTCTTTCATTCATTCGTCCGAGGAGGCAAAACCAATATTTTTACTGAAATACAAATGCACAATTACAAGCAGCAATGACTAGTTAATGTTTGAAGGTCATGTTTAAAATAATCTTTGTGCCGGAGATATTCCCAATTTTAACTTTTTTCAGTTTGAAGAGTTCGTAATGTCCGTATTAGCATTAATTAGCATTTTATAATGTGGCACTGTTACTGATCTCAACCATTCTCAACTAGGTATTGCAATTACAGATCTTGTGAATGAAGGGAGGAGGACAAGGCAACAGGTGATTCTACACATCACCCCTATAAAACAACCAATTTCTACAATGTAGCGTAAAACAGTTTTATTTCTGGGCATGGTTTCTCTAACACCTTTTATGCTCCAGCTTTTCCAGCTCTTCTCGTTGCTGCCTCTCGAACTCCAACCTGAATGTGTGCACAGAAAATATTGCAGTGGGTTACTGACAGTGGCGTTGAGACTGGAAGGACACACACACAGGTGGAAGGACACACACAGGTGGAAGGACACACACACACACAGGTGGAAGGACACACACACAGGTGGAAGGACACACACACACAGGTGGAAGGAGACACACACACACACACACACACACACAGGTGGAAGGAGACACACACACACAGATGGAAGGAGACACACACACACAGGCGGAAGGAGACACACACACACACACAGGTGGAAGGAGACACACACACACAGGTGGAAGGACACACACAGGTGGAAGGACACACACACAGGTGGAAGGACACACACACACAGGTGGAAGGACACACACACAGGTGGAAGGACACACACACAGGTGGAAGGACACACACACACACAGGTGAAAGGACACACACACAGGTGGAAGGAGACACACTCACACACATAGGTGGAAGGAGACACACACACACAGGTGGAAGGAGACACACACACACACACAGGTGGAAGGAGACACACACACACACACACAGGTGGAAGGAGACACACACACACACACACAGGTGGAAGGAGACACACACACACACAGGTGGAAGGAGACACACACACACACACACAGGTGGAAGGAGACACACACACACACACACAGGTGGAAGGAGACACACACACACACACACAGGTGAAAGGACACACACAGGTGGAAGGACACACACACACACATAGGTGGAAGGAGACACACACACACACACAGACACGTCACAAAGACATCACTACAATAGATTTGATGGCTGAAATTCGGCAACATGGAATGACGGCCGTCGCCATGACGGCAAAAGATTTGGAAGCAAGCGATGTGACGTGCAAAAAAAGAAGCAATGGCAGTTTATGCTTGAACGGAGATGACAGGCCAAAGAAAAAAAGTAGTGACGCATTTCACAGAAACGTTAACAAGAAGCAGTGAACATGGAAAACACAGGTCAGGTCTACCTGAGATAGATGGGTCCCTTTTCGGTGAGGAGACTGCCGTGGGAGAGGGTTCAGAGTAAAATGACACTCGGTCAGCAGAAATAATCACACAGAAGAGTGACGACAACGCATCTATGCCATAAACGTTTAATAAAAACGGTCTGGGAATATCCATGGTTGCTCTGAGGCTGCTGCTACGGTTTGTCTAAGCGCATGGGACTAAATAACCATTTAGGTCATTCTGGCAGAATGGGTTAGGGTTCGAGTTAGGGTTCGAGTTAGGGTTCGAGTTAGGGTTCGAGTTAGGGTTCGGGTAAGAGCTCTGACACGGCACCCCGACCCTGTTCCTGGAGAGCCAGACAAACTGAGATGAACAACGTTCAGGGCATCGATCCCTAAATGATTAGAATTAGCTGTACAAGATTAAGGTAAGAGAAACCACCCAGAACCAGGGTTCAACGGCATAATAATAACGTGAGAATATTTTGTTGTTGACAATACTGAAACACAACAATACATGTTCCAACCCACCAGGGGGTGCTGTACAGCAACAAAACAAACACTAGCCAGAAAGGGGGCAAAGGGGCTCTGTGGAAAAGACCGTAACAGAATCAATGGGGGCCGTGCAGTTAGAGTTATTTGGTATTTGTGACATGCAGAATTTGCCAGCTCTATTGATATTATCTTGAGTCATCTTGAGTCAACAGCTGCAATGTGACAGACAAGATTTAATCAGAAAGAGTACCAATAGTTTTGCATTGTCATAAACAACTAGTATACTAATGTCTTAGCGTGGGCATTATGTTGGGCACTACAACCAATTCACCACTTCAGTCAGTGGACTGCAGACAATAGAGTGAAGAGCGATACCAGAACTGGACTGCAGACAATAGAGTGAAGAGCGATACCAGAACTGGACTGCAGACAATAGAGGGAAGAGTGATACCAGAACTGGACTGCAGACAATAGAGTGAAGAGCGATACCAGAACTGGACTGCAGACAATAGAGGGAAGAGCGATACCAGAACTGGACTGCAGACAATAGAGGGAAGAGTGATACCAGAACTGGACTGCAGACAATAGAGGGAAGAGCGATACCAGAACTGGACTGCAGACAATAGAGGGAAGAGCGATACCAGAACTGGACTGCAGACAATAGAGGGAAGAGCGATACCAGAACTGGACTGCAGACAATAGAGTGAAGAGCGATTGCAAACTGCTACAGTATAGAAAAATGGACAAAGTAAGTTGGGGTGAATCACATAAGCATTTGAGCATACCTTTACCTAAAACCAAATCAGCTCATAAGGCCAAATCCCCCATGGACTTGTGAAAAACAGAACGATTCACAAGAGGGTTAGATCCAGAAAACGTTAATAAGCTCATAAGGCTAAATTACATATTGTTTACACCTATGAAATTCTCCACAAGTACATAGTCAGGCATAAAGATCGAATGGGGATAAGGAAAGACCAACACACACACCCACACCCACACACACACACACAAAAACACCCACACACACACACACCCACACATTCACTCACCCCGGGTTGTAAAGCAGCACAGTGGAGAGGTTTTCACACGACTGGGAAAGATCCGTCATAGACAGACTGAAGGAGGAGAGCAGTCCACTCTGAAAAAAGCATCACCCAACACAAAGGTGAGAATCTGTATTGCAGTGTGTTTAAGGTGTTTGCAGTGTGTTTAAGGTGTTTGCAATGTGTTTAAGGTGTGTTTAAGGTGTTTGCAATGTGTTTAAGGTGTTTGCAGTGTGTTTAAGGTGTTTAAGGTGTGTTTAGGTGTTTGCAATGTGTTTAAGGTGTTTAAGGTGTGTTTAGGTGTTTGCAATGTGTTTAAGGTGTTTGCAGTGTGTTTAAGGTGTTTAAGGTGTGTTTAAGGTGTTTGCAATGTGTTTAAGGTGTTTAAGGTGTGTTTAGGTGTTTGCAATGTGTTTAAGGTGTTTGCAATGTGTTTAAGGTGTTTGCAATGTGTTTAAGGTGTTTGCAATGTGTTTAAGGTGTTTGCAGTGTGTTTAAGGTGTTTGCAGTGTGTTTAAGGTGTTTGCAATGTGTTTAAGGTGTTTGCAATGTGTTTAAGGTGTTTGCAGTGTGTTTAAGGTGTTTGCAGTGTGTTTAAGGTGTTTGCAGTGTGTTTAAGGTGTGTTTAAGGTGTTTGCGGTGTGTTTAAGGTGTTTGCAATGTGTTTAAGGTGTTTGCAGTGTGTTTAAGGTGTTTAAGGTGTGTTTAGGTGTTTGCAATGTGTTTAAGGTGTTTGCAGTGTGTTTAAGGTGTTTAAGGTGTGTTTAAGGTGTTTGCAATGTGTTTAAGGTGTTTAAGGTGTGTTTAGGTGTTTGCAATGTGTTTAAGGTGTTTGCAATGTGTTTAAGGTGTTTGCAATGTGTTTAAGGTGTTTGCAGTGTGTTTAAGGTGTTTGCAGTGTGTTTAAGGTGTTTGCAGTGTGTTTAAGGTGTTTGCAATGTGTTTAAGGTGTTTGCAGTGTGTTTAAGGTGTTTGCAGTGTGTTTAAGGTGTTTGCAGTGTGTTTAAGGTGTGTTTAAGGTGTTTGCAGTGTGTTTAAGGTGTTTGCAGTGTGTTTAAGGTGTTTAAGGTGTGTTTAAGGTTTTTGCAGTGTCTTTAAGGTGTGTGTTGTTACCTTTCTCTTTTCCCTCAGCTTAGCAGCCTCTTTAGGGTGGTTGAAACGGAACATGTTGGTTCTCCCAAGTAAGATGACAGCACCTATCGAGTAAGAACAAGAAATGTAAAGGTAAAACGAAAAAAGCATTTAAAGTAGAGATGGGCAGCTGGGCCCTTTTAAAATCCACAAACACTAGCAAGCAAGCGCTAACTGAACATCAAGCGCTAACTGAACATCAGGCGCTAACTGAACATCAGGCGCTAACTGAACATCGAGCGCTAACTGAACATCAAGCTCTAACTAAACATCAAGCCCTAACTAAACATCAAGCGCTAACTGAACATCAAGCTCTAACTAAACATCAAGCGCTAACTGAACATCAAGCTCTAACTGAACATCGAGCGCTAACTGAACATCGAGCGCTAACTGAACATCAAGCTCTAACTAAACATCAAGCCCTAACTAAACATCAAGCGCTAACTGAACATCAAGCGCTAACTGAACATCAAGCTCTAACTGAACATCGAGCGCTAACTGAACATCGAGCGCTAACTGAACATCAAGCTCTAACTAAACATCAAGCCCTAACTAAACATCAAGCGCTAACTGAACATCAAGCTCTAACTAAACATCAAGCGCTAACTGAACATCAAGCTCTAACTGAACATCAAGCGCTAACTAAACATCAAGCGCTAACTAAACATCAAGCGCTAACTAAACATCAAGCTCTAACTGAACATCAAGCGCTAACTAAACATCAAGCGCTAACTAAAGATCAAGCGCTAACTGAACATCAAGCGCTAACTAAACATCGAGCTCTAACTGAACATCGAGCGCTGAATGAACATCGAGCGCTAACTGAACATCGAGCGCTAACTAAACATCAAGCTCTAACTGAAAATCAAGCTCTAACTGAACATCAAGCTCTAACTGAACATCAAGCGCTAACTAAACATCAAGCGCTAACTGAACATCACGCGCTAACTAAACATCAAGCGCTAACTAAACATCAAGCTCTAACTGAACATCAAGCGCTAACTGAACATCAAGCGCTAACTAAACATCAAGCTCTAACTGAACATCAAGCGCTAACTGAACATCGAGCGCTAACTATTAGGAAGTGTTATTGGGAATCCCCACAATAACCATTCTGCTGGCTGGTTAAATACCTTGGTTGAGCGGGGAAGGTTTGGTCACTTGCACTCCGTTTACGGAGCACTGTGCCCTGCTGAGCGGAACGAGGGTTACCGTGCCAGCCTGGTTCTCAAACATGCAGTGTTCACTCTCCAGGTCCAGCCCATGAAGAACTGCATGAAGACAAATAGTGTATGACTGTGTGAGAGAGCGTATTTATATCGATGACTTGACCTGTAAACGGTATATTCATGTTACAATTTGTTCTTTGCAAACGGTTATAATTTCTTTGTTGACGGTTAATTAAGCAATTTGATCCTTTCGCCGAAAGGACGTGGCAACAGACAGCACTTACCTATGTCCTGCTCATTAGATACAGACAGCACTCACCTATGTCCTGCTCACTAGATACAGACAGCACTCACCTATGTCCTGCTCACTAGATACAGACAGCACTCACCTATGTCCTGCTCACTAGATACAGACAGCACTCACCTATGTCCTGCTCACTAGATACAGACAGCACCCGCCTATGTCCTGCTCACTAGATACAGACAGCACTCACCTATGTCCTGCTCACTAGATACAGACAGCACTCACCTATATCCTGCTCACTAGATCAGCACTCACCTATGTCCTGCTCACTAGATACAGACAGCACTCACCTATGTGCTGCTCACTAGATACAGACAGCACTCACCTATGTCCTGCTCACTAGATACAGACAGCACCCGCCTATGTCCTGCTCACTAGATACAGACAGCACTCACCTATGTCCTGCTCACTAGATACAGACAGCACTCACCTATGTCCTGCTCACTAGATCAGCACTCACCTATGTCCTGCTCACTAGATACAGACAGCACTCACCTATGTCCTGCTCACTAGATACAGACAGCACTCACCTATGTCCTGCTCACTAGATACAGACAGCACTCACCTATGTCCTGCTCACTAGATACAGACAGCACTCACCTATGTCCTGCCCACTAGATACAGACAGCACGCACCTATGTCCTGCCCAATAGATACAGACAGCACTCACCTATGTCCTGCTCACTAGATACAGACAGCACTCACCTATGTCCTGCTCACTAGATCAGCACTCACCTATGTCCTGCTCACTAGATACAGACAGCACTCACCTATGTCCTGCTCACTAGATACAGACAGCACTCACCTATGTCCTGCTCACTAGATACAGACAGCACTCACCTATGTCCTGCTCGCTAGATACAGACAGCACTCACCTATGTCCTGCCCACTAGATACAGACAGCACGCACCTATGTCCTGCCCAATAGATACAGACAGCACTCACCTATGTCCTGCTCGGTAGATGCATCTTCGCGACCAACATATGTTTTGCCCTCCTGAAAGGAAAAGGACCAACCACACATGAACTCTGTAACATATAGTCAAGCTGAATAAGACTCCACTGATCTCCACAAATTCCTCTAGAAGATAGCATTTTGCAACATAATCAAAACAGCGCTGATTGACCTTTAGATGATAGAGGATGATGCCGGTACTCAGGAGGTCATCGTCTATTCCAATAAGATGAGGTAACTCAGAATCAAGCACAACACCAATTCCCTCTTTCCTTAGGGCAAGGGTTTCTTCCTGTGAAAACGGGATCAATGGAGGTCCATTGTAGGGGATTGATTATATATGTACCCTGAGTTACTTAAAAGCCAACTGTCACAGCTCACAACCATTGGGAAAATAGACATATTCAAAGTTAATGAAATTGTATATATACGGAGATTTGCAGGCAGTGAATAGGATAGTAAGGGAAACTGTGTGTTTTTACCTTTTCCCCTACATTTGTTTACCTTTTCCCCTACATTTGTTTACCCCTTCCCCTACATTTGTTTACCCCTTCCCCTACATTTGTTTACCTTTTCCCCTACATTTGTTTACCCCTTCCCCTACATTTGTTTACCCCTTCCCCTACATTTGTTTACCCCTTCCCCTAGATTTATTTACCCCTTCCCCTAAATTTGTTTACCCCTTCCCCTACATTTGTTTACCCCTTCCCCTACATTTGTTTACCCCTTCCCCTACATTTGTTTACCCCTTCCCCTACATTTGCATGACTAAATATGGGGAAAAGACATGACAGACCTTAAGAATGTTCTGAGTTTCATTCCATTTGTTAGTCCACTCCTTTGTCAACTCCAACACCTATAAGATTAACCCAAAACAAATTCATATTTAATGCCAACAGTTATACATCAGGGAGAAGTTTTATTAGGTGTTTTGTCACAATCACATCTAAACACCTAACTTGTCTGCTAATGACTTTACAATATCTGATAGGACTCATAAGGTCTTACTCTGGCTTCATTTTGGTGCAATTTTTCCTCCATACTCAGAGCGGTGGGTGAATCCAGAAGTGCAATCTGAGAAACACAAACACAATAGTCCACCAGAGGTAGATTGGTCAGTGAACAAAAAATCAATGAGGTGAAAGGTCATCGTCTGGACAAGCAGACTTGTGACCCAGGAAAGAAACAAACGACAAGTCTCTTAAGTTAAATGTGCCAACGAATAAACAAAACACATTTGCAATGCACATTTGTAAACTAATAGCCTTTTCCAGGCAACTTGGCAGGAACATTTTATAGCTCAAATGTATACCATCAAGGGCAAAGGGAAAGTCAAGTATTAATGCACTGAAAAAACAATTCAGATCGGTGTAAAAAAACAAACCTACCTGGTTTCCCTGGACCAGCAGCGCCTTCAGGCGAGCAATCTCTGCCCTGAGTTCTCGGATGAGCTTCACGTTACAGTCCTCGTTGATCGTAGGCTTGTTGATGATGTTTTTGGCACGGTTGGCGTAACGCAGCGTGCTCAGCGTCTCACCGTAGTTGACGTCAGCAGGAGAAATGGCTGGCAAGAACAAGAGCAGAACCCATATCATCTGTCATACAAACGCTATGGTGAGTTCACAGCATATTTAGGTTATGGCCAATGGCCACTTCTACATGCAAAAACAGCTTTAAAAACAGTTCAGAAAGCCATGTTCAAATGATCCAAACGCTGCTATAGTTTAATTTATAGTGAACAAAACGCTGGTATAGTTTAATTAATAGTAAACAAAACGCTGGTATAGTATAATTTATAGTAAACAAAACGCTGGTATAGTTTAATTAATAGTAAACAAAATGCTGCTATAGTTTAATTAATAGTAAACAAAACGCTGGTATAGTTTAATTAATAGTAAACAAAATGCTGCTATAGTTTAATTTATAGTAAACAAAATGCTGCTATAGTTTAATTTATAGTAAAGAAAATGCTGCTATAGTTTAATTAATAGTAAACAAAATGCTGCTATAGTTTAATTTATAGTAAACAAAACGCTGGTATAGTTTAATTAATAGTAAACAAAATGCTGCTATAGTTTAATTTATAGTAAACAAAATGCTGCTATAGTTTAATTTATAGTAAACAAAATGCTGCTATAGTTTAATTTATAGTAAACAAAATGCTGCTATAGTTTAATTTATAGTAAACAAAATGCTGCTATAGTTTAATTAATAGTAAACAAAATGCTGCTATAGTTTAATTTATAGTAAACAAAACGCTGCTATAGTTTAATTAATAGTAAACAAAATGCTGCTATAGTTTAATTTATAGTAAACAAAATGCTGCTATAGTTTAATTCATAGTAAACAAAATGCTGCTATAGTTTAATTTATAGTAAACAAAATGCTGCTATAGTTTAATTTATAGTAAACAAAATGCTGCTATAGTTTAATTTATAGTAAACAAAATGCTGCTATAGTTTAATTTATAGTAAACAAAATGCTGCTATAGTTTAATTTATAGTAAACAAAACGCTGCTATAGTTTAATTTATAGTAAACAAAACGCTGCTATAGTTTAATTAATAGTAAACAAAACGCTGGTATAGTTTAATTAATAGTAAACAAAATGCTGCTATAGTTTAATTTATAGTAAACAAAATGCTGCTATAGTTTAATTTATAGTAAACAAAATGCTGCTATAGTTTAATTTATAGTAAACAAAATGCTGCTATAGTTTAATTTATAGTAAACAAAATGCTGCTATAGTTTAATTTATAGTAAACAAAATGCTGCTATAGTTTAATTTATAGTAAACAAAATGCTGCTATAGTTTAATTTATAGTAAACAAAATGCTGCTATAGTTTAATTTATAGTAAACAAAATGCTGCTATAGTTTAATTTATAGTAAACAAAATGCTGCTATAGTTTAATTTATAGTAAACAAAATGCTGCTATAGTTTAATTTATAGTAAACAAAATGCTGCTATAGTTTAATTTATAGTAAACAAAATGCTGCTATAGTTTAATTTATAGTAAACAAAATGCTGCTATAGTTTAATTTATAGTAAACAAAATGCTGCTATAGTTTAATTTATAGTAAACAAAATGCTGCTATAGTTTAATTTATAGTAAACAAAACGCTGGTATAGTTTAATTTATAGTAAAAAAAACGCTGGTATAGTTTAATTTATAGTAAACAAAACGCTGGTATAGTTTAATTTATAGTAAACAAAACGCTGGTATAGTTTAATTAATAGTAAAAAACAGGGTCCCAATCCCTTGGTATTATTTGAACAGGGACAGTTATAAAGCACCGAATTAGCATAATAACCCACAAACCGAAATGACAATTCTGAATTCTCTCCATAACAGCAAAGCACATTGGTTAAAAACAGGGTCCCTAGTCCAATGCACTTGGGTGTTCTGCTTATTACAAAATGTTGCCTGAAAAGCAAATGAACAACAGACTCACTAGCAATCATGATGGTTTTCGAGTTGCCTCCCAAGCTGTCCTTGAGAAGCCAGGTGAGAACAGAGTCTCTGTACGGCACAAACACCTGCTTCTTCTTTAGGTTGCTAGTTAATCCTTCTTGGCTTAAGTCCGCTTTAAAAAAAAACAGAAAAAAGATTTCTGTCTGACCATTCAAAGCATATTCATTTAAATACGCTATCTGTGCTTGTGCTGCACTGTGTTAATTCACTGCGTTAGAGTTAGTGTTAGTCTAACCCTAACCCAGGTCCTACCTGGCCAAGCAGGCCCAAAACACTAAAGAATTTGAAACATTTTGTATCAGCTGATTTACATGTCTACTCTAAATAAATATTGTAACAAAACATTTCAATTCCTAAACAATTGATCTATTACTAATAAAGATAAAGCCTGGTCGACCATCAGATAAATAGCATATTCTACTGTGTTATTGGTATATAGATCCTGGTCGACCATCAGATCAATAGCATATACTACTGTGTTATTGGTATATAGATCCTGGTCGACCATCAGATAAATAGCATATACTACTGTGTTATTGGTATATAGATCCTGGTCGACCATCAGATCAATAGCATATACTACTGTGTTATTGGTATATAGATCCTGGTCGACCATCAGATCAATAGCATATACTACTGTGTTATTGGTATATAGATCCTGGTCGACCATCAGATCAATAGCATATACTACTGTGTTATTGGTATAGAGCCTGGTCAACCATCAGATAAATAGCGTATACTACTGTGTTATTGGTATAGAGCCTGGTCAACCATCAGATAAATAGCGTATACTACTGTGTTATTGGTAGAGCCTGGTCAACCATCAGATCAATAGCATATACTACTGTGTTATTGGTATAGAGCCTGGTCGACCATCAGATCAATAGCATATACTACTGTGTTATTGGTATATAGATCCTGGTCGACCATCAGATCAATAGCATGTACTACTGTGTTATTGGTATAGAGCCTGGTTGACCATCAGATAAATAGCATATACTACTGTGTTATTGGTATAGAGCCTGGTCGACCATCAGATCAATAGCATATACTACTGTGTTATTGGTATATAGATCCTGGTCGACCATCAGATAAATAGCATATACTACTGTGTTATTGGTATAGAGCCTGGTCGACCATCAGATCAATAGCATATACTACTGTGTTATTGGTATATAGATCCTGGTCGACCATCAGATCAATAGCATATACTACTGTGTTATTGGTATAGAGCCTGGTCGACCATCAGATCAATAGCATATACTACTGTGTTATTGGTATATAGATCCTGGTCGACCATCAGATCAATAGCATATACTACTGTGTTATTGGTATAGAGCCTGGTCAACCATCAGATAAATAGCGTATACTACTGTGTTATTGGTATAGAGCCTGGTCAACCATCAGATAAATAGCGTATACTACTGTGTTATTGGTATAGAGCCTGGTCAACCATCAGATCAATAGCATATACTACTGTGTTATTGGTATAGAGCCTGGTCGACCATCAGATAAATAGCATATACCACTGTGTTATTGGTATAGAGCCTGGTCAACCATCAGATAAATAGCGTATACTACTGTGTTATTGGTATAGAGCCTGGTCAACCATCAGACCAATAGCATGTACTACTGTGTTATTGGTATAAAGCCTGGTCGACCATCAGATAAATAGCGTATACTACTGTGTTATTGGTATAGAGCCTGGTCAACCATCAGACCAATAGCGTATACTACTGTGTTATTGGTATAGAGCCTGGTCAACCATCAGACCAATAGCGTATACTACTGTGTTATTGGTATAGAGCCTGGTCGACCATCAGATCAATAGCATATACTACTGTGTTATTGGTATAGAGCCTGGTCGACCATCAGATCAATAGCGTATACTACTGTGTTATTGGTATAGAGCCTGGTCAACCATCAGATAAATAGCATATACTACTGTGTTATTGGTATAGAGCGATAGAGAGATAGAGAGATTCTGTTATGGTACGCAGAGATTCTGTAATGGCACGCAGCGTATTGAATATTGATTACCCACCTAAAGCAGAGATGACGGTACCCAGGGTGACCAGTGACTTGTTGATATTGCCACCCTCCTTAAGCCGAACTCCTGTGGCACCAGTGGCATCTGCCCGCTCGCTGCCAGCCAAGTCCACCAGGTGGATCTTACTGATCGTCTCACAGGGCATCTCCGCATCAAACTTAGCCTTAGGAGAGAGACAACGCAGAAAAACGCAACATTAGGCTGTAAGGTCAGGACATTCAACACATGTAACACCAAAGCAAATACACAGATAGATAAAGTGAGCCTAGTAGCACACCTGGGTTTGTAGATAGAGTTAGCCTAGTAGCACACCTGGGTTTGTAGATAGAGTTAGCCTAGTAGCACACCTGGGTTTGTAGATAGAGTTAGCCTAGTAGCACACCTGGGTTTGTAGATAGAGTTAGCCTAGTAGCACACCTGGGTTTGTAGATAGAGTGAGCCTAGTAGCACACCTGGTTTGTAGATAGTTAGCCTAGTAGCACACCTGGGTTTTTTTAGATAGTGTGAGCCTAGTAGCACACCTGGGTTTGTAGATAGAGTTAGCCTAGTAGTAGCACACCTGGGTTTGTAGATAAAGTTAGCCTAGTAGCACACCTGGGTTTGTAGATTAAGTTAGCCTAGTAGCACACCTGGGTTTGTAGATTAAGTTAGCCTAGTAGCACACCTGGGTTTGTAGATAAAGTTAGCCTAGTAGTAGCACATCTGGGTTTGTAGATAAAGTTAGCCTAGTAGTAGCACATCTGGGTTTGTAGATAGAGTGAGCCTAGTAGCACACCTGGTTTGTAGATAGAGTGAGCCTAGTAGCACACCTGGTTTGTAGATAGAGTTAGCCTAGTAGCACACCTGGGTTTGTAGATAGAGTTAGCCTAGTAGCACACCTGGTTTGTAGATAGAGTTAGCCTAGTAGCACACCTGGTTTGTAGATAGAGTTAGCCTAGTAGAACACCTGGTTTGTAGATAGAGTTAGCCTAGTAGCACACCTGGGTTTGTAGATAGTTAGCCTAGTAGCACACCTGGGTTTGTAGATAAAGTGAGCCTAGTAGCACACCTGGGTTTGTAGATAGAGTTAGCCTAGTAGCACACCTGGGTTTGTAGATAGAGTGAGCCTAGTAGCAGTCCTGGGTTTGTAGATAGAGTTAGCCTAGTAGCACACCTGGGTAAAATTGATGGTGAAGATAGCGTGTGATCGGCTGCTGGTGTCGTTCATGCCTGTAGCGGCCGTAGTACGGTTGATGTTGCCAGCCTCCATCAGCTCCTCCACATCGTGGTAGTTCTGCACCAGGTGTTTTGACAGGTCTAGGGTCAGAATCAATTACGTGGAGTCCATTAACATACAGAGACACTCTTTTTATACATTAATATTCTGCACTATTTTGCCTGTAGCTACATCTGGGCCATGTATCAGGCGTCTCTTTTAAAAGCAGTGTTGTCTTGCCTTCCACGTAAGGTCCCTCTTTCGGGTGCTCCCTCACCCTCAGGTTATAGGTGTGGGTTGACTTTCGTCTGAGCAGGTCTCGGACACGTTCGTTGTAGATCTCCAGGTAGCTGATGGAATCAAGAAGATAGAAGATGATTCAGGGGCTAGTTTAACTGCAATGTAATCAGTCAGTAACGGTTGCATATTGTCATTACATGTAATCAGTCACTCAGTAATGGTTGCATATTGTCATCACATGCAATCAGTCAGTCGGTAACGGTCACATATTGTCATCACATGTAATCAGTCAGTCAGTAATGGTTGCATATTGTCATCACATGTAATCAGTCAGTCAGTAAAGGTTGCATATTGTCATCACATGTAATCAGTCAGTCAGTAACGGTTGCATATTGTCATTACATGTAATCAGTCAGTTAGTAACGGTTGCATATTGTGATCAATGGAATCAGTCAGTCAGTAACGGTTGCATATTGTCATTACATGTAATCAATCAGTCAGTAATGGTTACATATTGTCATTACATGTAATCAGTCAGTCAGTAATGGTTCCATATTGTGATCAATGTAATCAGTCAGCCAGTAACAGTTGCATATTGTCATCACATGTAATCAGTCAGTCAGTAACGGTTACATATTGTCATCACATGTAATCAGTGAGTCAGTAATGGTTGCATATTGTCATCACATGTAATCAGTCAGTCAGTACAGTTGCATATTGTCATCACATGTAATCAGTCAGTCAGTAACGGTTGCATATTGTCATTACATGTAATCAGTCAGTCAGTAACGGTTGCATATTGTCATCACATGTAATCAGTCAGTTAGTAATGGTTGCATATTGTCATCACATGTAATCAGTCAGTCAGTAATGGTTGCATATTGTCATCACATGTAATCAGTCAGTCAGTAATGGTTACATATTGTCATTACATGTAATCAGTCAGTCAGTAATGGTTGCATATTGTGATCAATGTAATCAGTCAGTCAGTAACGGTTGCATATTGTCATTACATGTAATCAGTCAGTCAGTAATGGTTACATATTGTCATTACATGTAATCAGTCAGTCAGTAATGGTTCCATATTGTGATCAATGTAATCAGTCAGTCAGTAACAGTTGCATATTGTCATCACATGTAATCAGTCAGTCAGTAACGGTTACATATTGTCATCACATGTAATCAGTGAGTCAGTAATGGTTGCATATTGTCATCACATGTAATCAGTCAGTCAGTAACCGTTGCATATTGTCATCACATGTAATCAGTCAGTCAGTAACGGTTGCATATTGTCATCACATGTAATCAGTCAGTCAGTACAGTTGCATATTGTCATCACATGTAATCAGTCAGTCAGTAACGGTTGCATATTGTCATTACATGTAATCAGTCAGTCAGTAACGGTTGCATATTGTCATCACATGTAATCAGTCAGTTAGTAATGGTTGCATATTGTCATCACATGTAATCAGTCAGTCAGTAACGGTTGCATATTGTCATTACATGTAATCAGTCAGTTAGTAACGGTTGCATATTGTGATCAATGGAATCAGTCAGTGAGTAACGGTTGCATATTGTCATTACATGTAATCAATCAGTCAGTAATGGTTACATATTGTCATTACATGTAATCAGTCAGTCAATAATCGTTCCATATTGTGATCAATGTAATCAGTCAGTCAGTAACAGTTGCATATTGTCATCACATGTAATCAGTCAGTCAGTAACGTTTACATATTGTCATCACATGTAATCAGTGAGTCAGTAATGGTTGATTATTGTCATCACATGTAATCAGTCCGTCAGTAACGGTTGCATATTGTCATCACATGTAATCAGTCAGTCAGTAACGGTTGCATATTGTCATTACATGTAATCAGTCAGTCAGTAACGGTTGCATATTGTCATCACATGTAATCAGTCAGTTAGTAACGGTTGCATATTGTCATCACATGTAATCAGTCAGTCAGTAACGGTTACATATTGTCATCACATGTAATCAGTCAGTCAGTAACGGTTGCATATTGTCATCACATGTAATCAGTCAGTCAGTAACGGTTGCATATTGTCATCACATGTAATCAGTGAGTCAGTAATGGTTGATTATTGTCATCACATGTAATCAGTCCGTCAGTAACGGTTGCATATTGTCATCACATGTAATCAGTCAGTCAGTAACGGTTGCATATTGTCATTACATGTAATCAGTCAGTCAGTAACGGTTGCATATTGTCATCACATGTAATCAGTCAGTTAGTAACGGTTGCATATTGTCATCACATGTAATCAGTCAGTCAGTAACGGTTGCATATTGTCATTACATGTAATCAGTCAGTCAGTAACGGTTGCATATTGTCATCACATGTAATCAGTCAGTTAGTAACGGTTGCATATTGTCATCACATGTAATCAGTCAGTCAGTAACGGTTACATATTGTCATCACATGTAATCAGTCAGTCAGTAACGGTTGCATATTGTCATCACATGTAATCAGTCAGTCAGTCAGTAACGGTTACATATTGTCATTACATGTAATCAGTCAGTCAGTAACGGTTGCATATTGTCATCACATGTCCAATCTCTTTATATAACATTTTAAAGCCACCACTGAGCTTCTTCTTGAATATTCTTACCTAACCTCTGTGCGAAATGAGGCCTCATCCCAGCGAGTCATCCCAGCTATTCGGCTGAACAGACCCTCACATATGCGTGGAATGAGACCAGCATCTCCCTGATGAATAAATGGAATCCAAACAACAAACACTTTAGTAAATACAGACCCTCACATATGCGTGGAATAAGATAAATAAATGGAATCCAAACAACAAACACTTTAGTAAATACAGACCCTAACATATGCGTGGAATAAGATAAATAAATGGAATCCAAACAACAAACACTTTAGTAAATACAGACCCTAACATATGCGTGGAATAAGATAAATAAATGGAATCCAAACAACAAACACTTTAGTAAATACAGACCCTCACATATGCGTGGAATAAGATAAATAAATGGAATCCAAACAACAAACACTTTAGTAAATACAGACCCTAACATATGTGTGGAATAAGATAAATAAATGGAATCCAAACAACAAACACTTTAGTAAACACAGACCCTCACACATGCGTGGAATAATATAAATAAATGGAATCCAAACAACAAACACTTGACAATATCCAATATGTCCAATATCCTATGACAAGGACACAAACAGCTTTACTCCAATATCCTATGAGAAGTAGGATAGGAGCAGTGATCTAAATCATATTGGCTCAGGAGCAGTGATCTAAATCATATTGGCTCAGGAGCAGTGATCTAAAGCATATTGGCTCAGGAGCAGTGATCTAAAGCATATTGGTTTTAGAGCAGTGATCTAAAGCATATTGGCTCAGGAGCAGTGATCTAAAGCATATTGGCTCAGGAGCAGTGATCTAAAGCATATTGGCTCAGGAGCAGTGATCTAAAGCATATTGGCTCAGGAGCAGTGATCTAAAGCATATTGGCTCAGGAGCAGTGATCTAAAGCATATTGGCTCAGGAGCAGTGATCTAAAGCATATTGGCTCAGGAGCAGTGATCTAAAGCATATTGGTTTTAGAGCAGTGATCTAAAGCATATTGGCTCAGGAGCAGTGATCTAAAGCATATTGGCTCAGGAGCAGTGATCTAAAGCATATTGGCTCAGGAGCAGTGATCTAAAGCATATTGGCTCAGGAGCAGTGATCTAAAGCATATTGGCTCAGGAGCAGTGATCTAAAGCATATTGGCTCAGGAGCAGTGATCTAAAGCATATTGGCTCAGGAGCAGTGATCTAAAGCATATTGGTTTTAGAGCAGTGATCTAAAGCATATTGGCTCAGGAGCAGTGATCTAAAGCATATTGGCTCAGGAGCAGTGATCTAAAGCATATTGGTTTTAGAGCAGTGATCTAAAGCATATTGGTTTTAGAGCAGTGATCTAAAGCATATTGGCTCAGGAGCAGTGATCTAAAGCATATTGGCTCAGGAGCAGTGATCTAAAGCATATTGGCTCAGGAGCAGTGATCTAAAGCATATTGGCTCAGGAGCAGTGATCTAAAGCATATTGGTTTTAGAGCAGTGATCTAAAGCATATTGGCTCAGGAGCAGTGATCTAAAGCATATTGGCTCAGGAGCAGTGATCTAAAGCATATTGGCTCAGGAGCAGTGATCTAAAGCATATTGGCTCAGGAGCAGTGATCTAAAGCATATTGGTTTTAGAGCAGTGATCTAAAGCATATTGGCTCAGGAGCAGTGATCTAAAGCATATTGGCTCAGGAGCAGTGATCTAAAGCATATTGGTTTTAGAGCAGTGATCTAAAGCATATTGGCTCAGGAGCAGTGATCTAAAGCATATTGGCTCAGGAGCAGTGATCTAAAGCATATTGGCTCAGGAGCAGTGATCTAAAGCATATTGGTTTTAGAGCAGTGATCTAAAGCATATTGGCTCAGGAGCAGTGATCTAAAGCATATTGGCTCAGGAGCAGTGATCTAAAGCATATTGGTTTTAGAGCAGTGATCTAAAGCATATTGGCTCAGGAGCAGTGATCTAAAGCATATTGGTTTTAGAGCAGTGATCTAAAGCATATTGGCTCAGGAGCAGTGATCTAAAGCATATTGGCTCAGGAGCAGTGATCTAAAGCATATTGGCTCAGGAGCAGTGATCTAAAGCATATTGGCTCAGGAGCAGTGATCTAAAGCATATTGGCTCAGGAGCAGTGATCTAAAGCATATTGGCTCAGGAGCAGTGATCTAAAGCATATTGGCTCAGGAGCAGTGATCTAAAGCACATTGGCTCAGGAGCAGTGATCTAAAGCATATTGGCTCAGGAGCAGTGATCTAAAGCATATTGGCTCAGGAGCAGTGATCTAAAGCATATTGGTTTTAGAGCAGTGATCTAAAGCATATTGGCTCAGGAGCAGTGATCTAAAGCATATTGGCTCAGGAGCAGTGATCTAAAGCATATTGGCTCAGGAGCAGTGATCTAAAGCATATTGGCTCAGGAGCAGTGATCTAAAGCATATTGGTTTTAGAGCAGTGATCTAAAGCATATTGGCTCAGGAGCAGTGATCTAAAGCATATTGGTTTTAGAGCAGTGATCTAAAGCATATTGGCTCAGGAGCAGTGATCTAAAGCATATTGGCTCAGGAGCAGTGATCTAAAGCATATTGGCTCAGGAGCAGTGATCTAAAGCATATTGGCTCAGGAGCAGTGATCTAAAGCATATTGGCTCAGGAGCAGTGATCTAAAGCATATTGGCTCAGGAGCAGTGATCTAAAGCATATTGGCTCAGGAGCAGTGATCTAAAGCATATTGGTTTTAGAGCAGTGATCTAAAGCATATTGGCTCAGGAGCAGTGATCTAAAGCATATTGGCTCAGGAGCAGTGATCTAAAGCATATTGGCTCAGGAGCAGTGATCTAAAGCATATTGGCTCAGGAGCAGTGATCTAAAGCATATTGGCTCAGGAGCAGTGATCTAAAGCATATTGGCTCAGGAGCAGTGATCTAAAGCATATTGGCTCAGGAGCAGTGATCTAAAGCATATTGGTTTTAGAGCAGTGATCTAAAGCATATTGGCTCAGGAGCAGTGATCTAAAGCATATTGGCTCAGGAGCAGTGATCTAAAGCATATTGGTTTTAGAGCAGTGATCTAAAGCATATTGGTTTTAGAGCAGTGATCTAAAGCATATTGGCTCAGGAGCAGTGATCTAAAGCATATTGGCTCAGGAGCAGTGATCTAAAGCATATTGGTTTTAGAGCAGTGATCTAAAGCATATTGGCTCAGGAGCAGTGATCTAAAGCATATTGGCTCAGGAGCAGTGATCTAAAGCATATTGGTTTTAGAGCAGTGATCTAAAGCATATTGGCTCAGGAGCAGTGATCTAAAGCATATTGGCTCAGGAGCAGTGATCTAAAGCATATTGGCTCAGGAGCAGTGATCTAAAGCATATTGGCTCAGGAGCAGTGATCTAAAGCATATTGGTTTTAGAGCAGTGATCTAAAGCATATTGGCTCAGGAGCAGTGATCTAAAGCATATTGGCTCAGGAGCAGTGATCTAAAGCATATTGGTTTTAGAGCAGTGATCTAAAGCATATTGGCTCAGGAGCAGTGATCTAAAGCATATTGGTTTTAGAGCAGTGATCTAAAGCATATTGGCTCAGGAGCAGTGATCTAAAGCATATTGGCTCAGGAGCAGTGATCTAAAGCATATTGGTTTTAGAGCAGTGATCTAAAGCATATTGGCTCAGGAGCAGTGATCTAAAGCATATTGGCTCAGGAGCAGTGATCTAAAGCATATTGGTTTTAGAGCAGTGATCTAAAGCATATTGGCTCAGGAGCAGTGATCTAAAGCATATTGGCTCAGGAGCAGTGATCTAAAGCATATTGGCTCAGGAGCAGTGATCTAAAGCATATTGGTTTTAGAGCAGTGATCTAAAGCATATTGGCTCAGGAGCAGTGATCTAAAGCATATTGGCTCAGGAGCAGTGATCTAAAGCATATTGGCTCAGGAGCAGTGATCTAAAGCATATTGGCTCAGGAGCAGTGATCTAAAGCATATTGGCTCAGGAGCAGTGATCTAAAGCATATTGGCTCAGGAGCAGTGATCTAAAGCATATTGGCTCAGGAGCAGTGATCTAAAGCATATTGGCTCAGGAGCAGTGATCTAAAGCATATTGGCTCAGGAGCAGTGATCTAAAGCATATTGGCTTAGGAGCAGTGATCTAAAGCATATTGGCTCAGGAGCAGTGATCTAAAGCATATTGGCTCAGGAGCAGTGATCTAAAGCATATGATCGTAAATCAGCACTACTCGGAGAAATTATGAACAGAGACATATAATGTCCGTCTCACCGGATTTCCCATCATGGTGTAGGATTTCCCAGAACCGGTCTGGCCGTAGGCGAAGATGCAGGCATTGTAGCCTTGGAAGGCAGCCTTGAGAACATCCGTGCCTAGGTCTTTGAACACCTGGAGAAGAAATGTTTCCATGCAGATGTCAACATCTAATGGACACCATATTCACACATGTAGGTAGGTTTATTTCCCCTTATGGGTAGCACTTCAAATCACAGGTAAGTTTATTAATTTTAATAGCAAACCACCCTTTTGCCATGGTTGTTGTGCAAAAACTTTTGTGGGTTTTATTTTGTATCGTATAAACACCCAGGTCGCCGTTGCAATTTAGAATCTGCTAATTAGTATTTCGATAATAAACACATTTCCGGCACAATTAGGTGAATCCCTAAACCTTCAGAAATCATTCATTTCCATCAGTACTTGACAGCACCTATATTTCTATCTGATCGGTCTGTAATGTTCCACGTATATTTCTATCTGACTGGTCTGTAATGTTCCACGTATATTTCTATCTGACTGTTTTGTAATGTTCCACATATATTTCTATCTGACCAGTCTGTAATGTTCCACATATATTTCTATCTGACCAGTCTGTAATGTTCCACCTATATTTCTATCTGACCAGTCTGTAATGTTCCACCTATATTTCTATCAGACCGGTCTGTAATGTTCCACGTATAATTCTATCTGACCGGTCTGTAATGTTCCACCTATATTTCTATCTGACCGGTCTGTAATGTTCCACCTATATTTCTATTTGACCGGTCTGTAATGTTCCACGTATATTTCTATCTGACCGGTCTGTAATGTTCCACGTATATTTCTATCTGACCGGTCTGTAATGTTCCACCTATATTTCTATTTGACCGGTCTGTAATGTTCCACCTATATTTCTATCTGACCGGTCTGTAATGTTCCACCTATATTTCTATTTGACCGGTCTGTAATGTTCCACCTATATTTCTATCTGACCGGTCTGTAATGTTCCACCTATATTTCTATCTGACCGGTCTGTAATGTTCCACCTATATTTCTATTTGACCGGTCTGTAATGTTCCACCTATATTTCTATTTGACCGGTCTGTAATGTTCCACCTATATTTCTATCTGACCGGTCTGTAATGTTCCACCTACAGATCTAAAAGGGCTAAAAAGGATTCTAGAACTGTTCTATTCGACTGAAGTAATTTTTGAATGTAAACCATACACTTTTCACTGTAGAGATAATGCAATCTCATAATAAAAAACATCAACAATTAGGTCTGTAATCTGATTTGAAACTACTCAAAATAGTTCACTGCTGCCCAGTTCAGATCATGTTTTCTGACTGAAATAATACTTTCACCTTCTCCTGGGAGGCAAAGTTGGCACTTTTACTGTCAGCTGAGTCATAGGAAAAGTCATATGTAAAGGTCTTCTTTCTTTCTCTCATTGAATCCCCTGTAATGCCATCTGGTATCTAATAAAGAAAACATAAAATGTTAACACAATGCTTAGTAACATATATATGTGATAAACAAAAAAATAAATGAACATCTGTATTAAAATGAGAATAACACAGGTCTAGCAATGGCAAATAATTATAATTACATTAAATTGCTCAGAAAAAGGAGGACATCCTAAGAACGCATACCATGACAGGACCACCTGACATCATAACGACTTTTTTTGTAATCAACTTTTGAAATTACCTTCAGGTTTGAAACTGTCGTCTTATCACCTTTCATTTCAATTATGTTTTTTGCAGTCAACTCCTTCTCCCTGTAAAAATCAAAACACATGTAAATACTTATAAATATCTTTGACAAACATTTTAAACACACTTGCACTAGATTGCAGTTGCCAAATGAATTACAAACAGTTGTCGCAACCTGAAATGTGTAACCTCTTTGTCATAAGAACTTCCTCCTCCTAGTGTGTCTTCCTTTATATAGTGTACCTTCATGTTTGTAACATTTGTCTGTTGGATATGGTCATATATTTTGATAAATTAACGTGGGAGTTATTCAAAAATGGCAACTGGTTTTCAACTGTCTTTACCAGGTTAAATCGCAGTGAAATAAATGAATTTCAAATGTAACCCATTTCATTTAAAATACTAATTTAAAAAGTTTAGCCAAGTGAGTGTGGTGCAGTTCTTTAAAGTGTATCATGGGGTCTGGGTTGTCACACACAGAATAACAGATACAGCCACGGCAGGTTATATCCTAGTTACAGAAACAGCAGTTTTATTGGTAAACCTATCTTCGTCTTTATCAGCTGCCTGCCACATAAAAAATGTTTAGGTGCAAACCTCCAGGCAATCTTACATGTAGAGAAGAGGAAAACTCGTACCACTTTCACTGTGTTTATATGCACACTTAAGACATTTAAATTCCAATGTAATCTTACTTAACAGTATGGAAGAATATTTCGAGAAGTGTTGCTTCAACATGACAATAACAGTACCATCTCTTGGCATGTTAGTTGTTTACGTACCGCCTGTCCATAGGCCTGAGCCGGACAGCCACACGAACGGATGCCATAGCACATCCCTGTTGTGTCCGCTTCACCTGCAGCACATCCAGGGAACAACCCAACCATGTAGCTAGTTAGATACACTGCGAATAAATGTGGCTAAAACACAAACCAACAGCGGGTTATTTTGTGATAACAGTCGGCAATATCCACCCGACTCGTTCGTTCCAGACAAAGTTGCTGTCCAAATAAAATATCTTCTGCGTGTAGCTTGTGTCCTCATTATGTTCCTCCTCTTTCTATTATTAGCATAGTAGCATTAGCCTCACTGAAAGAGAACAACAATCAAACTCACGAAACGTCATGACGATAAATTCAGCCAATCAGATTACTACGGATATTCGGAAAGGACAAACTGTACCGGCTGTTTTACACTTCCGTACCACGGGTGGCGGTAGAGGACAATTGATCGAGCGAAGACGAAACCGGAAGCCACGGCTGTGCATTTCCTGTGGTTTCTGAACGTGTGGTGAGTGTTAATTGTCATCAAGTCGTTGAGTTATTTTGTCTGTCTATAATCAACAGCTCAAATATTACATTTTTACACATGGTAGTATTGTTTTGTTTAATATTTTGTACGCAGAGCCAGGTATAATTAGTTCCGGGTGATGGAGCCTACTAACTACATGCTAACCTGCTAACGTTAGCGTAGCTAGCTACGTGATATGAGTTATTCTGCCAATACTGGTCCGAAATACCGTTCATTTAGTTTGACCATATCTAGTAAGCAGCAACGTTTAGTATGATATTAAGATGTATGCTTAGTTAAATGACTAATGTTACCCCGCTAATGTGCCAATGTTTATGATTTTCCAGACCGCCGACTGAAAGTTGTTCATCATGGATATTCGACCAAACCACACGATTTACATTAACAATGTAAACGATAAGATCAAAAAGGACGGTAAGTTCATTCAGACCGTGTCTGTGTTGGAGCGTTCATTCAGACCGTGTCTGTGTTGGAGCGTTCATTCAGACCGTGTCTGTGTTGGAGCGTTCATTCAGACCCTGTCTGTGTTGGAGCGTTCATTCAGACCGTGTCTGTGTTGGAGCGTTCATTCAGACCGTGTCTGTGTTGGAGCGTTCATTCAGACCGTGTCTGTGTTGGAGCGTTCATTCAGACCGTGTCTGTGTTGGAGCGTTCATTCAGACCCGGTCTGTGTTGGAGCGTTCATTCAGACCGTGTCTGTGTTGGAGCGTTCATTCAGACCGTGTCTGTGTTGGAGCGTTCATTCAGACCGTGTCTGTGTTGGAGCGTTCATTCAGACCGTGTCTGTGTTGGAGCGTTCATTCAGACCCTGTCTGTGTTGGAGCGTTCATTCAGACCGTGTCTGTGTTGGAGCGTTCATTCAGACCGTGTCTGTGTTGGAGCGTTCATTCAGACCGTGTCTGTGTTGGAGCGTTCATTCAGACCGTGTCTGTGTTGGAGCGTTCATTCAGACCGTGTCTGTGTTGGAGCGTTCATTCAGACCGTGTCTGTGTTGGAGCGTTCATTCAGACCGTGTCTGTGTTGGAGCGTTCATTCAGACCGTGTCTGTGTTGGAGCGTTCATTCAGACCGTGTCTGTGTTGGAGCGTTCATTCAGACCGTGTCTGTGTTAGAGCTTGTCTAATGGAATGTTTCTTCTTTTACTAGAACTTCAATAACAAGTCCATGTATAAGTCTCGTCAGTGGGGTAAAACATTTAACAGTGAAGTGACTTGTTTTTGCATTTCAGAACTGAAGCGGTCTCTCTACGCTCTGTTCTCTCAGTTTGGGCAAGTTGTTGATATTGTTGCCATGAAGACCATGAAGATGAGAGGGCAGGCGTTTGTGGTGTTCAAAGAGCTTACATCAGCTACAAATGCCCTTCGACAGCTTCAAGGTTTTCCTTTCTACAATAAGCCTATGGTAAGTTCTTATTTAGTTGTCCTGTGTTGCCCTTTCCCCTTTTGTGACCGAACGTTGGGTTTGACAAAGATCAACAATATTTTGTTTCAACAATTTTCAGCGTATTCAGTATGCGAAGACAGACTCAGAGGTGATCTCCAAAGTCAAAGGCACATTTGGAGACAAGGACAAGAAGAAGGACAAGAAGAAGAAGCCTCAAGATCAAGTGGCCAATGTGGCCAAGAAGCCAGCACCAGTGAGACTAGCAAATACCTTACTTAACTTATAGACTGAATCTGAGAAACCAGCACCAGTGAGACTAGCAAAGACCTTACTTAACTTATAGACTGAATCTGAGAAACCAGCACCAGTGAGACTAGCAAATAACTTAATTATAGGCAGAAACCAGCACCAGTAAGACTAGCAAATAACTTAATTATAGGCAGAAACCAGCACCAGTGAGACTAGCAAATAACTTAATTATAGGCAGAAACCAGAAGCCAGCACCAATGAGACTAACAAATAAATTACTTAACATGAAGACAAAATCTCAGAAATCAAAACTGGCTGCAATGGTATATTGTCACTGAGATTCACACAGGGTTTTGCAAATGTCAACAAATGCTATTCTCTTAATGTGTTTTTCTTGGTTCTCCTCAGGGTTCTGCGAACACAAACAATACACCGATCATGCAGGTACGACCACTGGTAGTGATGCATTCAGATTAGGGGCGGGACAAATAATCAAACTTCAATGTACCGCGATACAATTTTTTTCCGGTTCCAATTGAGGACACATTTGAAATTAATCAAAGAAATGTGCTACATTGTATTCCATTCTTGTGTTGGTAAAATCAGTATTTGCAAAGGAAATCACAGTAAGTTTCCTCTATGCAAACATGTTGCACCTAAGAAACTGACATCTGGACAAATAACATTGTGGAAAACAAAGCCACAGTACACATGTGCTACACAAGGCTACAGTACATATCATGCGAGGTTATTGGGAGCTTGCTAGATTTGTTTCACAGACTTGTCCACTATTCTAGTCGCTCACAGGAGTAACTATAGCAGAAGTACTTAAGCTGCTGTGGAGGAATTTAACTTGAAGAGGGAAAGACCATAAGTGGAGTCTAGAGATGGGTCGTTAGCGAACGAGTCTGCTCTAAGAGCTGGGGTTTGTACGTGAAAGTTGAGACCCGGATGTATTTATCAAGAATAATATATAAACAATCAAAAGGTTTTTGTGAATATAGTTAACTAAATCAAAGAACGGATAATAATATAAAATAATACAAGCCTGAATGCTGACGCGTACACATTCGTTTTGACTGTGTACTCAGCCTATCAGGCGCGCCAGTTACTCCTGTCATGGAAAAACATTGAAAACTAATTTAACCATGAACATTTTATTGGATTGACTTGTGAGAACCATTTTGTCCCACCCTTAATACAGACTGTTTACATTCTCATTATTTTGTATTGTTATATATAATTGCTATATTGGTAGCGGATTACTTTTTAATTGTAGCTGTTCTTAGCATTACAGGCTATACACAACACTTTAACGACTCATGACAGTTCCATGGGGAAATGTAATCTGGCAATAACATACTTTTTGTGTCCTTTTTGTTTGTCTCTTCAGATCCCGGACAATCCCCCCAACTACATTTTATTCCTTAATAATCTGCCAGAGGAAACCAATGAAATGATGCTCTCCATGTTGTTCAATCAGTGAGTATTGGCTCAGTTAACTTTGCTCTCTAGACGTCATTGTGTTCTTAATTTGCACTTGGGAAATACTACACGTGTAAGGGAATTTAAAAGCCACTCTCTTGTGACAGATTTCCTGGCTTCAAAGAGGTGCGACTCGTCCCTGGAAAACACGACATTTCTTTTGTGGAGTTTGAGAGCGAGAGCCAGGCGGGAGTGGCCAAAGACGCTCTGCAGGGCTTCCGGATCACAGCCCAATGTGCCATGAAGATCACGTATGCCAAGAAGTAGTCGCCGTGACGTCACTGAAAATCGGACACACATTTGGACTCTTGGTTAGACATGGAGATTCGGACCCCCTGCCCTGATTTATTTGTTTTTAGCTGTGGAATCTACAGGCAGTTCGTGCTTTTTTGACTGACTTCTGTACAGTCGCTGTGAACTGAGGTGAAAAACCTCTGACCTGCGTTCCTATATTTTTTATGACTTCGTAATAAAGACTGTTGCCTTGTCTGATATGGTTTATGTTTCCATCTTTCCGGGTGGCTTCTATGAGACAGCAGATGTTTGAATTACAAATGAGAACAAAAATGATCAGAATTTGACCGAAATTCGGAATGTTTGGGACTAACTGGGGATGTTAATTCCTTAGTCCATTGATCAAGTCGGCAAATTGTCATCGGTCAAATCCTGGCTGCTAAACAAACTCAGACATATTGAAAGCCCCATAGTCAACTCTGTCATATTACTGCACAATATATCTAGTCTGAACACATCTGTTGATCACAATTGGAGATCACTGGATTGGAAATGAAACAGCCAAGATGCAGATGATGTGCAGACTATCAGTTTTGATTCAAGGCAAAATATATTTATTGTATGAAAAGTTTAGTTATTGCATTTGCACGGTGAGGTAAAGATGGTCTGTCTGTACCCTGTGTTTCCAGGTTTCAGTTTTTTTCATCATCCCCGGACTCATTTCAGTGTGTTGTCTTGTCATTATCATCCCCGGACTCATTTCAGTGTGTTGTCTTGTCATTATCATCCCCGGACTCATTTCAGTGTGTTGTCTTGTCATTATCATCCCCGGACTCATTTCAGTGTGTTGTCTTGTCATTATCATCCCCGGACTCATTTCAGTGTGTTGTCTTGACATTATCGTCCCCGGACTCATTTCAGTGTTTTGTCTTGACATTATCATCCCCGGACTCATTTCAGTGTGTTGTCTTGTCATTATCATCCCCGGACTCATTTCAGTGTGTTGTCTTGTCATTATCATCCCCGGACTCATTTCAGTGTGTTGTCTTGTCATTATCATCCCCGTACTCATTTCAGTGTGTTGTCTTGTCATTATCATCCCCGTACTCATTTCAGTGTGTTGTCTTGTCATTATCGTCCCGGACTCATTAACCCTATTGTTATTGTGAGTTTTATTATTATTATTCTGGGGACAAGAAAATGGGACTTTTTGGCCCATAACTAAAAAAGTGCATGGTAACTTTTTCCCTAAATTTGACCATGTCTTCTATAGACCCTGACACACACTCCTACTGACCCTTGCCCCTGTTCGACCACCAGGGGCGCCACAGTACCCGCCCTAAAATGAGTGATTTCACAATGATGCCATTTCCACCCCGTTTGACTTAGAATCCTGCAAATTTTTGTACATGCCTCATTCCTCATGAGGAACAAAAAAGCCTCAAGAAAGCCTAAAGTCCGCCATGATGGATTTTTCCCCGTTATGCAAATTTCCCAAAACCTACAAAAATTATCTTATATTCGCCCGTCACTCTGATTGACTAGCCACTTGACAATAATGTGTGGGATGACTGTCTGTCTATAGGGTCTTCAGGAATAAGACATTTCTTGCAAGATGGCCGAAAAAATGTAAACGTCAAAATATGCCACTCCATAACCACTGAAATCATATCTAACATTGACCTGCATAAGAGTATACATGGGCCTCATACAAACTGTTAGGCCTTGCCATACTTAGACAAACAAAGACACTACTATATCCCACTCTGTCCACGCCAGAACTTAAAGTCAAAACACAATGCGACATTTCTGGCTATAGCACCCTTTTTTAATTCAACTGATATCACTTGCCTTTCTGATATACAACATATTCTGTTTACAACTATTAGTAGACTGATTACATAGTGATATTCACAACTAAGTCATTCGTTTCAAAATCACTGAAGCCAATCATTAGCTTCAACCATGTACCACAATTGCTTTGAATACCTGCCATGGACTAAGTATCCAAGAAAAATGAGGATGATAGTTCAACTTTAGAATTGTGTCCAGATTAGCATAAACTACCTGATAACTTTGTACGTTCATTTGAACTGTATCTTACTACCCAGAAAAAGGCATGCAAGTTTATTTGCTCATAGGTAGCACTATAATAAAGAATTGAACAAAAATGTCACTGTAGCCACCCTGAGTGACGTAGAACCACAGAGTTCGAGTAAACACTGATCGGCTGTAAGATTATACCCACCTGTCTAATATTTTGTGTACACTACTTCAGCCAACAAAATTGCCTTAAAGGTCAAGGCATTGACAGGTTTCCTTGCATTTTTTCTCTAACTGATGCCATTTCAACACGGATAGACCATTAAAGACCAATATTTTTTCACATGCCTCATTTCTCATCCCTTGCTTCCCAATAGGAGGACCCCGCCCCATTGTTGCTTGCAACTATATTTTCTGTGTGTTGTCTTGTCATTATCATTCACACCAGGTTCCCCAGATGATGTCCCTTTGGCTTCCTCGTTTACCTCCAAACATAACGATGGTCATTGTGCCCAAACAGTACTATTTGTGTTAATCTGACCAGAGGACATTTCTCCAAAAACTATGATCTTTGTCCCCTTGTGCAGTTGCAAACCATAGCCTGATTTTTGTATGGTGGTATTACAGCAGGACCTTTCCTTTGCAGCCTTGAGCCTATGTCAACATAGGACTCGTTGTACTTTTTTATGGCACCAAAGTAAATTCATCTAATGGATGTGGTATGGCGGCTGCGTGGTCCCGTAGAGTTTATACTTGAGTACGTTTGGGAATTGCTCCCAAGAGTAAACTCCCGACCCGCTGGAGATGTGATATAGTGAGTTAAGTGAAATAATATTACCCCCTTGCACCTCACAACAACCTCCAAAACCGACAGACATCATTGGATCAGTACGGATAAATTTTTTAGTTAACTGGAGTGTTCATCACTTTCTTGAAGTTGAGAGGCCGTATCTGCAGTTCAGTGTTGTTCAGATCTTCTGTTCTGTGTGCTGGTCAGTCGACAGTAGATGACGACAAGTGCTTGATCTTGAATCTGCATGATTTCTCTCTGTTTTCATGAGTGCTCGTGATGCAAAAGCAAATGGTATTTCGTCGCTAGGTGTCATTGTGTGTGATACAACAGCGCAACATGCTACTATTGGTTTGATGTGCTAGTAGTGGGTAAACAATATTGTTTTTACCATTTTGAAGGCCTATTCGCAGTTTATTGTCCAATTCTGCTGTTTGCCTTTGTTTATACGTTCTTGCATGTAAACCAGTTTGGTGCAAACTTGAAACAGTATCTCCTGTTGAAAGAACTTCCATGATAGAACCTCCACAATAGGCTTGATCTTCCATGATAGAACCTCCACAATAGGCTTGATCTTCCATGATAGAACCTCCACAATAGGCTTGATCCTCCATGATAGAACTTCCACAATAGGCTTGATCTTCCATGATAGAACCTCCACAATAAGCTTGATCCTCCATGATAGAACCTCCACAACAAGCTTGATCCTCCATGATAGAACCTCCACAATAGGCTTGATCTTCCATGATAAAACCTCCACAATAAGCTTGATCTTCCATGATAGAACCTCCACAATAGGCTTGATCTTCCATGATAGAACCTCCACAATAAGCTTGATCCTCCATGATAGAACCTCCACAATAGGCTTGATCTTCCATGATAGAACCTCCACAATAGGCTTGATCCTCCATGATAGAACCTCCACAATAGGCTTGATCTTCCACGATAGAACCTCCACAATAGGCTTGATCTTCCATGATAGAACCTCCACAATAGGCTTGATCTTCCATGATAGAACCTCCACAATAGGCTTGATCTTCCATGATAGAACCTCCACAATAGGCTTGATCTTCCATGATAGAACATTCACAATAGGCTTGATCCTCCATGACAGAACCTCCACAATAGGCTTGATCTTCGATGGTTCTTCGTAGTTCCAAGTGCTGTTAATCAAGTAACTGAGACACTCAACAGAGGGAGGAAAAAACTCACACTTATCCTTTCGCAATCAAAGCCCGTACTTATCTTATTGCTGTAGTTCAGTGCTCAGGTTTCTCAAGTGCTCCTACTCCTTTTTGCTGGTGATGAGTGAATTATCAAGTTAACATTACTCTCTGAGACAAGGCTGTGGCTGAGGGGATTTCAAAATATAGTCTCCAGTATTTGCACAGTCTGTCAGCATGGTTAACAGGTCTTGTGATTCAAATTCGGCGTTAATACATGTGCAGATACATCAGGTAGATTTAGCTTTTGTGTTCCCGATAAACTTCAAAATAAGCATTTACTTCCATTACGGGTAAAAGACACTGCCATGGGAATGTAATTGACCAAAACAAATACCCTCCCCTTTTATGCTGCCAGGTTGTAGGATCTGCTCAGTGTATCGGCGCTTTAGCTGTGGGTTATCCTATACTCATTTGTCACCCAGTATTTCTGTCTAGTATTTAATATACAGCGAACATGCTATTATTCTTTCTGACAGTAGTACAGTCACACCAGCAGATGGTAGTGCACGGTGCTTTACTGGCTGACAGTAGTACAGTCACACCAGCAGATGGCTTTACTCCTCTCTCACCTTCACCAACTGGTTTTAGAGTGAATTTGGAGAATTGCTGGATTCCATCCCACTGATTCAGGTTGTCGAGTTACATTGTATTCGCAATCATTCGTTCACATACATTGACAGCAGAGACTGTTTTTGCCATGCCATTTTTGGATTCTCTACCAGTTTGACTGAGATTTCGTGACTACCTTCGTCCCCTGGGAATGGTTGTTTCCTTGGTGACCACTCTCACTCACAAGTTGTTTAGTATACGGCCATGGTTTATTGATGGGATTTGCCATGACTTCCCCCTAAACATGGTTCTTATTTCTGGTACAGAACATTCTATAACCCTATTGACATCTCTGTTCCTCGATCTGCATGATTGATAATCAACACTCTGGGTTTCTGAGTGCTCTGCCGAGGACCATATATTACCCCACGTCACAATAATTCCAAGTAGTACAGTCACACATTTTTTGTACTGAAACTGTACCTGCAAAATGAAAAATAATTCATGCTGTAATGAAATTGGATCCAACTTCTGAGTTACTGGTAGACGGTTTTGACGAATTCCCTTGATGCTTTCTGTGAGATTTTTCAACTGCACCCAAGAGACTGACGAATGAAAAGGAAACCTTATAACATTTGATGACAATACATTTTGTTCCCTGAGGGAAAAGTCTTTGCACCTCATTTCCTGTCTCAGGGAACAAAATGTATTGTCATTCTAAAGGTCTCCTAGTTCAAAATAGCTCAGGAAAAAGGCAGAGTGAGCTCCGTTATTATCTCAAAATAAGATAGGAAATTAGAGGGTTAAATTATGTAATGCACCAGGTTTAGATTGAATGGGTTAGTGTAACCATTACGGTGAAGTTTGATTTACAGTTAGGGGTTAGTGTAACCATTACGGTGAAGTTTGATTTACAGTTAGGGGTTAGTGTAACCATTACGGTGAAGTTTGATTACAGTTAGGGGTTAGTGTAACCATTACGGTGAAGTTTGATTTACATTTAGGGGTTAGTGTAACCATTACGGTGAAGTTTGATTTACATTTAGGGGTTAGTGTAACCATTATGGTGAAGTTTGATTTGCAGTTAGAGGTTAGTGTAACCATTACGGTGAAGTTTGATTTACATTTAGGGGTTAGTGTAAACATTACGGTGAAGTTTGATTTACAGTTAGAGGTTAGTGTTACAACTCTACCTATCATAATCCCAAACAGATACAACTCTACCTATCATAATCCCAAACAGATACAACTCTACCTATCATAATCCCAAACAGATACAACTCTACCTATCATAATCCCAAACAGATACAACTCTACCTATCATAATCCCAAACAGATACAACTCTACCTATCATAATCCCAAACAGATACAACTCTACCTATCATAATCCCAAACAGATACAACTCTACCTATCATAATCCCAAACAGATACAACTCTACCTATCATAATCCCAAACAGATACAACTCTACCTATCATAATCTCAAACAGATACAACTCTACCTATCATAATCCCAAACAGATACAACTCTACCTATCATAATCCCAAACAGATACAACTCTACCTATCATAATCCCAAACAGATACAACTCTACCTATCATAATCTCAAACAGATACAACTCTACCTATCATAATCCCAAACAAATACAACTCTACCTATCTCTGTGCCATGCTTGGCACACGTATCAAGAGCAAAAAGGATAGAGAAAAATAACTGTAATCATTCATCGCTCATTCTTGTGACATTCATTTTTGAGAGGGGGGACGTGGGAGAACGAGAGAGAGAGGGGGGGACGGGGAGAACCAGAGAGAGGGGGCGAGGGAGAACCAGAGAGAGGGGGGCATGGGAGAACCAGAGAGAGGGGGGCGTGGGAGAACCAGAGAGAGGGGGGGACGTGGGAGAACCAGAGAGAGGGGAGACGGGGGAGAACCAGAGAGAGGGAGACGTGGGAGAACCAGAGAGAGGGGGGCGTGGGAGAACCAGAGAGAGGGGGGGGGGCGTGGGAGAACCAGAGAGAGAGGGGGGACGTGGGAGAACCAGAGAGAGAGGGGGGACGTGGGAGAACCAGAGAGAGGGGGACGTGGGAGAACGAGAGAGAGGGGGACGTGGGAGAACGAGAGAGAGGGGGGGGCGTGGGAGAACGAGAGAGAGGGGGGACGTGGGAGAACGATATAGGGGGACGTGGGAGAACCAGAGATAGAGGGGGGACGGGGAGAACCAGAGAGAGGGGGGGACGTGGGAGAACCAGAGAGAGGGGGGCGAGGAGAACCAGAGAGTCGGGGGGGACGTGGGAGAACGAGAGAGAGGGAGGGGACATTGGAGAACGAGAGAGAGGGGGGGTGGGGAGAACGAGAGAGAGGGGGTGGGGAGAATGAGAGAGGGGGTGGGGAGAACGAGAGAGAGGGGGACGTGGGAGAACCAGAGAGAGGGGGCGTAGTAGAACGAGAGAGAGAGAGGGGGACGTGGGAGAACGAGAGAGAGGGGGGGCGTAGGAGAACGAGAGAGAGGTGGGACGTGGGAGAACCAGAGAGAGAGGGGGGACGTGGGAGAACCAGAGAGAGGGGGGACGTGGGAGAACGAGAGAGAGGGGGGACGTGGGAGAACGAGAGAGAGGGGGGACGTGGGAGAACCAGAGAGAGAGGGAGGACGTGGGAGAACGAGAGAGAGGGGGACGTGGGAGAACGAGAGAGAGGGGGGGACGTGGGAGAACGAGAGAGAGGGGGACGTGGGAGAACCAGAGAGAGGGGGCGTAGGAGAACGAGAGAGGGAGAGGGGGACGTGGGAGAACGAGAGAGAGGGGGACGTGGGAGAACGAGAGAGAGGGGGGACGTGGGAGAACCAGAGAGAGGGGGGACGTGGAGAACCAGAGAGAGAGGGGGGAGCGTGGGAGAACCAGAGAGAGGGGGGCGTAGGAGAACGAGAGAGAGGGGGGACGTAGGAGAACGAGAGAGAGGGGGGACGTGGGAGAACGAGAGAGAAGGGGGACGTGGGAGAACCAGAGAGAGGGGGGGCGTGGGAGAACCAGAGAGAGGGGGGCGTAGGAGAACCAGAGAGAGGGGGGGACGTGGGAGAACGAGAGAGAGGGAGGGGACATGGGAGAACGAGAGAGAGGGGGTGGGGAGAACGAGAGAGAGGGGGGTGGGGAGAATGAGAGAGAGGGGGGTGGGGAGAACGAGAGAGAGGGGGACGTGGGAGAACCAGAGAGAGGGGGCGTAGTAGAACGAGAGAGGGAGAGGGGGACGTGGGAGAACGAGAGAGAGGGGGACGTGGGAGAACGAGAGAGAGGGGGGACGTGGGAGAACCAGAGAGAGGGGGGACGTGGAGAACCAGAGAGAGAGGGGGGGACGTGGGAGAACCAGAGAGAGGGGGCGTAGGAGAACGAGAGAGAGGGGGGACGTAGGAGAACGAGAGAGAGGGGGGACGTGGGAGAACGAGAGAGAAGGGGGACGTGGGAGAACCAGAGAGAGGGGGGGGCGTGGGAGAACCAGAGAGAGGGGGCGTAGGAGAACCAGAGAGAGGGGGGACGTGGGAGAACCAGAGAGGGGGTAGGACGTGGGAGAACGAGAGAGAGGGGGGACGTGGGAGAACGAGAGAGAGGGGGACGTGGGAGAACCAGAGAGAGGGGGACGTGGGAGAACCAGAGAGAGGGGGGGACGTGGGAGAACCAGAGAGAGGTGGGGACGTGGGAGAACCAGAGAGAGGGGGGGACGTGGGAGAACGAGAGAGAGGGGGACGTGGGAGAACGAGAGAGGGGGACGTGGGAGAACCAGAGAGAGGGGGGGGTAGGAGAACGAGAGAGAGAGGGGGACGTGGGAGAACGAGAGAGAGGGGGACGTGGGAGAACGAGAGAGAGGTCGGACGTAGGAGACCGAGAGAGAGGTGGGGGACGTGGGAGAACGAGAGAGAGGGGGGACGTGGGAGAACGAGAGAGAGGGGGGGACGTGGGAGAGGGAGAAGGCAGGCTGGAGTGAGGCTGGAGTGAGGCTGCCCTAGTCCTTCACCATCTGCTCCTCCTCTTCCTTCCTCCATGTGATGTACTGAAAACACTACAAATGACATCACTTGAGACACAGCTCGCCCACAGCCCATTTTTGCACCTAAATTAGGCCAGCTTTTTGTTTTTTAATGAAGCATGTGTTTTATTTTATGGAGAACATATTGTTTATTTGCCCACACGGCAGATAAACACAGTTGTGGATATACTTTATTGACACACATGGTAGATGCCAGTTATATAAGTATTGTGGAATAAAGGGCTGTAGAAAGTAGTTTACCTCAATGATGTTCTTAGACACAATTAAGCACCACTGAATCCCTGGACACAGCATTTAGCCATATTGTCAATACCACCAACTCTCGTGGGACCGCTTTGCTCAATTATAAAGTGGTTACAAGCCCAGTTAGAACAGTAATATGTGATGTTACCTGATACACATTAAATATGTTCCGTTATAGGTTTAATTCTAGGTGCTGATTGGCTGATAGCCGGAATATGAATCCCCATAACAAGGGTGTGACATCACATAACTTTTTATGTCTGTAGTTGCGTTGGTAACAGCATCATACTAGCAATTAGTAATGTCGGGATATGTTGATATATGTCCAATTCACCACGACTCGGCACTGTCCAGGCATTCCGCAGCACGTCGGACCTATGAACAACTATAAGCGGTGTAATATTGACCATATAATATATATCCCCACCTGCTCCAGCCTGTCTGACATGTACCACTGACCAATCAGTATTCAGGATCCACCCAGATCAGAGATGAGCCGCCCCTGCTCTCCATCCTACAGAATATAGCTGTATTTCTGTGATAGGGTCTAAATCAACAACATGAAGTGATACCCAAACTCTGATTTATTCAGGAGCTTGTTCACCACCACAAAAGCGCATCCGGGATGAAATGGCATTTATTTGAATGCAAATCTGAAAGGGAGTTTACTGCGCGTTTGACTGCAATTTTGGTAAGTCTGTTATGATTTATATTTTCTCCTCATAACCTCTGACCATTTGCGGTTTCATTGACTCTCACACGTTTAAAAAATATCCAATTAAAATATTATGTATATGGTTTTTGTTTGGACTAAAGGGTCTATATTGGTACTTGAATGGAAAAACGTTAAGGCTTAATCATTTAATCAAAAAACTATCTAAGTTAATTGAAATCAAATAGGGAGAATAAGTATGAAAAAGCAACTGGTTGTCACATAAAAGCTATTTCTGGATATAACCATATAACTGCAAGTGGCTCTAGACAAGAGGGTGTTTTTTAAATTACTAAAATGCGACTGGGTGGATTTCAGATCAATCAAATTGTTGGATTCCACTTAATACAATAAACACTGTAGTCTATATTTAATGCTCTAAAAGTCACAAATTGTCAGTAATGTTATGCATATATAAATTGCCAGTTGAGCATGTCCTCCAGTAAACATGAATTAGATAAAAGATATGGTGTTTAATTATTGCAATATTTGACATATGTATTTGACATATGTAATATAGCCTAATGGCAACGCAAATCCAAGTTGTAATGTAATTTGATTTGTTACGTCACAATTAAATAAACCTGTAAAACTAAATAATGTTGTGACTTGTTTTACAGATTTTCTAATACATAATCCATCATGGGTGAATCTCCTAACAACAGCAGCTTCACCTCAAAGTGTTCTGCCAAACACCTGGATAACTGTCTGGACCCGTATATGGTCAGCAACGACCTGGACTATGGAGTTCCTCTGGAGGACATACCCGACACAACCCAGGGCCGTGCTTTCTATGTGTCCACACTTGTCATCGCCGTGGTGCTGGTCTGTATCATATTGGTCTGCGGCGTTGGCAACTGCCTGTTCATTGCGTCTCTGGCGCGCTACAAAAAACTGCGCAACCTCACCAACCTCCTGATCGCAAACTTGGCAGTGTCTGATATTCTAGTGGCGGTGGTGTGCTGTCCGTTCCTGTTGGACTACTACGTGGTGAAACAGCTGTCTTGGGACCACGGGCTTGTGCTGTGCGCCTCCATTAACTATCTGCGCACCGTGTCCCTCTACGTGTCCACCAACGCGCTTCTGGCCATCGCTGTGGACAGGTGGGTGAATCGCTTATATGGGCATCATTCTCCTTCCTAAAAATAAGTACCACAGAATAGGTCTATCCCAATCCTAATAAGTTTATAGGAAATCTTATACTGTATAAAGGATGTATAATATAGAAATGGATATCCAGTGGCTGAACTCAAACCTTTGACTGGAAGAATAGCATACAGTATTTTATGATCAAACTAAATGTAACTAACTGCAACAATTAATTGATATAAAAACAACATATATACCTGTCCATGCTGGATATGTCCCCGTCGTTTTAAAAAGCAAGCACGAAAAGCAAAATAAAGCGTTAGCGTGAGTGCACCAAGCTAGCCAAAGTTCTCCTCTCAAACGGATCTTGGAGGAGAGATTCCACCGAGTTAGGGTTGGGTCTTGGAGGAGAGATTCCACCGAGTTAGGGTTGGGTCTTGGAGGAGAGATTCCACCGAGTTAGGGTTGGGTCTTGGAGGAGAGATTCCACCGAGTTAGGGTTGGGTCTTGGAGGAGAGATTCCACCGAGTTAGGGTTGGGTCTTGGAGGAGAGATTCCACCGAGTTAGGGTTGGGTCTTGGAGGAGAGATTCCACCGAGTTAGGGTTGGGTCTTGGAGGAGAGATTCCACCGAGTTAGGGTTGGGTCTTGGAGGAGAGATTCCACCGAGTTAGGGTTGGGTCTTGGAGGAGAGATTCCACCGAGTTAGGGTTGGGTCTTGGTGTCTAGTATAAATAGCGCCCCTAGAGCCCGGTCCTTATTTTATCAGGGACGAGCTTAGGGCGCTAAAATAATCGCCCTTCTCGGATTTGGTTTAAGAACGCTGATTAGCTAAATTTTATGTCAATAATTCATATCTTAAATGAGCAATTGGCTTAACTGCTACATAGACCCGCCTCCTGTGGGCGCTTTCTCTATCGCCCCAGAGCTGTGACGAGGCGTTCAGACAGGAAGAGGAAAGGTTGACAATATGATTTACTATAATTTTACAACATATTACTGGGGGCATTCCATATTTAAAATACACAAATATTGACATACTGATGTTTTTATCATTATTATTTTTTATTATTTCTTAATGTATTTTTATTTTTTTGTGGCTTAAGTACCACCGAATAGCTCTATCCCTAATTCAAACACATACAAGTACCACCGAATAGCTCTATCCCTAATTCAAACACATACAAGTACCACAGAATAGCTCTATCTCTAATTTAAACACATACAAGTACCACATAATAGCTCTATCTCTAATTTAAACACATACAAGTACCACATAATAGCTCTATCTCTAATTCAAACACATACAATACAAGTACCACAGAATAGCTCTATCCCTAATTCACACATACAAGTACCACAGAATAGCTCTATCCCTAATTCACACATACAAGTACCACATAATAGCTCTATCCCTAATTCACACATACAACTACCAAACACATACAAGTACCACAGAATAGGTCTATCCCTAATTCACACATGCAAGTACCACAGAATAGCTCTATCCCTAATTCAAACACATACAAGTAAACTAACTACTTTATGGAAGCATATAGTGCACTAAATTAAAATGAAATCCCAAATAGCATTTACTTTTTCAAAGAATGCTCCGCTTTTTAGTGGACTTAATAGGCTACAATTGAAAATGCTAATTAAAAGATTTATTTTTTAAAGAATGGCCCACTTTTTAGTGGACAATGTGAAAATTAAAATGCAATCCCAAATATAATTTTCCTTTTAAAATAAAGTAACATGTGTTGGTAGACATAATTCAAATGTTAATGCAAATGTGAAAAGGGATTAACCGTTTTCAATTGCATTCTCATGCTCTAACATGCTCTTTTGGGTCCCTGAACACAACAACAGTAAACATGTCAACACACATTAGGTGCTTTAGTTTTCCTCAGGCCTGTTTGTTCTGATTGGATAGGATGGCATATGTCATGTTAGTGGTAACTAACAAGCTGCGTGATATTTGTCATGTTAGTGGTAACTATAACAGGCGGCGTGATATTTGTCATGTTAGTGGTAACTAACAAGCTGCGTGATATTTGTCACGTTAGTGGTAACTAACAAGCTGCGTGCAGGCCCGCATTAACCTGCTGTTAGGCCCTGGGGCGAAGAGGTTTTGTAGGCCCACAATAAAGAAAAGTCTAATGATCACATTTGTCTATACACAACAAAAGCAGAAAGCACGTTGGTCACTGGCATGGTCAGGAACAGCCGTAGAGCTATATCTGTGTTGGGAAACACTGTATGGAGTTTTTTACTTCTTAATACTTTCAGTAACTCTACTGCCGACGTGCTGCCCAACTTGTCATTCTGTACAAACTCCCTGAACTGCACCGCTTCCTCCACAAAGTCCGCTTCCAAATCACAGTGGTATTTCTTTGATTAATGATATTTGTTTGATTAATATTAAGTGTGCAGACGGCATTAGGTTTATTACGCACTGTCACTTTAAGACCGAGTGTGCAAATTCAATTGCACTGATGCACATCCGATATTCTCACAACTGTACGTTCTGTAAAGACATAACCGACTGTGTTTACGTGAATACCCTCCAAAACGGACATTTAGACATAATGTTGTGTGTATTTGTCCATTCAGACGCGAGAGAGAGCTCAATTCAGTCCTCGCGCCCTGTCTGTCTATGTGCAGGGCTGCACCACGCTTCGGGTCGGGACCGTATCGTCTCGTTGTCTGTGAAAAATTTTCATTGACGAAAATAATTACGAAAATTATAACGAAATTAACACTTCATCAGTGCTCAGCTTAATGAGCTCACCTTCATTTGCAGGTTTAAAACATCCTGTTAGCTTTGGAATCTTTTTTTAACAATTCCTTCTCACTGTTTTCTTTCTGTCGCGATATTTTTCGTTTATGAGCACCTCTCAAACTTTTTCTTTCTCAACATTTTGATATCAGCCTCTGTGACTAGCACAAATTTGAATAGACTACTAGAGAAGATGACGCAACTGTTTCTCTACATTCTGATAGGCTGTCATATCATGCTTCCCACGTGGGTCACTTGTAAATTGGATCAATCAGTAGGCAAAAACATGAATATCAAGTGATTGACAGAAAATTCGACAAATTACAAAACAATGTGATTTTTTTATTGGCTTATGATAGGCCCCTTGTCTTCATAGGCCCTGGGGCTTCAGCCCCAGTAAGCCCGTGCATTAATATTTGTCATGTTAGTGGTAACTAAGAAGCTGCGTGATATTTGTCATGTTAGTGGTAACAAGCTGCTTGATATTTGTCACGTTAGTGGTAACAAGCTGCTTGATATTTGTCACGTTAGTGGTAACAAGCTGCTTGATATTTGTCACGTTAGTGGTAACTAATCTGCGTGATATTTGTCACGTTAGTGGTAACAAGCTGCGTGATATTTGTCATGTTAGTGGTAACAAGCTGCGTGATATTTGTCATGTTAGTGGTAACTAATCTGCGTGATATTTGTCATGTTAGTGGTAACAAGCTGCGTGATATTTGTCATGTTAGTGGTAACTAATCTGCGTGATATTTGTCATGTTAGTGGTAACAAGCTGCGTGATATTTGTCACGTTAGTGGTAACAAGCTGCGTGATATTTGTCATGTTAGTGGTAACAAGCTGCGTGATATTTGTCATGTTAGTGGTAACAAGCTGCGTGATATTTGTCATGTTAGTGGTAACTAATCTGCGTGATATTTGTCATGTTAGTGGTAACAAGCTGCGTGATATTTGTCACGTTAGTGGTAACAAGCTGCGTGATATTTGTCATGTTAGTGGTAACAAGCTGCGTGATATTTGTCATGTTAGTGGTAACAAGCTGCGTGATATTTGTCACGTTAGTGGTAACTAATCTGCGTGATATTTGTCACGTTAGTTGTAACAAGCTGCGTGATATTTGTCATGTTAGTGGTAACAAGCTGCGTGATATTTGTCATGTTAGTGGTAACTAATCTGCGTGATATTTGTCATGTTAGTGGTAACAAGCTGCGTGATATTTGTCACGTTAGTGGTAACAAGCTGCTTGATATTTGTCACGTTAGTGGTAACAAGCTGCGTGATATTTGTCACGTTAGTGGTAACAAGCTGCGTGATATTTGTCACGTTAGTGGTAACTAATCTGCGTGATATTTGTCACGTTAGTGGTAACAAGCTGCTTGATATTTGTCACGTTAGTGGTAACAAGCTGCGTGATATTTGTCATGTTAGTGGTAACTAATCTGCGTGATATTTGTCACGTTAGTGGTAACAAGCTGCGTGATATTTGTCATGTTAGTGGTAACTAATCTGCGTGATATTTGTCATGTTAGTGGTAACTAATCTGCGTGATATTTGTCATGTTAGTGGTAACAAGCTGCGTGATATTTGTCATGTTAGTGGTAACTAATCTGCGTGATATTTGTCATGTTAGTGGTAACAAGCTGCGTGATATTTGTCACGTTAGTGGTAACAAGCTGCGTGATATTTGTCATGTTAGTGGTAACAAGCTGCGTGATATTTGTCATGTTAGTGGTAACAAGCTGCGTGATATTTGTCATGTTAGTGGTAACTAATCTGCGTGATATTTGTCATGTTAGTGGTAACAAGCTGCGTGATATTTGTCACGTTAGTGGTAACAAGCTGCGTGATATTTGTCATGTTAGTGGTAACAAGCTGCGTGATATTTGTCATGTTAGTGGTAACAAGCTGCGTGATATTTGTCACGTTAGTGGTAACAAGCTGCGTGATATTTGTCATGTTAGTGGTAACAAGCTGCGTGATATTTGTCACGTTAGTGGTAACAAGCTGCGTGATATTTGTCACGTTAGTGGTAACAAGCTGCGTGATATTTGTCATGTTAGTGGTAACAAGCTGCGTGATATTTGTCACGTTAGTGGTAACAAGCTGCGTGATATTTGTCATGTTAGTGGTAACAAGCTGCGTGATATTTGTCACGTTAGTGGTAACTAATCTGCGTGATATTTTATTTGTCATGTTAGTGGTAACTAATCTGCGTGATATTTGTCATGTTAGTGGTAACTAACAAGCTTCGTGACATTTGTCATGTTAGTGGTAACTAACAAGCTGCTTGATGTGTCCGGGTGTGTGTGAATGGCTATGATCATTTAATTTGTAAGTGGTTGAAAACTATTTATGCAAAACAGATGCATGGAAGAACATCTTGTTCCAGCACACGGACAACTACAACACCTTGTTATGCATATAAGAATACATAATAGGGAATAAATGTTTTGGATATTTCATACCTACCTGTGAAAACGTTCTTCAGTATTGACATTCAACGGTTGGGTCCCAATTCAGAAATCATTTCTGGCTGCCGGCTAAAATATGGACATCTCGGAAAAACAATAATGAAATGTTTTCTCTTTTCATTTTGTTTTTATTATGAAAGACACCGGGGGGTTTTCTAGAATATCAATGGCCCAAATTCAAACCCATGTTTTCTCCAGCATGTCACTTTGATGAATTATTAGACTGACAGACCAACCAATCAGTTAACTTAAGGACCATATTGGTAAGTCACATACAAATGACCCTCTACTCCCATTAATTAGGTTTCAAGAAGGTACACTTTCCTAATAATGTCCTTAAATTTTGTCATTGTTACATTATACATGATCATTAACATCCAATAACTTCCAAGAAGAACTTCCAAGATCACCATAAGGACCTCAGTGATCACTTCTCATCTCTTTCTTTTCACTTTGATATCCTTCCCTGTATTTTCAGGTATATGGTCATCGTCCACCCTCTGAAGCCTCGCATGAAGTACGTGACGGCCTACTGCCTGATCCTGGGTGTCTGGATGGTACCCATCGTCATCTCCATCCCCTCTGCCTACTTCGTCTCAGAGACCACGTACCCACACTTCTCTAGCAAGAGCCACAAGACCTTCTGTGCCCAGATCTGGCCCGTGGATCATCAGCTCTACTACCGCTCCTACTTCCTCTTCATCTTCTCCCTGGAGTTCGCCGGGCCCGTGGCAGTCATGGCACTATGTTACGCCAAGATCTCTCGGGAGCTTTGGTTTAAGTCCGTGCCGGGCTTCCAAACGGATCAGGTCCGTAAGCGTCTGCGCGCCCGTCGGAGGACAGTGGTGGCGCTGATCCTGGTGCTGGTCGCCTACGTGCTCTGCTGGGCTCCCTACTACGGCTTCACCTTGGTGAGGGACTTCTGCCCCACCCTGATCTCCAGGAACCGGAACTCCCTGGTGGCCTTCTACGTCATCGAGTGTATCGCCATGAGCAACGGGCTCATCAACACGCTGTGTTTCGTAAGCGTACGGAGCAACGGTAACTGCATGCGGATGATGACCAGGCTGCACTGGAAGTCCGTCAGATACGTGATGGGAAAGACTGCGGATGAACACACCTCGTCTGTGCGGATGACAGAGGAAGTGGTGTGCACGCGGCTGAGGTGGAGGCCAGATCCTCAGCCGATCATATTTATTGAGAGATTTGAATAGAGTTAACATGAGATCAAGTGGATTCAGAGTTAGCAGGAGATCAAGTGGATTCTGAACTCCATGTTGATGATTTGGATCATCAAAGGGTATTAAACTTGTAATCAGACTGTTGGCCAAATGCCCCGAACTTTTTCATTAAAGTAAAAATGTTGGTTAACACTGGTAAACATGGTAAACATAATAATTAATAAGTCCTATTCTAATTGAGCAAGCAAGCAAGTTAATGTATATAAGCACATTTCATACATAGAAGCAATTCAATGTGCTTTACAGAGCCGATCCGCCCTATACGCTCACTACGCAAGCTGCGTAGGGCCCCGGAAATTACACGAGGCCCCACCTCCTCCTCGTGTCATAACGCGTCAATTAATGTTTAAAACATCCATGACAAAATTAAGCGAAACTATCCTTCTGGTCACGGAAAGACGGAAAAAAAACCACCATGAGAGTGAATTGCGGGAACAACAATCAGGTAAACGTGTATGCTCTCCTTTCCAAGTTTGATGTCAGCAAAGTAATGTTATGTTTATGTGCATTTTTCTATTGTGCTTTATTCGGTCTTGCTAACCTCGCTGGGCAGGACTGCGGTGAAGTTAAGATTCAAGATTGATTCAAAGTTTTATTGTCATATATACAGAGTGACTTGCATCAGACTGTACAATGAAATTCTTATGACATGGCAAGCAACAACTACGTAGTTAGAAGAATAATAAAAATAAAGGATAAAAAACAATTTACAACAATACACAGACTATACATAACTACAAAACTTGCATAATGAGTCAGAATATGTACAGTGTGCAGACCATAAATACTTAAATACTGTAATGAAAGTGATCTAGTGCCAGTAGTAATGTATATTCAGAATATGCTAGTTACACTATATAGATAATGGAGTGTGTATGGCCAGTATACAGACCTTAAAAACTTAAACACTGCAATAGAAGTGATCTGGTGCCGGAGGTGGAAACATGAATAGGTAAAACAGTGTCACTGGTTGAGGAGCCTAATAGTCTGAGGGTAGAAACTGTCCTTTAGTCTGGAAGTGCGTGAACCGATGCTGCGGTAACGTCGACCAGATGAGAGTAGGGTGAACAAGTGATGGCCTGGGTGGTTAATGTCTTTGATGATGTTCCTGGCTTTCCGGAGGCATCATGATTGGTAGATGCTATGAACATAGGGGAGGTGACAGCCAATGATGCGTTCTGCAGTCTTTACCACCCTCTGTAGGGCCTTGCGGTCAGCAGCAGTGCAGCTCCCGTACCAAGCAGTGATGCAGCCTGACAGAATGCTCTCGATGGTGCACCTGTAGAAGTTGCTCAGTGTCTTTTTAGCCATACCAAACTTCTTGAGTCTCCTCAGGAAGTATAGGCGTTTTGGGGCAGTTTTCACTGCCGAGTCGGCTTGCCTGGACCATGTGAGGTCATCACTGATGAACACACCGAGGAACTTGAAGACAGGTACTCTCTCCACTTCAGCTCCATCGATGTGTATGGGGGCGTGTTCCCCCCCCTGCCGCTTCATGAAGTCGATGATCATCTCCTTAGTTTTCCCGACGTTAAGAGAGAGATTGTTGTCCTGGCACCATGTAGCCAGGTTTTTAACCTCTTCTCTGAATTTTGACTCATCGTTGTTGGAGATGAGACCAAGGATGGTGGTGTCGTCAGCAAACTTGAAGATGACGTTGGGGCTGTCTGTGGCCACGCAGTCATACGTAAACAGGGAGTACAGCAGGGGACTGAGTACGCAACCCTGCGGGGCTCCGATGCTCAGGGTCAGGGCGGAGGATGAAAGATTGCCCATTCTCACCATCTGAGGTCTGCCCGTCAGAAAGTCCAGTTAGCTTAATATTCAAGATTCAGATTTTTACTGTCAATACCTCATGATCCACACCTTTAAGAAATAAACTAATTACATATTCATACATTTCATATGTATCGTATTTAGTCGAAAAATAACGCGCATGTGTGTTTACTACGGCAAATGTGTGTTTACTACGGCTTGAGGGTTAAGGCACCATCTTAAAAGTGCACCCTATGTTCATTTTTATGAAAAACGGCAGTAGCCGTTATTTTGGCCAAAACCAACTGTAGTATCATCAGGAACGGCTGCTCTACCATCAAGATTCTTTAGTTTAGCAAATTTTTTAATTATACATTTTCTAATCATTTTTAAATATATTATATGTCACATTAAATTCTATAATATTTTGCTCAATAGCTCAGAGCTATTAAAACTTTTTTGACTATAATCAACTGTTGTATGTTCATGAAGTGCTGCTCTATCATCAACATTCTTTAGATTTTTTTCAACTTCGATCTCTTCATCTCTAAACCCACTTTTTAGCACATTTTGTTCAATAGCTTTGCCCCCTTGAATTTGTTTTGAATTAAAACAACTTTACTGTCTTCATGATGTGCTGCTCTATCATCAATATTCTTTAGAATTTTGAAAATATGAATTTGTTTGATTTGAAATCAACTCTAAACCCACTTTTTACCATATTTTGTAACATGTAACAAGTAGTGTAAATGACTGCTTAACTATGTGATATTATTCTCAGTTTTTTCTAGACAGTCCAAATAGTTTGGTGGTGCCCATACTGATGCTAAAAATGCCCAGGCTGTAGAGAACCAAAGTTAATCCCAAAAGCCAAGTTCATGGTTATAATTTATTATTTTCTTTTTATTTATGTTTATGTTAATATTCACTTGTTATCTTAATATTATAGAAAATACTCTATTCAATAAATATTGTTGGTTGAACCTCATTTTGTTCTATATTGTTTTACAAATTCTTTGACTGTTATGTTTAAAGGAGGGAGGATTATATTGGGAGCACTGAAGTGTCAGGTGTGACTGTGTGGCAATGAATGTTTTTACACTGAATTTCTAACACTGAAATTTTAGACACTGAATTTATTTGCACTGACATTTTTTGCATGTAATTATTTTTGTAGAGAGATTTTCACTGCAAAAATAATTCAGATGTATTTCAATGCAAAAAAATTCAGATGCATTATTTCAATGCCAAAAAAAAATGTCAGTGCTAGAAATTCAATGCAAATCAATTCAGTGCTAGAAATTCAGTTTCAGAATCTGGTGAGACAGATTTTCTTCCATAGTATAGCTAAAAATAATAACAATAAATAAGTGCACACATTTGTCCCGAATGTAGGCTGGTGTCTCCAGAGCACATTTACTGCTGTATAATCCATTGATTTGTTGCTGATCCCAGATCTGTTGATGTCCAAGAACCAAAAATAGTGTTTTCAATGAGTACTATATACACGTCTGCACATCCACCAGGAACAGTTTATCTGAGCAGTCGGTACTATTTACACGTCTGCACATCCACCAGGAACAGTTTACCTGAACAGTCAGTACTATATAAATGTGTCTTCACATCCACCAGGAACAGTTTACCTGAGCAGTCGGTACTATTTACACATCTGCACATCCACCAGGAACAGTTTATCTGAGCAGTCGGTACTATTTACACGTCTGCACATCCACCAGGAACAGTTTACCTGAACAGTCGGTACTATATACACGTCTGCACATCCACCAGGAACAGTCTACCTGAACAGTCGGTACTATATACACGTCTGCACATCCACCAGGAACAGTTTACCTGAACAGTCAGTACTATATAAATGTGTCTTCACATCCACCAGGAACAGTTTACCTGAACAATCGGTACTATATACACGTCTGCACATCCACCAGGAACAGTTTAGCCAATCGACTGGTGAATGAGACTGATCTCATTATTATTAGTAATACTTGGTGTTTAAATGTTGAATCATTTAATTTTTCTAATGTAAAAGTGTGCCTCATTAGGTTAGAAATGTTAATTATGTACAATATTCAGATTCCAGTAACATCAGTCACCTTTACACATCCCAATGGAATAAAGATGAACATTAGTCACCTTTACACATCACAATGGAATAAAGCTGAACATCAGTCACCTTTACAAATCACAATGGAATAAAGCTGAACATCAGTCACCTTTACACATCACAATGGAATAAAGTTGATTAACAGTGATACATCTGTCTTTTATTTTACTCCAATTGACTTTTCAGTGTTGAATTGATTGAGGTTTGTCATAAACATTTGGTGTCCTCATTATGACCACCTGTCTAATACACAGATCAGCCATAACATTATGACCACCTGTCTAATACACAGATCAGCCATAACATTATGACCACCTGTCTAATACACAGATCAGCCATAACATTATGACCACCTGTCTAATACACAGATCAGCCATAACATTATGACCACCTGTCTAATACACAGATCAGCCATAACATTATGACCACCTGTCTAATACACAGATCAGCCATAACATTATGACCACCTGTCTAATACACAGATCAGCCATAACATTATGACCACTTGTCTAATACACAGATCAGCCACAACATTATGACCACTTGTCTAATACACAGATCAGCCATAACATTATGACCACCTGTCTAATACACAGATCAGCCACAACATTATGACCACCTGTCTAATACACAGATCAGCCACAACATTATGACCACCTATCTAATACACGACAGGCCCTAACATTATGACCACCTGTCTAATACACAGATCAGCCATAACATTATGACCACCTGTCTAATACACGACAGGCCATAACATTATGACCACCTGTCTAATACACGACAGGCCATAACATTATGACCACCTGTCTAATACACAGATCAGCCATAACATTATGACCACCTGTCTAATACACAGATCAGCCATAACATTATGACCACCTGTCTAATACACAGATCAGCCATAACATTATGACCACCTGTCTAATACACAGATCAGCCATAACATTATGACCACCTGTCTAATACACAGATCAGCCATAACATTATGACCACCTGTCTAATACACAGATCAGCCATAACATTATGACCACCTGTCTAATACACAGATCAGCCACAACATTATGACCACTTGTCTAATACACGACAGGCCCTAACATTATGACCACCTGTCTAATACACAGATCAGCCATAACATTATGACCACCTGTCTAATACACGACAGGCCATAACATTATGACCACCTGTCTAATACACGACAGGCCATAACATTATGACCACCTGTCTAATACACAGATCAGCCATAACATTATGACCACCTGTCTAATACACAGATCAGCCATAACATTATGACCACCTGTCTAATACACAGATCAGCCATAACATTATGACCACCTGTCTAATACACAGATCAGCCATAACATTATGACCACTTGTCTAATACACAGATCAGCCACAACATTATGACCACATGTCTAATACACAGATCAGCCATAACATTATGACCACCTGTCTAATACACAGATCAGCCACAACATTATGACCACCTGTCTAATACACAGATCAGCCACAACATTATGACCACCTATCTAATACACGACAGGCCCTAACATTATGACCACCTGTCTAATACACAGATCAGCCATAACATTATGACCACCTGTCTAATACACGACAGGCCATAACATTATGACCACCTGTCTAATACACGACAGGCCATAACATTATGACCACCTGTCTAATACACAGATCAGCCATAACATTATGACCACCTGTCTAATACACAGATCAGCCATAACATTATGACCACCTGTCTAATACACAGATCAGCCATAACATTATGACCACCTGTCTAAAACACAGATCAGCCATAACATTATGACCACCTGTCTAATACACAGATCAGCCATAACATTATGACCACCTGTCTAATACACAGATCAGCCATAACATTATGACCACCTGTCTAATACACAGATCAGCCACAACATTATGACCACTTGTCTAATACACGACAGGCCCTAACATTATGACCACCTGTCTAATACACAGATCAGCCATAACATTATGACCACCTGTCTAATACACGACAGGCCATAACATTATGACCACCTGTCTAATACACGACAGGCCATAACATTATGACCACCTGTCTAATACACAGATCAGCCATAACATTATGACCACCTGTCTAATACACAGATCAGCCACAACATTATGACCACCTTATACACAGATCAGCCATAACATTATGACCACCTGTCTAATACACAGATCAGCCATAACATTATGACCACCTGTCTAATACACAGATCAGCCATAACATTATGACCACCTGTCTAATACACAGATCAGCCATAACATTATGACCACCTGTCTAATACACAGATCAGCCATAACATTATGACCACCTTATACACAGATCCGCCATAACATTATGACCACCTTATACACAGATCAGCCATAACATTATGACCACCTTATACACAGATCAGCCATAACATTATGACCACCTTATACACAGATCAGCCATAACATTATGACCACCTTATACACAGATCAGCCATAACATTATGACCACCTTATACACAGATCAGCCATAACATTATGACCACCTTATACACAGATCAGCCATAACATTATGACCACCTTATACACAGATCCGCCATAACATTATGACCACCTTATACACAGATCAGCCATAACATTATGACCACCTTATACACAGATCAGCCATAACATTATGACCACCTTATACACAGATCAGCCATAACATTATGACCACCTTATACACAGATCAGCCATAACATTATGACCACCTTATACACAGATCAGCCATAACATTATGACCACCTTATACACAGATCAGCCACAACATTATGACCACCTTATACACAGATCAGCCATAACATAATGGTCACACAGGTTTGGAGTTAACTGCCCGCTTTAGAAGAGTGGCACTGCCATAATGGGCACACAGGTTTGGAGTTAACTGCCCTCTCTAGAACACAACATACTTGACGTCATATAGACTAATACAATTAAATACAATTCTGGCTTACAGATAAAACGCACAATCAAAGGTATAAAAAATGTTTATCAGAAAATACATTGATCGTAAATCGTAAAAGCTACAGAAATGAAAACTGAATTGAATGTGTTAAGTTAAGAATGCTGTATGTGACCAGGCAAGTTCCACATAGTTGGTTGTTTATATTTAACTTGCCCTCCAATCATGTGCTGAATTATACCTGGGACACCTACTAGAATATACACATTTACAACATAAGGTGACTAATACTAAATCATATATGACATATTCCAGGCGTGTGGGAATACCGATCCCAGTGGCGAATGCACCAGTTCATTTCAGCCTTGTGAATACCAATCCCAGTGGGGGGTCCACCAGTTAATTTCAGCCTTGTGAATACCAATCCCAGTGGCGAGTGCACCAGTTAATTTCAGCCTTGTGAATACCCATCCCAGTGGCGAGTGCACCAGTTAATTTCAGCCTTGTGAATACCCATCCCAGTGGCGAGTGCACCAGTTAATTTCAGCCTTGTGAATACCCATCCCAGTGGCGAGTGCACCAGTTAATTTCAGCCTTGTGAATACCCATCCCAGTGGCGAGTGCACCAGTTAATTTCAGCCTTGTGAATACCAATCCCAGTGGGGGGTCCACCAGTTAATTTCAGCCTTGTGAATACCAATCCCAGTGGCGAGTGCACCAGTTAATTTCAGCCTTGTGAATACCAATCCCAGTGGGGGGTCCACCAGTTAATTTCAGCCTTGTGAATACCAATCCCAGTGGGGGGTCCACCAGTTAATTTCAGCCTTGTGAATACCCATCCCAGTGGGGGGGGGGTCATTTCATCCTTGTGAAGTCCTTTGCCTCTTTCTTGAGTCTTTCGATGTCCTCCTTTCCACTCTCCTCTGAATCAGGGGGTTCATACTCAGAGTCTTCATTGTCCTCGCTCCCATCATTGATGAAGCTGTCATCGTCTCCAAAGTCGTCATCATCGTCATTGTAGTACGATACCGGCTTTTTTGCTGCAGAATATTATTGACAGCATTAGTTATAAATAATATAAAAATGTGTTTACTGTATTTCACCAATATTTTATGAATAAAAAAATATATATATATATAAAATAATAAAACAATTAACAATATTGGCTGTTACTGCATGTTATAAATGTGTTTTATTGCAAGAGTCGGTATTGTAACACCTGTTCTAAATGGGTTTTATTACAGGGGTTGGTAAGGTAACACCTGTTATAAATGTGTTTTATTGCAGGGGTTGGTAAGGTAACACCTGTTCTAAATGTGTTTTATTACAGGGGTTGGTAAGGTAACACCTGTTATAAATGTGTTTTATTGGTGCAGGGCATGAGGTAGACCCTATAAGTGTCCAGGGTGGTGCAGGGTGTGGGTTATAGACCCTATAAGTGTCCAGGGTGGTGCAGGGTGTGGGGAATAGACCCTATAAGTGTCCAGGGTGGTGCAGGGTGTGGGTTATAGACCCTATATGTGTCCAGGGTGGTGCAGGGTGTGGGGAATAGACCCTATATGTGTCCAGGGTGGTGCAGGGTGTGGGAATAGACCCTATAAGTGTCCAGGGTGGTGCAGGGTGTGGGTTATAGACCCTATATGTGTCCAGGGTGGTGCAGGGTGTGGGGAATAGACCCTATAAGTGTCCAGGGTGGTGCAGGGTGTGGGGAATAGACCCTATAAGTGTCCAGGGTGGTGCAGGGTGTGGGTTATAGACCCTATAAGTGTCCAGGGTGGTGCAGGGTGTGGGGAATAGACCCTATATGTGTCCAGGGTGGTGCAGGGTGTGGGAATATACCCTATAAGTGTCCAGGGTGGTGCAGGGTGTGGGGAATAGACCCTATATGTGTCCAGGGTGGTGCAGGGTGTGGGGAATAGACCCTATAAGTGTCCAGGGTGGTGCAGGGTGTGGGTTATAGACCCTATAAGTGTCCAGGGTGGTGCAGGGTGTGGGGAATAGACCCTATATGTGTCCAGGGTGGTGCAGGGTGTGGGGAATAGACCCTATATGTGTCCAGGGTGGTGCAGGGTGTGGGGAATAGACCCTATAAGTGTCCAGGGTGGTGCAGGGTGTGGGGAATAGACCCTATAAGTGTCCAGGGTGGTGCAGGGTGTGGGGAATAGACCCTATAAGTGTCCAGGGTGGTGCAGGGTGTGGGGAATAGACCCTATAAGTGTCCAGGGTGGTGCAGGGTGTGGGGAATAGACCCTATAAGTGTCCAGGGTGGTGCAGGGTGTGGGGAATAGACCCTATAAGTGTCCAGGGTGGTGCAGGGTGTGGGGAATAGACCCTATATGTGTCCAGGGTGGTGCAGGGTGTGGGGAATAGACCCTATAAGTGTCCAGGGTGGTGCAGGGTGTGGGGAATAGACCCTATAAGTGTCCAGGGTGGTGCAGGGTGTGGGGAATAGACCCTATAAGTGTCCAGGGTGGTGCATGGTGTGGGGACAAGACCCTATAAGTGTCCAGGGTGGTGCAGGGTGTGGGGAATAGACCCTATAAGTGTCCAGGGTGGTGCAGGGTGTGGGGAATAGACCCTATAAGTGTCCAGAGTGGTGCATGGTGTGGGGAATATACCCTATAAGTAGGGGTGTGCGATATGACGATATTTAATCGTGGACGATTAAAATGTCTCCACGATTCACTTTTTCGGAAATATCGTAGAATCGCGCTCCAGTGCACGTTCAATTAGATGCAGATCTATGGCGTTTTTTCAGCTACGTATCAACATGCAATGCGCGGTGCGCTAGATGTCAGCGTGTTAACACTAGAAACGCCAACAGCCCATGCCCGCGGGCGTTGCAGTTAGTAATTAAAATAAATATATAATGTTGAAAAGCTACAGCCTCGTTCTTCCATGACTTTTCCTAAATACGTGCATTTTACCTTGTCCCGTTTTCAGAAACTGGATGCGTTTTGGTCTGATCTCGTTTTGGTCCGATCTATATTGGACACCGTTTTGGTCTGGTCTATATAAAACTGGATGCGTTTTGGTCTGGTCTACATGAAACTTGACGCGTTTTGGTCTGGTCTACATGAAACTTGACGCGTTTTGGTCTGGTCTACATGAAACTTGACGCGTTTTGGTCCGATCTATATGAAACTGGATATATGTAACCGATTAATTTGCTGCGGTCTCATGTGCACTCATAACATCACTAATGAACACTCTGCGCAGTGCAACCGGTTAGTATGCGTGTCCTGCTCAGGCAGACAAAAGCTGCGAGATATACATAGATAATAGATTGATTGGCTTGGTTGAATTTGAATGAACTAGAAAAAAGAGGTAGGCGTACGTTTATAAAGAAATATATGTTTTACTAAATAAACAGAACGAAAATATAAAACGAAATTGATTAATGTATCTACCGGGTAACAGCAGAATATACCCGACCGTGACCAATATACAAACTGTGTTGTAAAATACGTGTTTCATTGTCTATAGTGCCTTAGTTACTGGGCTGTAATTACTATAATACATTTTACAAATGTAAATGATCAAATTATACACTGTAGCCTAATGTTTTTATTTCAACAGTCTGTGTTGCAATATATACGGCCAATCATGCGCAAATCATTTGATTGCGCGTCGCTTGTGATCTAAAATGTTTTAGCATTTATTACATCAAAATAGGACATACAGTTTGATTGATTTTAATTTATTCGATCTTTAGAAATTTAAATATCATAGCCTGTGCATTTTAAAATCATGGTTTTAATTTTGTATTGTATGGCTACATAAGACAATAAATAGGCTACATACTATTTTAGTAAAATGTTTTACTGCATAATTCACAATTCATTTAATTCAGGATGATAACACAGTAGATCATCTGATGCTGTAGATGGATGGCAGATTACACAGTGAATGGATGGTGAAGCTGCGGATGAGAATGAAGGTGCTTCTTTGCACCATTGCACTTCCTTTAAATATACACGTGATTAAAATATGCTACTTTAATTTTTTTTTCCCTTTTATGTTTTGTTACCTTGTAACGCTATATTCTTTAAATGGAGATATAATTTGCTTGTATTGCAGCTCAGTAATTAGCAAAATAGTCTTAAAAAGCAACATGAAAAAGAATCGTGATAAAATCGTGAATCGTGATTTTTCCTGAAAAAATCGTGATATGATATTTTTCCCATATCGCCCACCCCTACCTATAAGTGTCCAGGGTGGTGCAGGGTGTGGGGAATAGACCCTATAAGTGTCCAGAGTGGTGCAGGGCGTGAGGAATAGAACCTATAAGTGTCCAGGGTGGTGCATGGTGTGGGGAATAGACCCTATAAGTGTCCAGGGTGGTGCAGGGCGTGAGGAATAGACCCTATAAGTGTCCAGAGTGGTGCAGGGCGTGAGGAATAGAACCTATAAGTGTCCAGGGTGGTGCATGGTGTGGGGAATAGACCCTATAAGTGTCCAGGGTGGTGCAGGGTGTGGGGAATAGACCCTATAAGTGTCCAGGGTGGTGCAGGGTGTGTGGAATATAACCAATATGTGTTACTGTGTTTTATATTAATACTTTACATAACGATGCCTTATACAACACCAATAGATTGAAGCCCAATAGATTGAAGCCCAATAGATTAAAGCCCAATATCAAGTTTAACAGACAAATATCCTTTCTCTAGATCGTGACAGAAATTTGCTAAACAGACTATCTTCCACTGGTGTTGATTGGAAGAACATGTTTGTTTCTACTTCCAATGCAGCTTTTGTTGGTCACAAAACACAGTTTCGATTGAGTAATTTCCCAGACTAGGAGTGTAGCTTGTTGTGAAAAAATAATTTTGATGGGCCTTCAGGAACCACCCAGAAAGATACATTACACCCAAATATAGATCTACTTCTACTGATCTACTAATTACTGCACATTTCTTTGCAATTCAGTTTGTTCAATAAAGTACAATACTTTATAGATCCGGCCAAGTGGCCCAATTACTGAAAAAAAATAGCTCTTACATTGGTCTATTAATATATATATATTGTATATTGTTATTTGATTATTGTTATGCACACATTTGAAATTCATCATTAGAGTTTAACTAACCAAAATCAAAAGGTAATCACACAAAGTATAATTATTATAATACAATATCATTTAAATATAACTAAAGCCTCACTTGTGAATGTGTTCGTATTGTTAGCGTTTGTCTGTGTGAATTAAGTGTTGCAGAAACAAGTCAAAACAAACTCCTTGTTCGTGAAAACACTATTTGATTGTGACTGTCAATGTTTATTTAAATTGTCAAATGTGTGGCCGCATATAGATTGGCAGCTACAGTTCTATAATGATTCACTTTAACACTTGAAAAGTTAGGGATATTGGGATATATAAGTACAAAACGAGTTAATAACTAATATAATATAGCATCTATAGCACTGCAGACATCACAAAACAAAGTGTCTACAACCTCTGTCTGCACCTGCAGTTGACAAGGAGATTGGTCAGTGCCTTGTCCATTACTGCTTTTAAGATGTGAAAGCACTCATACGGATTTCCTATTGACCAGTAGTATCCAGTAGGATTTGTTTAAGGGCACTAGTCTGTCCCATTAACTCAATGTGGCAGCCCTCACACTGATTTTCTATTGACAGCCCTCACACTGATTTGTTTTAGGGCACTAGTCTGTCCCATTAACTCAATGTGGCAGCCCTCACACTGATTTGTTTAAGGGCACTAGTCTGTCCCATTAACTCAATGTGGCAGCACTCACACTGATTTGTTTAAGGGCACTAGTCTGCACCATTAACTCAATGTGGCAGCGCTCACACTGATTTGTTTTAAGGGCACTAGTCTGTCCTATTAACCCAATGTGGCAGCACTCACACTGATTTGTTTAAGGGCACTAGTCTGTCCTATTAACTTAATGTGACAGCCCTCACACTGATTTGTTTAAGGGCACTAGTCTGAACCATTAATTCAATGTGGCAGCACTCACACTGATTTGTTTAAGGGCACTAGTCTGTACTATTAACTCAATGTGGCAGCCCACACACTGATTTCCTATTGACAGCCCTCACACTGATTTCCTATTGACAGCCCACACACTGATTTTCTATTGACAGCCCACACACTGATTTCCTATTGACAGCCCACACACTGATTTCCTATTGACAGCCCTCACACTGATATTATTAAACACTGATGCTCTGGGGTGAAGCTTCCACTCACTAAGTACAGATCTAGGATAAAGTTTCTAAACCTTTAGCCTGGAACAATGGAGCAAGGTCAATGACCCTATGGACATATTCTGTAGCTAAGAATCATGGGAATTGTAGTTTCATACCAGTGTTAATAGTGTCAATGTATCTCATTGGGCTGATTCCATTTGTTGAAGATTTTTTAAATATCATAAATACCATAAAAACCAAATGCATCGAATCGGGCAAGAAAAAAGTATTGAGAAAAACAATTCTGGAATTGTGGGTTAAGCAAAATTTAGAATATTTCTAATCCCAATATACTATACTAGGTCTCTGCTATCTCTGCTCTGGATAATAGCTGGATTCAACCTGACAGATTAATATGAAACCCAGTTGATTATCTTCTGCATTAAAGACAAAACTGTCTGAGGAATGCGAGAAATGGAAATACCTCGGGTCTTCTTGGTGTGTCTGTATTCTTTCCTATGAAGAGGGTTTTTCCTGAAAAAAATTATGGACACTACCATTTAATCATGAAGTACAATGTACAAGGAAATTGTCAAATGGCAGCAATTAGATGAAAATGTCCTGTTGCTTTTTTATTTTAAATTTCGCATAAACAGAAAAGCCCCACTGAAAACCGGAAATGTATTTTATAAGAGAGACTTATAAGAAGCTATTATCACATCAAAAGTCCAAAAGGCTGTACCTTGTCAAATATTTACCTGATGAGTCCATTATCTGGTTCTGTTTACAGCAGTCTGGTCATAATTACCAGTCACAATAAATACTCCATTATCTGGTTTACCTGTAGTCTGTGCCATAGGACATTACCAGTCACATATCCTAAATACTAGACTCCATTATCTGGTTCTGTTTACCTGTAGCAGTCTGTGCCATATGGACATTACCAGTCACATATCCTAAATACTAGACTCCATTATCTGGTTCTGTTTACCTGTAGCAGTCTGTGTCATATGGACATTACCAATCACATATCCTAAATACTAGACTCCATTATCTGGTTCTGTTTACCTGTAGCAGTCTGTGCCATATGGACATTACCAGTCACATATCCTAAATACTAGACTCCATTATCTGGTTTACTGTTTACCATTACCAGTCACATATCCTAAATACTAGACTCCATTATCTGGTTCTGTTTACCTGCAGTCTGTGCCATATGGACATTACCAGTCACATATCCTAAATACTAGACTCCATTATCTGGTTCTGTTTACCTTACCAGTCACATATCCTAAATACTAGCAGTCTGTGTAGCAGTCTGTGCCATATGGACATTACCAGGACTCCATTATCTGGTTCTGTTTACCTGTCAGTCTGTGCCATATGGACATTACCAGTCACATATCCTAAATACTAGACTCCATTATCTGGTTCTGTTTACCTGTAGCAGTCTGTGCCATATGGACATTACCAGTCACATATCCTAAATACTAGACTCCATTATCTGGTTCTGTTTACCTGTAGCAGTCTGTGCCATATGGACATTACCAGTCACATATCCTAAATACTAGACTCCATTATCTGGTTCTGTTTACCTGTAGCAGTCTGTGCCATATGGACATTACCAGTCACATATCCTAAATACTAGACTCCATTATCTGGTTCTGTTTACCTGTAGCAGTCTGTGCCATATGGACATTACCAGTCACATATCCTAAATACTAGACTCCATTATCTACCTATACTCTGTGTCATATGGACATTACTCACATATCCTAAATACTAGACTCCATTATCTGGTTCTGTTTACCTGTAGCAGTCTGTGCCATATGGACATTACCAGTCACATATCCTAAATACTAGACTCCATTATCTGGTTCTGTTTACCTGTAGCAGTCTGTGCCATATGGACATTACCAGTCACATATCCTAAATACTAGACTCCATTATCTGGTTCTGTTTACCTGTAGCAGTCTGTGCCATATGGACATTACCAGTCACATATCCTAAATACTAGACTCCATTATCTGGTTCTGTTTACCTGTAGCAGTCTGTGCCATATGGACATTACCAGTCACATATCCTAAATACTAGACTCCATTATCTGGTTCTGTTTACCTGTAGCAGTCTGTGCCATATGGACATTACCAGTCACATATCCTAAATACTAGACTCCATTATCTGGTTCTGTTTACCTGTAGCAGTCTGTGCCATATGGACATTACCAGTCACATATCCTAAATACTAGACTCCATTATCTGGTTCTGTTTACCTGTAGCAGTCTGTGCCATATGGACATTACCAGTCACATATCCTAAATACTAGACTCCATTATCTGGTTCTGTTTACCTGTAGCAGTCTGTGCCATATGGACATTACCAGTCACATATCCTAAATACTAGACTCCATTATCTGGTTCTGTTTACCTGTAGCAGTCTGTGCCATATGGACATTACCAGTCACATATCCTAAATACTAGACTCCATTATCTGGTTCTGTTTACCTGTAGCAGTCTGTGCCATATGGACATTACCAGTCACATATCCTAAATACTAGACTCCATTATCTGGTTCTGTTTACCTGTAGCAGTCTGTGCCATATGGACATTACCAGTCACATATCCTAAATACTAGACTCCATTATCTGGTTCTGTTTACCTGTAGCAGTCTGTGCCATATGGACATTACCAGTCACATATCCTAAATACTAGACTCCATTATCTGGTTCTGTTTACCTGTAGCAGTCTGTGCCATATGGACATTACCAGTCACATATCCTAAATACTAGACTCCATTATCTGGTTCTGTTTACCTGTAGCAGTCTGTGCCATATGGACATTACCAGTCACATATCCTAAATACTAGACTCCATTATCTGGTTCTGTTTACCTGTAGCAGTCTGTGTCATATGGACATTACCAGTCACATATCCTAAATACTAGACTCCATTATCTGGTTCTGTTTACCTGTAGCAGTCTGTGCCATATGGACATTACCAGTCACATATCCTAAATACTAGACTCCATTATCTGGTTCTGTTTACCTGTAGCAGTCTGTGCCATATGGACATTACCAGTCACATATCCTAAATACTAGACTCCATTATCTGGTTCTGTTTACCTGTAGCAGTCTGTGCCATGTGGACATTACCAGTCACATATCCTAAATACTAGACTCCATATTCTGGTTCTGTTTACCTGTAGCAGTCTGTGCCATGTGGACATTACCAGTCACATATCCTAAATACTAGACTCCATATTCTGGTTCTGTTTACCTGTAGCAGTCTGTGCCATGTGGACATTACCAGTCACATATCCTAAATACTAGACTCCATATTCTGGTTCTGTTTACCTGTAGCAGTCTGTGCCATGTGGACATTACCAGTCACATATCCTAAATACTAGACTCCATATTCTGGTTCTGTTTACCTGTAGCAGTCTGTGCCATGTGGACATTACCAGTCACATATCCTAAATACTAGACTCCATTATCTGGTTCTGTTTACCTGTAGCAGTCTGTGCCATATGGACATTACCAGTCACATATCCTAAATACTAGACTCCATTATCTGGTTCTGTTTACCTGTAGCAGTCTGTGCCATATGGACATTACCAGTCACATATCCTAAATACTAGACTCCATTATCTGGTTCTGTTTACCTGTAGCAGTCTGTGCCATATGGACATTACCAGTCACATATCCTAAATACTAGACTCCATTATCTGGTTCTGTTTACCTGTAGCAGTCTGTGCCATATGGACATTACCAGTCACATATCCTAAATACTAGACTCCATTATCTGGTTCTGTTTACCTGTAGCAGTCTGTGCCATATGGACATTACCAGTCACATATCCTAAATACTAGACTCCATTATCTGGTTCTGTTTACCTGTAGCAGTCTGTGCCATATGGACATTACCAGTCACATATCCTAAATACTAGACTCCATTATCTGGTTCTGTTTACCTGTAGCAGTCTGTGCCATATGGACATTACCAGTCACATATCCTAAATACTAGACTCCATTATCTGGTTCTGTTTACCTGTAGCAGTCTGTGCCATATGGACACTCAGGCCGATCCACACTGTCTGCTTCATCATCTTCGTCTTCTTTCTCGGACTCGTCCACATAGTCACTGTCTCCGGGGTGACTGCATTCTTGGAAGTGGACTGGGTTTTTCCTTTAAGAAAAACATATTTTTCCCCAAATTTATTGACACCATAAAATGTCCCTGGAAGGTAATTGGTTGGTATTGATTGATATTCTTTAAACAGCGTTATAGTGTTTCAGAGAGCACACTGTTGTTCCCCTCATAACATTTTCCTCAAAAGAAAACATCAATTAGACTTCTAATGTTATACACAATTATTCTCTGGTTAAAATATGTGCGTCTCATATATGGAATAGGGTGCCATTTAGGGTGAACTTTTAGGGGGCCATTTAGGGTGCACATTTAGGGTGCACGTTTAGCGGGCCATTTAGGGCACACTTTTAGGGGGCCTTTTAGGGCACACTTTTTGGGGGCCATTTAGGGTGCACATTTAGGGTGCCATTTAAGATGCACATTTAGGGTGCACATTTAGCGGGCCATTTGGGGCACACTTTTGGGGGCCATTTAGGGCACAGGTTTAGATGTACCTGTAACAATTTCCTCCATACTGGCAGGGTGTTCGGTGCTGATGTTTAGACTGGACCGGGCCTGAAATGGGATCTGACGGTTGAGCCTCCACCTTGCTGACCTTCTGACCGTTCTTGAGGAACCTCTCCTTGTTCTCAGGTCCACTGGGCTCCACTCTGCTTGTGGAAGGGCAGCTGCCACTGGCTGCACAAATGTCCTCCCCTCTTCGGTGCTCTTCATCCTCTTCCACCTTCATCAAAAAATCGTCCGACTCGTCGCACTCTTCTGAGTTACTAGGCTTTACTTGCTGTCGGGCGTTCAATAGCTGAGGAGGAGCAGATTGTCATGTTACATAACACAATAACACGAGAACAAACATGACTACATCTAAACACGTAGGGATGATGTTCAGAACAAAGAAGTGTGTTGATGTGAAATACACTAGTAAAAAAGGCTTCACATGACCAAGAACACTTCACCTACACACAAACGTACAGATCCATCTATCTATGTATATAAGACATACAGATCCATCTATCTATGTATATAAGAAATACAGATCCATCTATCTATGTATATAAGAAATACAGATCCATCTCAACTCAACTGTTTTAGACCGGACCACCTCAACATCCTCCTGGCTATTTTTCGGCCTCATCCGCTTACTGGGCATTGCCTCAGCCTCACTGGGTTCAGACTCCTCCCCCAATGATGAGGCCCTGGCTCGTTTGGCTGTGTCCTGGCTGGCTGCCTCACGGAGTTCAGACTCCTCCCCCGATGATGGCACGGTCTTCCTGGCTCGTTTGGCTGTATGCCGGTTGGCTGCCTCACAGGGTTCAGACTCTTCCCCCGATGATGCCACTGTCTTCCTGGCTCGTTTGGCTGTATGCCGGTTGGCTGCCTCACAGGGTTCAGACTCTTCCCCCGATGATGCCACTGTCTTCCTGGTTCGTTTGGCTGTGTCCAGGTTGGCTGCCTCACGAGGTTCAGGCTCCTCCCCCGATGATGGCACTGTCTTCCTGGCTCGTTTGGCTGTGTCCTGGTTGGCTGCCTCACGGGGTTCAGACTCCTCCCCCGATGATGCCACTGTCTTCCTGGCTGGTTTGGCTGTATGCCGGTTGGTGCTCGTTTTTGGGGATGCCATACTTCTTTCTCGATTCCCAGCTTCTGAAGTAAGAGAAGACTCACTATGTAAACCAAATATGAGATAATGCTGGAGGTCTATGTCAAGACGCATCAATCACACAAGTTTGGTCAAAATCAAGCTGGTGGCGTCTACAATATACACTACGACATGCCTACACAACCAAACGTACATTTTTACATTTACAGTTTAGTCACTTAATCGATGCTATTATCCAGTGAATGAAGACGATCCACATTCAGCTGCCTACATCAGTGAGACAATTATCAAGCTAGCTAGCTATTGTAAATGGATGAACTATTAGGCTAGTTGGAAAGGAATTCTGAACAAATCTTGTAGAACAAAGCATTTCCTTATTTTAAGGTCGGGGCAATTTCTCCCCTGTCCATGTACTCATTACCATTATGGATTAAAAAAGGAACTAATCTAAGTCAGGCTCTCTTAGACAGACATTTTGTAGATATTGGCACATAGCAAAATGTTTTAGTGCACACTGTGCCTAGAAATGCGACCTTGAAATCATAATCGCAGTCTGATGAGTTGCTGGACTGAAGGACCGAAGAACAACCCCTCTGGCACCAGGGGCTGACCTTGGGTCAGTTTGGGCAATTTGCCCACTAATGGTTCTTTAGGATTGTGGGACAGGAAGCAGATCCTAGCTTCTTGCCCTCTAGAATACAGGTACCCAAGTACAAACGCCAGATGGAGTTAAAAAAACAACTTGTAGATGATCAAGAATGAGAAGAATGTGTGTAGCTATTATTTCCCTACTGCTACTGCTGACTTGATGTAAGCTAAAATATAGATTGATGGCGCCTGTCAAACGAGTGCAGAGAAACATCGATTCCGAACAATATGAGCACTTTAAATTCTTTGTGACTAAAAGTCAGCAATTTATTCCTCCATTTCTATTGCTGCTGCATTGTTGTGAGGGACCAGGGAAGCGAGCATCTCATTGATTGGTCTCTATCTTGTGTGTCCTGTTTATATGACAAATGAAACTTTACGCATCAGGTTGAGCAAACATATGAATGTGCACTAGGGGGGTTTCCTGTATTGACCCCACTAGGAGGGTTTCCTGTATTGACCCCACTAGGAGGGTTTCCTGTTTTGACCCCACTAGGGGGGTTTCCTGTCTTGACCCCACTAGGGGGGCACACATTTTTGTGGTTGTAGCTTGCTCTTTGGGGTTTAAGGATGGCTTTAAAACGCTTTATAAAATATATCTGGTTTATCAAGTCACTTCAGTGTTGCCTTGATGAGCTTTGTGAAACCTTTAACCGTATGATTTTTCACCACAAATGAGATTGCATTGCCCAATGCACAGGAGGTGAAACTCTGGAGTGGGTGAAACTCTGGAGTGGGTGAAACTCTGGAGTGGGTTATATGATATATCAATATCTTTCAATCGTGTCAGCGGCATGTAAAATCATGAATGAAGTAAGAACATCAAATGTTTTGCTTGAATAAAAAAATTGAAATGACTCCTGAAACTAAAATGAAACTGTTAGTTGTGAGGTGGAGTCACTGTGGATCGGATGATTTGTTGGTCGAGAAGATCCCTTAAGACCTGTTAGTTGTGAGTTGGAGTCACTGTGGATCAGACTTGTTGGTCCAGAAGAACCTTCAAGACCTGATTGGTGTTTGGAGCCACACTGGGTTTGCAAACTTGGGTTGTCTAACCAAAGCAGCAGCGAGACACCAAAGCACGGCCGGACATTTACAAGCAAAGGTGCTTTTGAAAACTTTTGTGGAAACTCGAGTGGATCTACAGCTCAATGAACATATGCGCAGGGAAACGGAGCTCCACAACGAAAAGGTAATGGCTGCATGAGATACCTGTCTGTGATGCAACAGCCTGTTGTACTGCGTTTCTCTATAATATTGATGCTTTATAGTCGTGGCGTCATAATGTTGGTATTAAGAGGTGGATTAATTCGGGTGGGACACCACTGAAGGCCTAGGTGTGAATTGCACGGCCCGCCACTGCTATACACCATATAAATTATTAAGGTCGTCTGAACAGTAGTGTGTCTATACACCATATAAATTATTAAGGTAGTCTGAACAGAAGTGTGTCTATACACCATATAAATTATTAAGGTCGTCTGAACAGTAGTGTGTCTATACACCATATAAATTATTATGGTAGTCTGAACAGTAGTGTTTCTATACACAATATAAATTATTATGGTAGTCTGAACATATCATAAAGTAGTGGTGCTATACACCATATAAATTATTAAGGTAGTCTGAACATATCATAAAGTAGTGGTGCTATACACCATATAAATTATTAAGGTAGTCTGAACATATCAGAATGTTAAGCTCACAATTTCTGCAGCTTTTGGATTGCTGCTTTATGCACCATAATATAAAAACACGCAAACATACCAAAATGTATTTAGCAGGAAATGCCCATCACTCATTTAAATCTTGTATGCCATCGGTTGTCTGGATAGACATGCAAATGGCAGTTACACGTGTAAGAAAGGTCGATTAAAAATGCAGCAACTATCATGGGTTGCCAATATGACCAGGTAAATGCATTGACTCACATAATTAAGCAGTCGTTTTAAAAATCATAAGGATACTTCGCTCAACATTCATGACTGGGTTTCGCCTTCACAAAAGACAACGATTATGTCATTTTCCCCAAAAAGTTTGAATTGAACCCATCCAAAAGTGTTAAGAACAGAAATGACGGGCATTCGGGACACTGCATTCGTTTACCACAACACCCTTAAGACCCAGACAGAAAAAAACAATTCCCAGAGGAAACATTGCACCAGGCAACATCAGTCATGCTTATACATTCTGAAACGAGTCTTCTTCTGAGGATGAGACATTATGACGAGACATTATGACGAGACATTATGACGAGACATTATGACGAGACATTACGACGAGACATTACGACGAGACATTACGACGAGACATTATGACGAGACATTATGACGAGACATTATGGGACCTCGTGTTTTTGGGAGGAACATAGTTTAGCAGTTAGAGCATTTGACCAGTCAACCAAAGGCAGTGGACGGATTCCAGAGCTGTGAACATCAGAAATCAATTCAGTTCAAGCGAATGGCTCCCTGGCACTCTAACGTGGCTACAGTTTGTTACACCAAAGTGCATAACGTCATAGCCACAAAATGAAGTGATACCTTTGGAGGTGGATGTAGTTGTCAGATCTGCAACAGATACCATCATCCACGCTGGTAACACTCGTTTCTTTGGCTCCACTTTAAGCTTGTTCTTGTCTTTTTCTGCTTGTGCCAACACAGCCTTCGCCTGTCAGAACAGAACCACAACAGCACACATTTGTATACATCTGTTACTTCACAACGCGTGTCAGAAGTGGGTTTGAAAACTTTGTTGGGTGGTGGGATTCCAAATATCTATTCCTCTCAGGCAAACTGCACAAAACAGATGAACTCCAAATGCCACTATTGCTGACCTTGCAGATGCTGACCTGTTTTGGAGTGGTAGTGGTGGACAGCTCATCTGTTAGCTTCTTCTGGTCCAGACCATCTTGCAGTTTAGACTCTTCTGGTTCCTCAGCAGGTATAGTCCTCGTAAAGTCTTGACCTGCAGTGGGGCCGTGTTTGTCTCCTGGCTCAGGATGAGGAGGAGTCCTAACAACAGCCTCGTCTTCATCTTGAAGAACTTGACTGTTCCTGTAATTTAAAAAATGCACTCTGGTTGATATATATTGATTGTTGTGGTTTAAGGAGAATCCAGCAACTAAAGTAACTTCCAGTAAACATGAACACCACTAATTGCTAACTGGTTGAATCCAAGCGATTGGCCTCATCTACAATTCCAAGTTATTGGCCTCTAATTCTCTCATATCACTAAATTACAAATTATACGGTAACATTTTGTTCTACATTATATTTTTTATATCCGCTCTGATATGATAGATATTGGTGCACAACCTGTAATATAACTGGACATTGCTCTCATTTGCGCATCTGTATATACCATTACACATTACTCATTTGCACTACTCAGATATTTATGACACATCCTATATTTATCCATTAGTTATCCCACTAGGCATGATCTCTTCAAACGGTTCGGGTTGTGTGTTTTTTGCACTATTTTCACTGCTTGTGGACATTTTTAAAAGTGTTTTTCCTAATGCTGCAGGTACGGGTTAGAACAAATTCCTTGTATGTGTAAAGAGACTTGGCAAATAAACCTGATTCTGAATTAAAATAAATCTTTGAAAAGAAAACTAAAGTGAATTTCCTAGGTGCAATTTATCACAGAATAATAATAGGAACATTAATAATACAAAAGACACTGAATTTGGACCACATCCACTCAGTCTTAATTGTTTTTAAGAGATGAAAGGCCTGACATATTGATGAATGCAAATTAATGCTTTCATTTGTGAATCAATGCGTTACATCACCTGTAGACTTCAACAGAGAGAAAAAGATAATTCTTTATAAATACGAGTTAAGTATAATTAATTAGTTACATCACCTGTAGACTTCAGCAGAGAGAAAAAGATAATTCTTTATAAATACGAGTTAAGTATAATTAATTAGTTACATCACCTGTAGACTTCACCAGAGAGAAAAAGATCATTCTTTATAAATAAGAGTTAAATATCATTTATTAGTTACATCACCTGTAGACTTCAGCAGAGAGAAAAAGATAATTCTTTATAAATAAGAGTTAAATATAATTTATTAGTTACATCACCTGTAGACTACAGCAGAGACAAAAAGATCATTCTTTATAAATACGAGTTAAGAATAATTAATTAGTTACATCACCTGACGCTGGCAGCAGTGTTATCTTTGCAAACAAATGCTTTATATATACAAATAAGAGTTCATCCTAATTCATGAATTATATACACACCGACGAGCCAAAACTATATAACTAATATTTTGATGGTCCCCTGCAAGCCACCAAAACAGGGCTGAGATCCTTCAAGACCTGTTAGTTGTGAGGTGGAGTCACTGTGGATCAGACTTGTTGGTCCAGAAGATCCTTCAAGTCCTGTTAGTTGTGAGGTGGAGTCACTGTGCATCAGACTTGTTGATCCAGAAGAACCTTCACGTCCTGTTAGTTGTGAGGTGTAGTCACTGTGGATCGGATCTGTAGGTCCAGAAGATCCTTCAAGACCTGTTAGTTGTGAGGTGGAGTCACTGTGGATCAGATTTGTTGGTCCAGAAGATCCTTCAAGACCTGTTAGTTGTGAGGTGGAGTCACTGTGGATCAGACTTGTTGGTCCAGAAGATCCTTCAAGACCTGTTAGTTGTGAGGTGGAGTCACTGTGGATCGGATCTGTAGGTCCAGAAGATCCTTCAAGACCTGTTAGTTGTGAGGTGTAGTCACTGTGGATCAGATTTGTTGGTCCAGAAGATCCTTCAAGACCTGTTAGTTGTGAGGTGGAGTCACTGTGGATCAGACTTGTTGGTCCAGAAGAACCTTCAAGTTCTGTTAGTTGTGAGGTGGAGTCACTGTGGAAGACCTGTTAGTTGTGAGGTGGAGTCACTGTGGATCAGACTTGTTGGTCCAGAAGATCCTTCAAGACCTGTTAGTTGTGAGGTGGAGTCACTGTGGATCGGATCTGTAGGTCCAGAAGATCCTTCAAGACCTGTTAGTTGTGAGGTGTAGTCACTGTGGATCAGATTTGTTGGTCCAGAAGATCCTTCAAGACCTGTTAGTTGTGAGGTGGAGTCACTGTGGATCAGACTTGTTGGTCCAGAAGAACCTTCAAGTTCTGTTAGTTGTGAGGTGGAGTCACTGTGGATCAGACTTGTTGGTCCAGAAGATCCTTCAAGTCCTGTTAGTTGTGAGGTGTAGTCACTGTGGATCGGATTTGTTGGTCCAGAAGAACCTTCAAGACCTGTTAGTTGTGAGGTGTAGTCACTGTGGATCAGATTTGTTGGTCCAGAAGATCTTTCAAGACCTGTTAGTTGTGAGGTGGAGTCACTGTGGATCGGATTTGTTGGTCCAGAAGATCCTTCAAGACCTGTTAGTTGTGAGGTGGAGTCACTGTGGATCAGATTTGTTGGTCCAGAAGATCCTTCAAGACCTGTTAGTTGTGAGATGTAGTCACTGTGGATCGGATTTGTTAGTCCAGAAGATCTTTCAATTCCTGTTAGTTGTGAGGTGTAGTCACTGTGGATCAGATTTGTTGGTCCAGAAGATCCTTCAAGTCCTGTTAGTTGTGAGGTGGAGTCACTGTGGATCAGACTCAATTGGATTGAGATCTGGTGAATTTGGACGTCAGGGCAACACCTTGAACTCTTCATCATGTTCCTCCATTCCTACCCTTTCTGAACCATATTATTTCTTACATGGTTGTGTTAGGAAAAATATTTCTTGATGACAGATTATTTATTTCTCAGAAGGAATTTGCTTCAATTAAAGATTGGATGTTTCTCATTTTTTCAGTTTGACATTAAGATAATTCACTAAAAGCAGATATTTGTACCCTTTACTATACAGTGCCCATTTTGGGTTATCAAAAGTCAAACGTGCATTTCATTTCACTGTTTAGTTGCATTGACGGTGTAATCAAATGCTGTCTTAGGCCTGCTTTTACAGCATGAATGGAACATGAAGTCCAATGCAAATCCAGTTTTCCCGAAACAGGGTCATTCCAACAAAATGGATGTGAATATTTTGATATGAGGTTTATTCACCAAGTCTGTTTACATGTACAAGGAATTTGTTCTGACCCATAAGCTAAAGCATTTAGAAAACACACATTGTTGAAGGTACATGAACAGCGCAAATAGAGCGAAAACACACAACACAAACAGTTGGACAGGAGACCCTGCCTAGCATAAGTAATCTATACATATAGTGTGTGTCATATATATCAGAGTAGTGCAAAGGAGCAAATGTCTAGATGTGAGAGCAGAGTGGATTATGCAGTTGCAGTTTTTCTTAATCCTTGACAGTGGCTGCAACACAATAGTTTATTACTAGTTATTAAATGGTTATAAAGAATCGATATTAATCGTGAACTATGGTATTAGTTTGGGATGCACCGAATATTCGGCCACCGAAAATTTTTGGCCGAAAATGGCCCAAAGGGGCATTTTCGGTTTTCGGCCGAAATACTTTTATCACCGAAACAATACGGCCGAAATATGTTGTGATCTATTCGGATCCTCTGCACTTCATCACGACTGTACTTGATCCGCGTTATAAAGACCATTACTTGGATGCAGAAATAAAGCAGCGTGCATGAGATATGATCCAGGCGGCGATGGATGCGGAGAACCCGCGTGGAGACGGAGCAATAGCGCACGGAGCAGTAGGGCACGGAGCAGCAGCGCACGGAGCAGCAGCGCACGGAGATCAGAGCGCAGAAAAAAAGACTTGTCTCTCTGCACTAGATGAGGGGCATGCACACTCGTTGTCTGATATGTTCAGTGAAATCCTGCAAGAAAATGCCTCACATGGGCGTAGGTTTAGGGGGGGACGCTGGGGACTTGTCCCCAACAATATTTTAACATGACTAAATTGTCCCCACCAATATTTTAGCGAACTCCGTTATGAGTTTGTGAAGCGATTTGGGTCAATTCCGACCGCAGCGCCAGGAGGACGGTACTAGAAACGCCGTAATTTGATTGGCTGAAAAACCTAGGGGAGGGGAGTTATCTGACACGCTATAAGTACACAGGAGAGTGACTGAAGACAACAGTAAAGTTACCAGTGCTTTCTGTTAATACATACCCCATATGTTAGAATCTTGCAGTCACAATAAACAGTGGAAATGTTTCCTGTGTATATTCTGCTTATGTAATGTGGCCTATTTGGGATATCCCATTAGTAGGGGCGGAGTATTGGCACCACCAGGGTCGCTACAATATATTGAATCGGACAAACAGCATTACCATCTAAAAGTTGAACGCCAGTTACTACATAATGATTTTTGTCTGCACATGGATATGCTAGTTTAACTTTAGTGTAGTATAAAAGCAACAGGCTATTGTCTCAACTAAACGCAAAAATAATCACATTATTCTCAGTAAAAGTTTACTTGCCGGAGGGGGGGGGGGGAGATGTCCCCACCGAAGCTGAGACCAAACCTACGCCCTTGGTGCCTCATATCCATACATGCAATGGTACTAATAATTGGCATAATTTATTTCGGTGTTTCGGTTTACGGTTTTCGGTCTTGGTTTCCTCTTTTTCGGTTTTCGGTTTCGGTCAAGAATTTTCATTTCATTTTGTTAATGTTAATAGGCCATCAGTAGCTATTTAGAAATTGTGGACATACTGAGATCCACCACCTTATTTATGAACGTATAAATATTTATAATTCGTTTTAGTACATTTTTAATTGGCCATTAATAAAATGTCTTATTGAAATGTATAAATATAACAATAAGATCCATTAATAAATGGTAACTTATAAGGAATAGTAATATGCATACAAAGGGTGAATCAAACCATGAATAAACCCTTAAAAAATAATGGCATTATGTTTATTAACACAACCACATACAGTTCATTGTTTGTAGATGCATTAGTTAACTTGTAGTTTACTCAATGTTTAATGTATTAGCAATTGTTTATTGATGTGTGTATCAACAGTTAACTAATCATTAGTTAATGTGTTTATTAACCCATGCACACCAAGTTAATGCATTTATAAGTCAATAATTAATGTCAATTAATGTATTCATTAATGATAATTACCGTACCCTTAATATAAAGAGTTAGCGCCAGACAATATCCATGACATTATGAACGTCCTAGAATTATTCCTCTAAAAATTGTCATTGCTCTCTCTGGAACTAAACATGCTTGAGTTTTTTGTGGAACAATTGTTTTTCAACTGTTTGAATTAGAAGTACAGGATATTGAAATATACTAAAGATAACATATCACAATATCCAATTGAACATTTAGACCCTAAATGGAAGCTAAAGCAGGTCAATGATGTTAAGCGACATTACCTGAGTGTCACGTCTTCCCCAGCCACAGCCATCACTTTGTACAAGAACTGCCCTGGAAGAAGGGAAAAAATGTCCCCGTGTCCAAGTCTATGCCATTGATCCCTCTCTAGGGCACACGGGGGGTCGTCCAATGAGGTCTGACGGAAGCAGGGGTTGACATGCGTCTGGAATTTAAAAAGAAAAATATGTTTTATTAGTGGCTAAGTTCACCTGGCTGTAAAGAATATGTGTTCTGTTAAAGCTTATATTTACCTGGCTGTAAAGAATATGTGTTCTGTTAAAGCTTATGTTTACCTGGCTGTAAAGAATTTGTGTTCTGTTAAAGCTTATGTTTACCTGGCTGTAAAGAATATGTGTTCTGTTAAAGCTTATGAATACCTGGCTGTAAAGAATGTGTGTTCTGTTAAAGCTTATGTTTACCTGGCTGTAAAGAATGTGTGTTCTGTTAAAGCTTATGTATACCTGGCTGTAAAGAATATGTGTTCCGTTAAAGCTTATGTTTACCTGGCTGTAAAGAATGTGTGTTCTGTTAAAGCTTATGTATACCTGGCTGTAAAGAATGTGTGTTCTGTTAAAGCTTATGTTTACCTGGCTGTAAAGAATGTGTGTTCTGTTAAAGCTTATGTATACCTGGCTGTAAAGAATGTGTGTTCTGTTAAAGCTTATGTTTACCTGGCTGTAAAGAATGTGTGTTCTGTTAAAGCTTATGTATACCTGGCTGTAAAGCATGTGTGTTCTGTTAAAGCTTATGTTTACCTGGCTGTAAAGAATGTGTGTTCTGTTAAAGCTTATTTTCAAAAAGAGACACTGTGGTGAAAAAAAAGGATTTGATCCCTGCTCACCAACGGGGAACTGCATATGGGGAACATTACCCATAGACCACTGCTCTGTAAGTGACAGACGTTGCATAGCTTTCATAGATAAATAAAACAAGCATTTACATTTCGTGTTTTTCCTCATTCAGGTTCACTTTCATCTAATATGAGATTTCGGTTGTACTTAAGCTTGTTCTTAATTATACTACGAACAACGAATTTCAAAGGATTGCTGGTTTTGTCACAACAGACTGCAGATCTCTAATTAGACCTCTTATCAGGGTCAGCATTCCCTGGAGAGCTCGGTGAGAATAAATAAAGTGTTCATAGGCCTACAGATTTGATGTGCAGCTTTCCATCATGGCTCTCCAGGAGGCCGTGGTGTCTGGAGACTCTTTTGTCGGTGACCTGAAACAGACATTTAAGAGATACAGATCAGGGCCCTTGTTCATCATTTTTAGAGTGTCACGAGGTGCTAATAAAAGTCCTGTTTTGCCTTGCGTATTAGAACGATTAGGAATATGAATCCTAGATTGGTCGTTTCCTCAAAAAAGTTTCTTGTTTGTCTCTTTGATTATGAGGGGTGAAATTAACAATAACTATGAAATGATGAATTCAGTAATTAATTAAATAATGTATTGATTAAAATGCATTTGTCTGAAAAAACGAATTGATAAAAATGAAATAATAATTGCAATTTTTTATCGTTACACTTTTTATGATTTCTGTTTTTATCATTACACTTTTTATGGTTACACTTTATGATTTCTGTTTTTAACATCACACTTTTCATGATTTCGGTTGTTATCATTACATGAGACCACAACACACAACAAGTCGACTGGGAATACATTAAAAAAAGACTAACCCAAAGTTCTTGTGGCTGAAGTAAACCCACTATTATTCTAAACCCAACATTATTCCAATTACTAGTTCTGCAAATGAACGTATTCACCAACTATGACAATGTCTTGAATGAAAATAAAAATTAAAACAATTTCTTTGCTCTACTATGAGCAATGACACCTCTGCCAACTAGTCTAAATTATTCTGTCTCAGTTCCCAAATACAAAATGTGGGCGGGGCATGTGAGTTACTTTATTGTTCTGACAAAGTATGTCTAAAGATTTATGTTTACGGATTCAGATAAATTATTTAGTTCACACTTGTTTAGTTTACTCAAAGTGTGTGACAATGAATATGGGATGAGATTTCTTTTAACCTTCATATTGCTTTTTAAATAGAAGTTGGTAGCTCAGTGGTAGAGTGCAAGCTTTGTATGTATGATGTCCTGGCTTCAATCCCCAGCTTCTCCCCAGGTAACCATTGGTTAAATAAAAGTTAAATAGAAAATAAACAAAATATATAAATAATTTGAAACCATATTTTTTTTTTATGGTTTAAAATTATGTTCTGGTATCTTGTAGAGGAAAAATAAGTACATTGAAATGTGTATCTAATTCACTATATGAAATGTTTAGCTTGCATTCATTTGCCATTTATAAAAAATAGTCAATTTTTATAAAAGATTCATTGAGTTAGCTGTGTTTTCGACTTTGACACTTCACATAACACGGACAAGTCAAGCACTCACACTCTATCAAGCAAAAACACTGACATGGCCCAAAATGGCATGTACTCATATGACTAGCACAGCCAATAGAGTGCTGGCCACCCATTTTAAGTCTGGGTTGTCTCTAGGTTTCTATCAAAATAGGGAGTTTTTTTCTAACCATTTTGTATTCACTTTTGTTACTTGCTCTTAAAGGACTTAGGCTGGATATCGGTAAGAGCTCTTTCTAACAACTGCTGATTTAAAAAGGTCTTTATGAAATAAAATGTGAGTGAGTGATACTCCTGCACGCTTGTTGAAGGCATTTAACCAGATTAGGACAGCATTAAAGTAGAGTGGTATTGGAAGTTCATTTTAATCCTTTTAAAATACAGGAGATACTATTTTCTATAACTTTATGCAGCATTAAATCAAAAGGCAAATAGAGAAACACTAAGCAGTAGGGATTTAAACAGGGCCATTACATTTATTACATTTTTACAGACATTATGTTTATTATACATTAAAGTATAGTTGACAGGACCTGGCTTTTACATTATTTTTTTTACTAGGTCTTTCTAGTAAGAATACCTGTCTAGCAGTGACATCTGGAGGCCGAACACAGTATTACAACAACAAAAAAAGTATGTCATTATATTCGATTAGATATTACTTTATTGTTATTGGACATTACAAGTACAGTACAACAAAATTCAGTTGGCATCCAACCAGAAAAGCAAATAAGCAGTGCAAAATGATATCGAGCAGTGTGATGTGCAATTGACATGGATAAGTAAATGTATTCAGTTCAACGATGTAGCAAACTGCAAATATGCAGAGGGCACACCAGCAGAGAATATATGTGCAAGTGGCAAATGGATAGAACAAAAAATAAGCATTGTGCAAAAGGCAGATATAATAGATAGCAGAGTGCAGGGCAAAAGGTAGCAGGAGGAGTACCACAGGATGTATTGTGCAAATATAATAAATAGGCTAGCAATGTGCAGGGCAAGAATTAGGAAGAGGAGTACCACAGGATGTATTGTGCAAATATAATAAATAGGCTAGCAATGCGCAGGGCAAGAATTAGGAAGAGGAGTACCACAGGATGTATTGTGCAAATATAATAAATAGGCTAGCAATGCGCAGGGCAAGAATTAGGAAGAGGAGTACCACAGGATGTATTGTGCAAATATAATAAATAGGCTAGCAATGTGCAGGGCAAGAATTAGGAAGAGGAGTACATATAATAGAATGCATATTACAGAAGCCCACCAAATCAGTTCCTCCAGTTAAATAATGTATTTACACTCTTTATTCAGTACTTTATAAACGTGGCTTTAGTAGCAATGATAGCAGTAGTATTCAGATTTTTAATAATAATTCTGTTGGCACATGAAACAGAATACCATTGTATTGATTGCATTTGGATTTGTTCGCCTCTTGGATATGGACAGTTTCTCAATTTTTTGTGCACTCTGGCCAGGGTTTGACGTCTCTTATTTCTCAGATTACCCTTAACTCTTATTATTCCTGTATAAAAGTCCCCAATGCATTCTCATATCTTGATTCTCCCACCAGCACTCGTTTTCACCAAATGTAACACTTGACCAACCAGCCTAATAGTTCGATTTTGGTCTCATCACACCAATCAATGTGTTTTTCCGACTTTCTCAAAATTGATTTTCATTCTTAAATAATAATGTTTAACTTTTCAGACAAAAAGCAGCATGTTGAAATACAACAGCAAACGTGTTCAATCCCACATGAAAAGGATCCATCATTAAATGAAGTGAAAACCTACATTATGCTTTTGACTGTACCGGGCACTTGCTATGTTTTGATTTCGGGCAGCCTTACCATTATTACTGCGTTAAATCTACAATATGTATGTGTACATTCTGACTGGTACTGTATGTATGTGTACATTTTGACTGGTACTGTATGTATGTGTACATTCTGACTGGTACTGTATGTATGTGTACATTCTGACTGGTACTGTATGTATGTGTACATTCTGACTGGTACTGTATGTATGTGTACATTCTGACTGGTACTGTATGTTTGTGTACATTCTGACTGGAATTGTATGTATATGTACATTCTGACTGGTACTGTATGTATATATACATTCTGACTGGTACTGTATGTATATATACATTCTGACTGGTACTGTATGTATGTGTACATTCTGACTGGTACTGTATGTATGTGTACATTTTGACTGGTACTGTATGTATATATACATTTTGACTGGTACTGTATGTTTGTGTACATTCTGTCTGGTACTGTATGTATGTATACATTTTGACTGGTACTGTATGTATGTATACATTTTGACTGGTACTGTATGTTTGTGTACATTCTGACTGGTACTGTATGTATGTGTACATTCTGACTGGTACTGTATGTATGTGTACATTCTGACTGGTACTGTATGTATATATACATTCTGACTGGTACTGTATGTATGTGTACATCCTGACTGGTACTGTATGTTTGTGTACATTCTGTCTGGTACTGTATGTATGTGTACATTTTGACTGGTACTGTATGTATATATATATACATTTTGACTGGTACTGTATGTTTGTGTACATTCTGTCTGGTACTGTATGTATGTGTACATTTTGACTGGTACTGTATGTATATATATATATACATTTTGACTGGTACTGTATGTTTGTGTACATTCTGTCTGGTACTGTATGTATGTATACATTTTGACTGGTACTGTATGTATGTGTACATTCTGACTGGTACTGTATGTATGTGTACATTCTGACTGGTACTGTATGTATGTGTACATTCTGACTGGTACTGTATGTATATATACATTCTGACTGGTACTGTATGTATGTGTACATTCTGACTGGTACTGTATGTATGTGTACATTCTGACTGGTACTGTATGTATATATACATTCTGACTGGTACTGTATGTATGTGTACATTCTGACTGGTACTGTATGTATATATACATTCTGACTGGTACTGTATGTATGTGTACATTCTGACTGGTACTGTATGCATGTGTACATTCTGACTGGTACTGTATGTATGTGTACATTCTGACTGGTACTGTATGTATATATACATTCTGACTGGTACTGTATGTATGTGTACATTCTGACTGGTACTGTATGTATATATACATTCTGACAGGTATTGTATGCATGTGTACATTCTGACTGGTACTGTATGTATGTGAACATCCTGACTGGTACTGTATGTATGTGTACAGGTGTTTAGAGTATAGGCATGTACGCACAAATGCATCTTCCCCTTTCCGTGTCACTTGAAAAAAGAAGCATAAAAATCCCTCTAAAATGATCACATTTAAAGTTCTCTCAGTGTGTGATACACTACAGAACCAAAATTAATAGCGAATATAAAAATGACCCTCATACAGATTCTTGCGGAAATGCATTCAGATCTCTTTTGGGGGAAAATGTTTTATTATTATAATGACGGAAAATCTATTGAATCAATTTTAATACAAGGCTGTAACTTAAGAAAATGTAAGGAAAGGGTTAGAATGTTGTCACAATGCACGGTATAATGCAGACTCTAAATGCAGGCTATAAATGCAAACTATAAATGCAGACCATAAATGTAGATCATAAATGTAGACCATAAATGCAGACTATAAATACAGACCTGTCCATTACGTATGTAATCACAACCCGTATATAGTAGTGTTCACGTATCATCATCCCCCACGATTTGGAATTGTCTGACAGAATATGCTCCTGTACCACATGATCAGGCTTGTTGAAGAGAGGTTACTAGACAATCTGCGACTAAGGACCCTTAAGTAAAGTACTTACGCGGAGGAATGGCCCCCTTCCCAGCAGTGTCTCCCCGTCGGGTAGATGTATAGGACTGCTGCCGTCCAACGGCACCAGGTCGAACCTCGCCATCTGCGGGCAGGTAGGTTGTGAATCCCAAATACCTTCGAATAAATTATCAATTCACATTAGTTACAGACTATATGGCATTTGACAGTTGTTATTTATCGATTAGATGGCAACTGTCTAGCTGTTTAGTTTTTCATTAGTGTCCGTCCAAACAGTTGTTGATAACTTAGTTGGCTAGTTAGCATTTAGCTTAATGCAAACGAGTGAGAGGGTAGTTATTACACACTTATTATGACCAGCCATACATATGTACACGTCTTTGCAATACATTTATTTCATAAATACGATTTACCTGAACTAAATGAGCTTTAATTATACGGTTGCGAAACGGGGAAACTTTAATCAGGAATTCGTTTTATAACTGCACTTCCGGGCTGTTGTAGCAGAGCATGCGCGCGTCGTCAATGTATCGTTGCCATGACGGTTGATGAAACAAAATACAAACACACTTCCACAATTTAGCAATTTATATAGTTTGTTAATCGTACCAAATAAGTATTGAAATTGCACATTTCAAGCTATACTGTGTGCATAATTATAATGCGTGGCGACTGGCGACCGCGTATAACATTCACGCATGCGCTGTCCCGTCAACACTTGATGACGTGTATGTCGTAGGTAAACAACATAACATTCACGCATGCGCTGTCCCATCCACACTTGATGACGTGCAAGTTTAAAATTCACGCATGCGCTGTCCAATCCACACTTGATGACGTAGGTAAACATTATTTGTTTCCTGAGATTGAGACCTTTAAACCGAGTGTGGTTAAGAAGATCCATACGGTATTTTGGGTAGGTCGGTACAGTATTTGGGACAGACAGCTGAATTATTATTAGCCAGTGTATAATACAAACATCAAGTTCATATACCGGGTTAGTATTTGTTCGACATCGATATGGATGAAAACATTACTTAGCACTCTGTACTGTGTACTGTATGTAACTGGCTCGCTAGTTACCTGGTTACACCCAAACGGGGCTACATTGAAACATACTAGCTAGATATACTTTAGATCTGAACAGGAGTCTAACTACATGGAACAGTATGAATAATGTAAATACTGGTGGTATACACATCGGCAGTGCAGCTGCTAATTATTTTAACCAGGTTTGCACATTAACCATTATTGTACAGTGCTTCTACTGCCAGTAGTAGTGTACAAGATATCATGTACAGTAGGTAGTTAATGGTAAATTGATAACAAAAGCCCTCCCATTTCATTGGCCCAGATCCGGAAACAACCTTTAGTCATCAGAACCTAAAGACTTAAATTAATTGAACTGGTAGCTATGTATTTGTATTAAGCCTTTGTACTTTGTATTGTTTTTTTCTCTTCCAAAGGGACAATTCCAAGTGCTGTACCTGAACTATGCAGCATTTCTTCAAAGGGAATTCCAATGCCTTTTGTTTATGTAAAAGAATTCCCACCTTGACCACGGCTAAAGAAACATGCCCATACAACTTTGCAGAAACATTGCCCATGGAAATGAGCTTGAGGATATTCAGTGAGCTGGACCTTGACAGCTTATGTAGGGCGTCTCTGACCTGCAAACTGTGGCACCACATCATTGAAGGCTGCGACCACCTCTGGAGGAATTACTGCCTGACTGTGCGAGCTGTCTGTCACCAGGAGATTGATAGGGACAGACAGAATGGACTGTCATGGAAGGTGTGTCTCTTTGGTGTCAGAATCACATCCCCCCCTTAATTCTTCATGACAACTAGCTAATATGGGTGTACTTTGCCACTCCATTATGAAAAATAATATACTCTAACTATAGTAGTCTAATACCCAAAACAGTCATTGAATTTCAAATATGGCCTTCAAATTGGCATTGTACATTTGCATAATTGCATATTCATTTAATACATATTGTATTTAAATATTGGATATTCTAGCTATATATATGTATTGCAGATTCTGTTTTTGCGTATTGTAGCCATGCATGGTCGCTTGTTCGCCTTTTTCAATCTTCAAAGGACATCTCTAAAGGTCATTGCACTCGAACCAGACATTAAACATTTGCACAATTGCATAATCATGTTGCATATTATATTTAAGCTCTGCATATTCTAGCTACTCATGGTCTCTCTTGTTTGTATGGTTTGTATTTGTCCTTCACTGTGTGAATTTAGTGTTGCAGAGGTGTGTCATAACAAATTACATGTTCGTGAAAACGGACTTGGCGAAAAAAAACAGGCTGAGTCTGATTCAGAGAATTAATCCATACTATATTTTTGTACTTTTTTCTGAGTTTTAGGTTACCCTGGTCCGGAACTACAAGAGAGGTTATCTGAAACAAGAATGGTTACGGGGACGATTCAGCAACATTCGCTCTGCTGATGATCTGGTGAACCAATACATGTGCTCATTGGATGTTGAGTCGTGGGGCGAGATTCTGGAAGCAGAGCTGGAGAGATAGAAAATATGATTTTAAAGATTGATATTTTATGAATTTACTTTTATTTATATATATATATATATATATATATATATATTTTACAGCCATATTCCAAAGTGAATTCAATTAATTTATTTTTCTCAATTCTACACACACTTCCCTATAATGACAAAGTGAAAAGGTTTGATTCATATTCATAATAGGTGTGAAAAATTAAGAACAAAAATATAACATGTACATAAGCATAAACAGCTTTTGCTCAATATTTTGTTTAAGCACTGTTGGAAGATGAACCTTCGCCCCAGTCTGAGTTCAAAAGCGCTGTGGAGCAGGATTCTCTCAAGGATGTCTCTGGACATTGCTGCATTTATCTTTCCCTCGGTCCTGAATAGTCTCCCAGTTCTTGTCTCTGGAAAAACATCCCCACAGCATGATGATGCTGCCACCACCATGCTTCACTGTAGGGATGGTATTGGCTAGGTAATGAGCGTTTTTTATTATTACATTTTTATTTAACCTTTATTTAACCAGGTAGGCCAATTAAGAACAGATTCTCATTTGCAACCGCAACCTGGCCAAGATGACAACATACATTTAGACAATAAATACCAGAATACAAGAGTGCAAATAGCAGTAGGATTTTACATGGCAATACAGAATCAAGTGGAGAGACACTATACAGTTAACATAGGATGGAGTATAAGTAGGTCAGTTGCGCAGCATTGCTATGGCAATAACAACAATATAAAATTCAAAGGGGAGTCTATTTACAGAATGTAAACGTTAGAGTGTATCTAGCAGGTAGGTCATTATTGTGCACAAATTGTATAAACGTGATGGTGGGAGGAAGAGCATTTGAGCATGCTTGAGCAATTAGAATAATTCAAAGAATGTAAACAAGTATGACAGCAGTGCTGGTCAAAATTATCCACTGTGCACATTGGGCATTGCACAAATGTATTGGTTGATATTGGTGATTCGACAAAGTGCAGACACAAGCTTAGGAACAGCGGGACTTTGCCTAGCAAATACTTGTAAATGAGGTGCCTGCTATTCTCCAGACATAACGCTTGGCATTCAGGCCAAAGAGTTCAATCTTTGTTTCATCAGGCCAGAGAATCTTGTTTCTCGTGGTCTGAGAGTCCTTCAGGTGCCTTCTGACAGACTCCGTGCTGTCATGTGTCTTTTACTGAGAAATGGGTTCTGCCTGGGCACTCTACCGTACAGGCCTGATTGGTGGAGTGCTACAGAGATGGTTGTCCTTCTGGAATGTTCTCTTTTCACAAAGCAACGCTGGGGCTTGGTCAGAGTGACCATCAGGGTCTTGGACACCTCCCTGACTAAGGCCCTTCCCTAGTTGCTCAGGTTGGCCAGGCGACCAACTCTAGGAAGAGTCCTGGTGGCTCCAATTTTCTTCCATTTATGATAGAGGCTACTGTGCTTATTGGGACCGTCATTCCTGCAGAATTTTTTCTGTACCCTTTCCCCGATCTCTGCCTCGATACAATCCTGTCTTGGAGGTATACAGGCAATATCTTGGAATTAATGGCTTGGTCTGTGCTCTGACATGCACTGTCAACTGTGGGACCATATATAGACAGGTGTGTGCCTTTCCAAATAATGTCCAATCAACTGAATTGACCACAGGTAGACTCTATTCAAGTTGTAGAAACATCTCAAAGATGATCAGTGGAAACAGTATGCACCTGAGCTAAATTATGAGTGCATTGGCCAAGGCCATGTACATGTGATTTTTATTTATTTGTTATTTTTCATCGATTTGCAAAGATTTACATTTTTTTCACAATCATTATGGGGTGTTGTGTGTAGAATGTGCTTAACTAAATGTAGAACTTTCAGGATGCACTGTGTGTATGTACATATATATCAAAAACACATTGGTTTATCTTTTCAATATAATAGGATATTATGGTGTATTTAATATAATTGACATACATTTATATGGTCACTAACTTCAACAAAATTGGTAAGAACCTTAACCCCAGCACTTTTTGTTCACTTGTAATAGGAGTAATGTTTTTCTTTACAGTATAATACTAAAGTGTAGCACTTTTTGTTCACTTGTAATAAGAGTGATGCTTTTCCTTACAGTAGAGTACTAAAGTGTAGCATTTTTTTGTTCACTTGTAAGAAGAGTAATGGTTTACAGAATAATAATTTTAAAGAAGTATTTATGTGAGTGACATGCAATATTTGTTGTTGAAAATAATTTCAAGCTGAATTTTTATAAAATGTATGTAATTCATGTTACCCCCAAGGTTGCTAATGACAGCTGATGCCTTTCTGTGTCTTACTGGTTCATGATTTCAATTTTACTCTTGCATGTGTTGAGTATAGGGGTTATTTGTCTATTTGCACATATACGTTCCAATCTAGAATTGGCTCCCACATTTGACCTAACCACATTGAATGCTTTTTTTTATCAACAACGGTGTATCAACAAGAATCATTTTCTGTTTTGGATTAAAAAAGTCATTTTTCAATCTCTGAGGGCGTTTGATGTGATATTGCAGCGTTAAAAACAAGTAAATTATTGTTTCCCTATTTAAAACATTCTAAAAACGTCATTTTCGAAAAGCAGTTCAGCTAGACTTTTGAATGCTATTAAAAACCTCCCCCATTTCAGGACTCTGGACAAGACCAATTGATACCAATTGAAGTCGTTTTTACAGTTTGGGAAAGATCACAATTTAACTTCGGACACGGACAGCAATTGGAATAAATATTCAGATGACCTGCATTACAACCTGAATTGTTGTTCAATGGCTTTATACAGTGGTAGTCTCCTGCACTCTGCAAGTGTGTATACAGGCTAATCATAAACACAGGGACACCATTCGTTCATCCATAACATCAAAAAGAACAATAATGTACAAACATATGTTTATTCGTCTTACTATTCATGAAATAAGGCTGTGTGGGTCATACTTATGTTGTTGTTCATCCATGCATTAATAACCAACTGTGGTGGATGCTACAATTGTATATATGCCTATTGTTAGTGGATATATCCAATTAGAATAACCAACTGTGGTGGATGCTACCATCATATATATATATACATTTCTATAGGTATTGGATATATCCAATTAGAATAACCAACTGTGGTGGATGCTACCATCATATATATATATCTATAGTTAGTGGATATATCAGATTAGAATAACCAACTGTGGTGGATGCTACCATCATATATATATATATACGTTTCTATAGGTATTGGATATATCCAATTAGAATAACCAACTGTGGTGGATGCTACCATCATATATATATATCTATAGTTAGTGGATATATCAGATTAGAATAACCAACTGTGGTGGATGCTACCATCATATATATATATACATTTCTATAGGTATTGGATATATCCAATTAGAATAACCAACTGTGGTGGATGCTACCATCATATATATATATCTATAGTTAGTGGATATATCAGATTAGAATAACCAACTGTGGTGGATGCTACCATCATATATATATATACATTTCTATAGGTATTGGATATATCCAATTAGAATAACCAACTGTGGTGGATGCTACCATCATATATATATATATATATAGTTAGTGGATATATCAGATTAGAATAACCAACTGTGGTAGATGCTACCATCATATATATATATCTATAGTTAGTGGATATATCAGATTAGAATAACCAACTGTGGTAGATGCTACCATCATATATATATATATATATATATATATATATCTATAGTTAGTGGATATATCCCATTAGAATAACCAACTGTGGTAGATGCTACCATCATATATATATATATCTATAGTTAGTGGATATATCCCATTAGAATAACCAACTGTGGTGGATGCTACCATCATATATATATATATATCTATAGTTAGTGGATATATCCCATTAGAATAACCAATTGTGGTGGATGCTACCTAATATTCCTATTGTTAGTGGATATATCCCATTAGAATAACCAACTGTGGTGGATGCTACCTAATATTCCTATTGTTAGTGGATATATTCCATTAGAATAACCAACTGTGGTGGATGCTACCATCATATATATATATATATCTATAGTTAGTGGATATATCCCATTAGAATAACCAATTGTGGTGGATGCTACCTAATATTCCTATTGTTAGTGGATATATCCCATTAGAATAACCAACTGTGGTGGATGCTACCTAATATTCCTATTGTTAGTGGATATATTCCATTAGAATAACCAACTGTGGTGGATGCTACCATCATATGCCTATTTTAGTGGATATATCCCATTAGAATAACCAACTGTGGTGGATGCTACCTAATATTTCTATTGTTAGTGGATATATCCCATTAGAATAACCAACTGTGGTGGATGCTACCATCATATGCCTATTTTAGTGGATATATCCCATTAGAATAACCAACTGTGGTGGATGCTACCTAATATTTCTATTGTTAGTGGATATATCCCATTAGAATAACCAACTGTGGTGGATGCTACCATCATATGCCTATTGTTAGTGGATATATTCCATTAGAATAACCAACTGTGGTGGATGCTACCATCATATGCCTATTTTAGTGGATATATCCCATTAGAATAACCAACTGTGGTGGATGCTACCTAATATTTCTATTGTTAGTGGATATATCCCATTAGAATAACCAACTGTGGTGGATGCTACCATCATATGCCTATTGTTAGTGGATATATCCCATTTGCGTCTGAACACGTCACAGCCTCCATCATTTGGTGCGGCAGGAAATACAACCTCGCCGCTGATTCTCACCATTTCAGTTAATTGTAGGGTTTATTATAGGGTAGTCGCGCAAAAAATAATAATAGGCCAACATTTGAATCATGGCCGACGATGTTCCGTCGATTATAAATATTGCCATCTCTCTAAAAATCCAACCGAATGATGGACCGGTGTTTTTTAAAGTGGATGGGACCCGGTTCGGCCAGAGCAGGACCATTAAAATGCTTACGGGATCGAAGTACAAGGTTGAGGTGGTTATGAAGCCGGGGAATGCTGACGCCACGTAAGTAAAATATATGCCAAGAAAACCCACAGAAAATTGGTTTTAATAGTAGTTTACAGTTAAATAGCCCGGTGGTATTATTGCCCACAAACGGGAGCCATACTGACAGCCTGGACTGATGGTTATATGCTGTTGTGTTCTCACTGTGAGCTGGTTGTTTCTCTCTATAATATCTATTAATGTTTAAATTGCAAATGCAAATTGTGAATGTTAATAATTCAGTGGACTTAACGTCCCCTATACACTTACAGTTTATTGTAGAAGGCAGCTATTGAAGCCATAGCCGCTACACAACCTCCTGAAGGCCTACCTGATGTGTCATGCATTAGTAACCAAGGTTTAGACGTGATGTACATGTATATTAATCAATTTGTTTGCATTGGTGGTTTAATTGATCCCCACGTCTCATGAAATCCATTTTCTTATAAATGTCTATACGGGTTTTCTATTAGGCCACACTCATATGATTGTCATCTATAAACTGGATGGGGATGTCCACTGATTAAAGCGTTTGTGTTTTTCTGATATTCCCAGCTCCATGATATTTTTTTATGATATTCCCAGCTCCATGATTTTTTTAATGATAATCCCAGCTCCATGATATTCTTTATGATATTCCCAGCTCCATGATATTTTTTATGATATTCCCAGCTCCATGATATTTTTTCTGATATTCCCAGCTCCATGATATTTCTTCTGATATTCCCAGCTCCATGATATTTCTTCTGATATTCCCAGCTCCATGATATTTTTTCTGATATTCCCAGCTCCATGATATTTTTTCTGATATTCCCAGCTCCATGATATTATTTCTGATATTCCCAGCTCCATGATATTTCTTCTGATATTCCCAGCTCCATGATATTTCTTCTGATATTCCCAGCTCCATGATATTTTTTCTGATATTCCCAGCTCCATGATATTTCTTCTGATATTCCCAGCTCCATGATATTTCTTCTGATATTCCCAGCTCCATGATATTTCTTCTGATATTCCCAGCTCCATGATATTTCTTCTGATATTCCCAGCTCCATGATATTTTTTCTGATATTCCCAGCTCCATGATATTTTTTCTGATATTCCCAGCTCCATGATATTTTTTCTGATATTCCCAGCTCCATGATATTTTTTCTGATATTCCCAGCTCCATGATATTTTTTCTGATATTCCCAGCTCCATGATATTTTTTCTGATATTCCCAGCTCCATGATATTTTTTCTGATATTCCCAGCTCCATGATATTTTTTCTGATATTCCCAGCTCCATGATATTTTTTCTGATATTCCCAGCTCCATGATATTTCTTCTGATATTCCCAGCTCCATGATATTTTTTCTGATATTCCCAGCTCCATGATATTTTTTCTGATATTCCCAGCTCCATGATATTCTTTCTGATATTCCCAGCTCCATGATATTTTTTCTGATATTCCCAGCTCCATGATATTTTTTCTGATATTCCCAGCTCCATGATATTTTTTCTGATATTCCCAGCTCCATGATATTTTTTCTGATATTCCCAGCTCCATGATATTTTTTCTGATATTCCCAGCTCCATGATATTTCTTCTGATATTCCCAGCTCCATGAACATCGGTGGCATCATCCTCCCGCTGGAGCAGCAGAGCAAAACGGATGAGTCTGTGGTGTACCAAGGACTGTATGATACAGAAGGAGTACCTCACACCAAGAGTGGAGACAGGCAACCTGTCCAAGTCAGCATAGAGGTAATTAACAAATAATTAACTAATGTCTTCATGGTAAATTGAAAGTTGTGTTTTTCATTCTCAGGTTCCAAATATATGATATGAAACAGCATGACAACATTTTAAGAGAGTGTGACATCCGAGTAGTGATCCGTGATTCTCTGAAAACGTTTTGTTTTCTTTGTGTTTCAGTTTTCCAAGGCAGGCCAGTTCGAGACAATATGGCAAGTGAAGTATTACAACTACTACAAACGAGACCAGTGCCAGTTCGGGAACAAGTTCAATGACGTCGAGTACGAGTGCAAGCCGAACGAGACCCGAAGCTTGATGTGGATCAACAAGGAGGTGTTCAATTGAGGAGCAATCACCAACTCATCCTTCATGCGTCCAATTAAGGAAGAAAACATCAAGCTGAGATGAGTTGCGTTTAAGTCTATGGGCACTAATCGTGTGCGACCTACTGTCCACAATGATGATGTTAGGGGTGTTTCTTGCTTTATTAATCAGAAGGAAACGCCAGGTTGTATTCAGCAATGTAATACGGAATCACATATAGCCAGGTAACATTTGCTGTGGTGATACGTTTGGGGCACAAGCCCACAGATGTGTCCCTCCTGGTCCAGGGTTAAAGACAGCTGTGTGTGTTGAAATGAACTATATGGACAATAACAATGAATCCTATGTCGTTACCGTTGTCTTTGTATGAAAATACATGTACTTCTGAACAGCACAATTTCGATTAAAGTTATTATTTATTTGTGTAAGATTTCTGTATTATTTTATGTCATGCAAATTTTTTAATATATGTGCTTTTTTATCTTATAGTGTGGACCCCATTTTTTTTCTGTATGGTTTTTCAGTGCATGCCAAAATGTTATGTTCGTCACATGCAAACGCCTATTAATGTTCAGTTTTGTTATTTATTATATTGTGTAAGTCAATAAACTGATACCTAATACCTAGTACTAATTACTGAACAAATAAAATGAATGGATTAAGGAGTTTGGTGTGGTTTTTGATGACATGTGAGCTGTCACATTTGACTTAAAGTGGGTACGTGAGCCAGGTTAACTGTGAGATGTCGATCTTGCTTGTCATGCAGAAAACTGAAAATGTTCCTCCTTCTAGTAGCAAAATCCACTCCACACCTTAATGTGGAATTATGAGGCCTTAAATAGGAAACTCTGGGATGATCTCATTCAGACAGGAACTGTGCGAACATGTGTTTAATAGCAAACATTTATACACATGATGATTAACTGTATTCAAACCTGGTGTGAATGATTAGAAGCAGACCGTCCGGGGTGCATTCATGGTTGTAATGAGACATGTGGTAAACAGAAGGAAACCGGTGCCTTCATCCGCTAGCCAGCAGAGTGCGCCACTGTCACAGAAACCGTGACATACTGACATCTAAGGGCTGGACATTGGTGTGTGTTTTAAAATAAGGCAGTCATTCCTGACTATCTAAATGAAAACAGCAGTTACCAACACACTCTCAAGACTGGGTAGTGCTTGAAATACCACAGGCCTATTCAGAACAAAAAAAAACCTGCTTTTAAATATTTTGAACCCTCACTTTAAGAAGTGATCTTATCTTGTCGGTTATAGTGCCAATAAAATGTTTTAAATGTCTTAAAATATATTTGTTCGTTCAATAAAATTTTACTTATACTCTAACGTTTAGTGACTTGAATATTATACTGGCTGTCATTTGCATCGATTATTAATGAAAATTTGTGTAAAATATAATTTGCATAATAATTTGAAACGCGGTGTAAATGTAGTTCTGGAGACTTGGCGACCCCATGATTAAACCATCTTTTACAATTTTCTTAATTTGATACCTCAAAACTGTCTTCTTACTGTGCATGGAGGCAAAACACACAAGTTATTTTGTAAGCCGGTTCCTGTTGATTTCAACATGTGTATTTGGAGATTTCCAGGCTTGTATTTATATTTTATAGCTTTTGCCAAATATATGAAGGTCAACAAAATGTTGTTTTATTTTATTTGTATCTTGACTGACCAGTATTTTCGGTTGTTTATCACGTCATATTTGTTCCTCAATCATAAGTCATTTATGACTACTTAAAGAGTTCCTGCTAACATAATAATCATACTAATAAATCTACATATATTTACCGTATCAATATGGATCGATAGGCAATGCATGCACCTCCACCTACAGTGGATATAAAAAGTCTACACACCCCCTTAAAATGCCAGGTTTATGTGATGTGAAAGAACAAGACAAATATAAATCATGTCAGAACTTTTTCCACCTTTACTGTGACCTATAACGTAAACATTTCAATTAGAAAACTAAATAAATAAATAAAAATAAACAAATCTATAAGCATATAAGCATATCTATAAATCTATCTTGAATTGCTCATATTTTCCCATTCTTCATTGCAAAATAGCTCCAAATCTGTCAGATTGCGAGCACATCTCCTGTGCACAGCCCTCTTCAGATCACCCCACAGATGTTAAATTGTCTGGGCTCAGGCTGGGCCATTCCTAAATTTGATCTTCTTCTGGTGAATCCATGTTTTTGTGGATTTGGATCATTGTCGTGCTAAAAAGGGAAACTTTTACTTCAGCTTTCTAACAGAAGCCTGAAGCTTTTGTGCCAAAATTGGCTGGTAATTGGAACTTTTCATAATTTCCTCCACCCTGACTAAAGCCCCGGTTCCAGCTGAAGAAAAACAGCTCCAAAGCATGATGCTGCCACCACCATGCTTCACTACGGTGAATGGTGTTGTTTGGGTGATGTGCAGTATTTTTGCGCCAAACCTTCTGGAGTTATAGCCAAAATGTTCAATCTTGGTTTCATCAGACCATAACACATTTTCCCACATGCTTTTGGGAGCTCCTTTAGAGTTGCTGTAGGCCTCTTGGAAGCCTTCCTGACCAGTTTTCTTCTCGTCTTTTCATCAATTTTGGAGGGAAGTCCAGTGCTTTGTAATGTGTTTGTTGTGTCATATTTTCTCCACTTGATGACGACTGTCCTCATTGTGTTCCATGGTCTATCTAATTATGTCGTACCCTTATCCTGACTGATATCTTTCAACAATGAGATCCTTCTGATGAGCCATGGCTTTTGCTCTGAGATGCAACAATTAAAATGTTCTGACCGACCTTTATTTGCGATTAATCAGAGTAACTTTAAATGATGGCAGGTGTGTAATGCCTTCTATTTAACGAGTTTGAATGTGATTGGTTAATTAACTAACACATCCTAAGTTATAAGAGGGTGTGCACACTTATGCAACAAGGTTATTGTAAGGTTTTTTTCCCCTCAAAGATTTCAGTTTGCTTTATAATTGAATTGTTCACATTATAGGTCACATTAAAGGAGGAAAAAGTTCTGACAAGATTTATCTTTTTCTCATTTTTTGTTGTGTAGTCTTTTTAGATCCACTGTACTTTTATTTTTGGTCCCATGTCACAACGTCCTGTGTTACAACCGTCCCATGTTACAACCGTACCGTGTTACAAACATCCCGTGTTACAACCGTCCCATGTTACAAACGTACCGTGTTACAAACATCCCGTGTTACAACCGTCCCATGTTACAATTGTCCAACGTTACAACCGTCCAACGTTAGAACCGTCCAACGTTACAACCGTCCAGTGTTACAACCGTCCCGTGTTACAACCGTCCCATGTTACAACCGTACCGTGTTACAAACATCCCGTGTTACAACCGTCCCATGTTACAACCGTACCGTGTTACAAACATCCCGTGTTACAACCGTCCCATGTTACAAACGTACCGTGTTACAAACATCCCGTGTTACAACCGTCCCATGTTACAATTGTCCAACGTTACAACCGTCCAACGTTAGAACCGTCCAACGTTACAACCGTCCAGTGTTACAACCGTCCCGTGTTACAACCGTCCAGTGTTACAACCGTCCCGTGTTACAACCGTCCCGCGTTACAACCGTCCCGCGTTACAACCAACTCATGTTACAACCGCCCCACTTTACAACCGTCCAGTGTTACATCCGTCAGATGTTACAATCGTCAGATGTTACAACCGTCTCATGTTACAACCGTCCCGGGTTACAACCGTCCCGTGTTACAATCGACAGATGATACAATCGTCTCATGTTACAACCGTCCCGTGTTACAACCGTCCCTGGTCTCACTCTCTCCTAGTTCAAAGGAATTCCATTTTAGGAAATAAAGTGTGCATTATCCATTGCTCTTTTCCAATAGATGCGTAATAATAACAGATCTATTATTGTTTCCTTGTTCTCTCTGGTTTTGCACGCCTACTTATGTCCTTGTCTACTTGCACTTACAAACCATATACCAATCAGTTGGACAAATTAGACTTCACATATTCATTTCATATGGATATCACGCCTGTCTGATATGATACAGTCAGCACTAATATGGATTTTTTGTATTCACTAAATGTTTTTCTCCAATCATATCAGATTTCTTTGGGGGGTGGGAGATGATCTGATTGGTCTCAGAACACGACTCGTAGGTGTGTCATTTATGTTCACTGGTCTATATATTAAACATGTTCACATGGGGCTCTATTTAGCGGATGCATAGGGCTGTTACCACACATGTCGCACATAGTTGGCGTTTGTTAAAGGAGGGCGCGTACCCGGATGTACTGTAGTCTTGTAGTCGCACCTCCCCCTACTCCCCTTTCAACCTCGCTCCCTCGCGCTCTACACCACCAACACAAGCTGCCTCTCCCCCTCTGCGGATCCGTAGCTGCTGCAGTGAAGCCGTCATCGGTCGAGAGGAACGGCGAGAGCAAGTTCAGATCACGTCGAAACCTATATTATATCCAAACCTATATTATATCGAAACCTATATTATATCCAAACCCATTTCTCTGAGACACCGTCGGTTATTTCCCCCAGCAGCGGCCCAGGTGAAGTAGAACAGACGTCAGAATGGTAAGAACTACTATAACCAGAGGTGTATTGTGTTGTGGAACCAGATGAGTACTAAATGTAAAACCATACGCATGCACAACACTATTATCACATAGCATGAGTACTAAATGTAAAACCATACGCATGCACAACACTATTATCACATAGCATGAGTACTAAATGTAAAACCATACGCATGCACAACACTATTATCACATAGCATGAGTACTAAATGTAAAACCATACGCATGCACAACACTATTATCACATAGCATGAGTACTAAATGTAAAACCATACGCATGCACAACACTATTATCACATAGCATGAGTACTAAATGTAAAACTATACGCATGCACAACACTATTATCACATAGCATGAGTACTAAATGTAAAACCATACGCATGCACAACACTATTATCACATAGCATGAGTACTAAATGTAAAACTATACGCATGCACAACACTATTATCACATAGCATGAGTACTAAATGTAAAACCATACGCATGCACAACACTATTATCACATAGCATGAGTACTAAATGTAAAACTATACGCATGCACAACACTATTATCACATAGCATGAGTACTAAATGTAAAACCATACGCATGCACAACACTATTATCACATAGCATGAGTACTAAATGTAAAACCATACGCATGCACAACACTATTATCACATAGCATGAGTACTAAATGTAAAACCATACGCATGCACAACACTATTATCACATAGCATGAGTACTAAATGTAAAACCATACGCATGCACAACACTATTATCACATAGCATGAGTACTAAATGTAAAACTATACGCATGCACAACACTCAGAAGCTATCACATAGCATGAGTACTAAATGTAAAACCATACGCATGCAGAACACTATTATCACATAGCATGAGTACTAAATGTAAAACTATACGCATGCACAACACTCAGAAGCTATCACATAGCATGAGTACTAAATGTAAAACCATACGCATGCACAACACTGTTATCACATAGCATGAGTACTAAATGTAAAACCATACGCATGCACAACACTATTATCACATAGCATGAGTACTAAATGTAAAACCATACGCATGCAGAACACTATTATCACATAGCATGAGTACTAAATGTAAAACCATACGCATGCAGAACACTATTATCACATAGCATGAGTACTAAATGTAAAACTATACGCATGCACAACACTCAGAAGCTATCACATAGCATGAGTACTAAATGTAAAACCATACGCATGCACAACACTGTTATCACATAGCATGAGTACTAAATGTAAAACCATACGCATGCACAACACTATTATCACATAGCATGAGTACTAAATGTAAAACCATACGCATGCAGAACACTATTATCACATAGCATGAGTACTAAATGTAAAACCATACGCATGCACAACACTATTATCACATAGCCCTGTTATAATATCATATGGTTCCTGACTGCTCTGGTGGACACTACCCCGTTATAATATCATATGGTTCCTGACTGCTCTAGCAGACACAACCCCGTTATAATATCATATGGTTCCTGACTGCTCTGGCGGACACTATCCTGTTATAATATCATATGGTTCCTGACTGCTCTGGCGGACACAACCCCGTTCTAATATCATATGGTTCCTGACTGCTCTGGCAGACACTACCCCGTTATAATATCATATGGTTCCTGACTGCTCTGGCAGACACTACCCCGTTATAATATCATATGGTTCCTGACTGCTCTGGCGGACTCTACCCCGTTATAATATCATATGGTTCATAACTGCTCTGGCAGACACTACCCCGTTATAATATCATATGGTTCCTGACTGCTCTGGCAGACACTACCCCGTTATAATATCATATGGTTCCTAACTGCTCTGGTAGACTCTACCCCGTTATAATATCATATGGTTCCTGACTGCTCTGGCAGACACTACCCCGTTATAATATCATATGGTTCCTGACTGCTCTGGCAGACACTACCCCGTTATAATATCATATGGTTCCTGACTGCTCTGGCAGACACTACCCCGTTATAATATCATATGGTTCCTGACTGCTCTGGCAGACACTACCCCGTTATAATATCATATGGTTCCTGACTGCTCTGGCAGACTCTACCCCGTTATAATATCATATGGTTCCTGACTGCTCTGGCAGACACTACCCCATTATAATATCATATGGTTCCTGACTGCTCTGGTAGACTCTACCCCGTTATAATATCATATGGTTCCTGACTGCTCTGGCAGACACTACCCCGTTATAATATCATATGGTTCCTGACTGCTCTGATAGACTCTACCCCGTTATAATATCATATGGTTCTTGACTGCTCTGGCGGACTCTACCCCGTTATAATATCATATGGTTCATAACTGCTCTGGCAGACACTACCCCGTTATAATATCATATGGTTCCTGACTGCTCTGGCAGACACTACCCCGTTATAATATCATATGGTTCCTAACTGCTCTGGTAGACTCTACCCCGTTATAATATCATATGGTTCCTGACTGCTCTGGTAGACTCTACCCCGTTATAATATCATATGGTTCCTGACTGCTCTGGTAGACTCTACCCCGTTATAATATCATATGGTTCCTGACTGCTCTGGTAGACTCTACCCCGTTATAATATCATATGGTTCCTGACTGCTCTGGCGGACACAACCCCGTTATAATATCATATGGTTCCTGACTGCTCTGGCAGACACAACCCCGTTATAATATCATATGGTTCCTAACTGCTCTGGCGGACACAACCCCGTTATAATATCATATGGTTCCTGACTGCTCTGGCGGACACTACCCCGTTATAATATCGTATGGTTCCTGACTGCTCTGGCGGACACAACCCCATTATAATATCGTATGGTTCCTGACTGCTCTGGCGGACACAACCCCGTTATAATATAATATGGTTCCTAACTGCTCTGGCAGACACAACCCCGTTATAATATCATATGGTTCCTGACTGCTCTGGCAGACACTACCCCGTTATAATATCATATGGTTCCTGACTGCTCTGGCGGACACAACCCCGTTATAATATAATATGGTTCCTAACTGCTCTGGCAGACACAACCCCGTTATAATATCATATGGTTCCTGACTGCTCTGGCAGACACTACCCCGTTATAATATCATATGGTTCCTGACTGCTCTGGCGGACACAACCCCGTTATAATATAATATGGTTCCTAACTGCTCTGGCAGACACAACCCCGTTATAATATCATATGGTTCCTGACTGCTCTGGCAGACACAACCCCGTTATAATATAATATGGTTCCTAACTGCTCTGGCAGACACAACCCCGTTATAATATAATATGGTTCCTAACTGCTCTGGCAGACACAACCCCGTTATAATATAATATGGTTCCTAACTGCTCTGGCAGACACTACCCCGTTATAATATCGATAGGTTCCTGACTGCTCCGGCAGACACAACACCGTTATAATATCGTATGGGTGTCACTCATTTACTTGCGCATAATTAAAATGCTTGTCGAAATAACCACCCTATTCAGCGTTTGAGTGTAGGTCCAACAAAGATGGACTGGGACTAATAACAAAATGCCAGATCAAATAAGCTTAATTTTCCTGGTCACTTTCATGAGGGTTGTCTTGTTTGTATCGTGGTAGACAGTATATGCGTGAAACTGTATGCAAAAGAGATTTATAATAGAAAATTAATACTGAACCTACTGATGTTTTATGTTACTATTCAGTCACGCTTGAAATGTCCTGGAAGTAGCATCAAATTGCTTCCCATACAGACACCGGTTAGTACATTTTATATAATGTTCTCACAATATTACAATATTATTTTTACCAGTCCAACCAAGATTGCTCTCGTAGTACAGCCCAGATAGTTAAAACTTTGTTGTATCAATTAGCAATGTTTTTCTTTACTCACATTTCCTGTTATATTTTTTTATAACATACATTAATTTGCATATGCACTATGTTTGGGGATTAGTAAACCACTCGATTCTAATTTTCAGACCATCAATAATGTACTAATTGCTTCTGGAAGAACTTTCATGCATAAATCAAAATGCCCTATGGTGTCTTAATAAAGGCTTTATATGAAACCGACCTAATACTGTGAAGCTGTTGCTGTAGGCATCCAGGTTTCGGATTGGATTTTAATTTATTCGACCGGTAGATCCATTGTAGACCTTACGCAGTCTTTTTCAAACCACATTCCTAGTTTATGATGAAGTCAAGTGTATTTGGATATTGATTATATAAAGCCAGTTTTCATACTGCATTTAGTTGGAAAATCTAGCAAATTCTATTTCCTTCCATCAGTCTTGTGAAACACGTACATCTCTTACCAACATTGTGTGTTCGTAAATTACCTTGCTTTAACTTTGTATGCAGATTGTTATAGTGGTTTCAGTGGTTTTGGGAAAACCTGTTGTATGATTGCAAAAAACGGACTGTAGTGCTGCACAATTAATCAAATATTGTTCTCAATTACAATTTTGTCTCCCCACAATTAAATTAACACGATAAACTGCAATGTTGACATTTGAAATGCGTGCTCCGCTTATAGACAACTGCAGCATATCTAATCAAGCACTTCCTAAGCCTGCCACCAGGGGGATAGTGGCTGCGAGCACAACCCTTCAGTGACAAACTGGGCAACATTTGTATTTCTATTTTTTTTAGGAGATTAGATTAGATTCGACTTTATTGTCATTGGACAGTAAATGTACAGTACATGCTATGCAGTACACCAGCAGAGAGCATCTGTGCAAGTGGTAATGGATAGTACAAACAGTAAGCATTGTGCAAAAGGCAAATATAATAAATTGGCTAGCAGTGTGCAGGGCAAAAGGTAGCAAGAGGAGCACCACATGATGTATTGTGCAAATGGCAGATCATGTAAATAAGTTAGCTGTATGTAGGCAAGAGGTAGCAATGGCGGTAAAACAGTGCATTGTGCAAATGACAGATAAAATAAATAAGTAGGAGTGCGAGTGCAAGGTTACCGAAGGGTCTCGGAGTTTAGCTTGTTAACATCAGTTGGGAAAAACCTGTTGGTGTGGGTGAGTAGAGATCTGTAACGCTAGCCTGATGGCAGTGGGGCAAACCGTTTATGGCTTGGGTGAGAGGGTCCCTGATAATTCAACACGCTCTTCGCAAACAATGCTTTGATGGCGTCTTTGATAGCGGGGAGCTGGGCACTATTGATACCCTCGGCGGTTTTTACCACAGAGCAACCATTGTACCAGACTGTGGCACAGTTGGTTAGAATGCTCCCGACCGTGCAGCCGTAAAAGTTTACCAGGATGTTAGTAGATGGGTGGGCCGCCTTTAGCTTCCTTAAAAAGTACAGGTGCTGTTGCACCTTTTTGACCATGCTTGTGGTGTTGAGGGACTAGGACAGGTCATTGGAGATGTGGACACCCTGGAATTTGTAGCTGGCCACACGTTCCACCATGGTCTCATCAATGAGAACTGGGGCATGTATACAGCTATTTGCCTTCCTGTAATCCACAGTCAGTCCTTTGTTTAATTCGCATTTGATGGCCAGGTTATCTGCACACAAAGCCACTAGGTGGTTGATCTCTCTGTAGACTGCCTCGTCGTTGTCCCTGATCAGACCAACTACTGTGGTATCATCTACAAACTTGACAATGGCATTATATCTGTGTAGAGGTACGCAGTGGTGGGTGAAGGAGAACAAGAGCGGGCTAAGCACATAGCCCTGTGGGACACCGGTGTTCAGGGTCAGAGTGGAGGAGGTGTGGTTGTCCAACATGCCAGACTGAGGTCTGTTAGTTAGGAAGCCTAGAGTCCAGTTGCAAAGAGAGGGGCTGATCTCGAGGTCTTGGAGTTTGGTAACCAGCCTAGAGGGGATGACTGTATTGAATGCTTAGCTGAAGTCTATGAACAGCATCCTCACAGGTGTTAGTTTTGTCCAGGTAGGTCAGGGCAAAGTGGACAGTAGTGGAGATGGCATACTCAGTAGACTTTTTAGGGCGATAGGCAAACTGATGTGGTTCCAGAGTTGGAGGGAGGCAGGACTTAAGGTGAGCCAATAAGTCTTTCAAAAGCAATTTATGAAAATGAAATGAAAATATCTGTGAACTCTGCAGCCAACTGCCCAGCACATGCTCTGAGCACACGCCTGGGGACACCGTCAGGACCAGCTGAGTGCAGAAGATACCTCAGCAAGTGGACGACGTCTGGGGAGAGCTCCAATTTAATGGCTGGGTCTTTGTTATGCCTGTCGAAGCGGGCATAAAAGGTGTTCAGCTCGTTGGTAATGGAGACATCAATGACTAAGAGGGTATGGTGTTTGGGTCGGTAGTCAGTCATGGCTTGAAGGCCCTGCCACATGCATCGAGGGTCACAGTTGTTGTGGAAATGCTCCTCAATCTTCTTTTTGTGGCCGTGTTTGGACATTGATGCCCCTTTTAGGTTTGCCTCCGATTAGCTGTAGGCCTCCTTATCACAGGATCTGAAAGCAGCATCACGTGCCGTCAGGAGTAGTTGGACCTTTTTGTTCATCCATGGCTTCTGGTTGGGGAAGTTCATTATTTGTTTATGAGTGGTGACATTGTTGGTGCAGGTGTTGATGTAATCCAGAACAGAGGATGGATATAATTCAATGTCAGTATGGGAGTCAGTGGGAGCCTGAGTGGCAAACAGACTCCAGTCTGTGTGATGAAACTGGAGCTGTAGTGATGAGTCTGACCCCTCAGGCCACACTTTGACTGTCCTCACTGTAGGTTTCACACGCTTGATGATGGGTTGGTACCTTGGTAGCATTAGTAGTGAGCGGTGGTCAGACTGACCCAGGAGGGGGACGGGGGTGTTTTGGTAAGCCTCCAGAATGTTAGTGAACACCTGGTCGACTGTATTGTCTCCTCTTGTTGGGCAGGAGACATTTTGGTGGAATTCAGGAGAAACGTGTTCACGCTGGAGTGGTTAAAAAAAACCTTGATAGCTTAGCCATAGCATCTGGTGGAATGTAGGCTGAGGTAACAACTTACATTGGGGGTCTCAGTATATTTTCCTGCTTTTTTGTTCCTAGCCAATCACATGCCTGATTAATAAATTATGACAAAGACGCCCAATGTAAACTCTGCGGTACTACGTTTAAGTTCAGCAGCTCTACGAGTTCGCTAAGATACCAACTTCATAACTTGCATGCAGCCGTGTTGCAGGGAGGAATTTTGTCGCCTTCACAACCTACAATCGCTACAATGATTAATGAATTAATCGATAATTTGCATCCATAGTTGGTACACCACCCATCATTCATGTAGTTAGTCAACCACTCTAGTTTATACCTGAGTTGGCAGCCATACGATCAGCGCGAATGATGTTTTCAAGGCTGATGGCATTATCCGGTATGCTGTTGTTAAGCCACGTTTCCGTAAAAATCATGACGTTGAAGTCCAGTGAGATAACCTTCAGTTGTATTTCGTCCATTTTATTCACCAGGGATTGGACGTTAGCTAGGAAAAGGCTTGAGGGTTGTGTTTAAGCCTAGCCCGTAGACTTCTGTGCACACCCTGGTCGACTGTAAAGGTTTAACGCCTGGCTGAGCCAAGTGAGTAAACTTAAAATTATTAAATAAATAGCTACAATTTTTGTAAAATCGAAAGACATGCAGGGCTTCACGTGTGCATGCGCCAGCTTGGATATGATGCACTTAGAAGTTTTTTTTATTTTAATGCAACAATTTGTACATTACCATGAATTGTAGCACAACATGGAAGTGAAAGCAGTCGTCTGTTTACATAAATGTGCAATAAAATATGGTGTGCCTAAAATCAATGAATAATTGTGATAAATAATTGTGATCTACACAATTGTGTAGCCCTACCAGCCTGTCAAATGTTGAATTGGCGAACCAATTTTTACAGTGAGTCATTTTTAACAAATAAGTTGTCTGAAGGAAATTCTACTAAAACGAATGTGGATGCATGCGTTTGTTCTTATTTTAAAAGATGTTTGGAGCTCTCAATTCTGGTACACTTTACACAACAGAGTTAACTATACGTCACGCCTACCAGACAGTTATATTGCAAAATGGATTTACTTGTAGTACTTCAATCGTTTGGTTACCACAAGTAGATGGTGTTATCCTAAACCCTTCAATCCACTTTACCTTAATGTTCTATTTTTAGCCTGCTGTCAGAGGAGGCACACGGTACTCCTGCAACCTCACCAGTACTGTAAAAACATATGGGTGTTTTTGGGCTTCTTGTCATTCAGGTTAGTCTATGTCAAATAGGGCTACAAAAACAATTATTCATATTATTATTATAAACATATGGGTGTTTATGGACTTCTTGTCATTCAGGTTAGTCTGTCAAATAGGGCTGCAACAAACAATTATTTAATAGTTGAATAATCTAACGATTATTTGAACAATTAGTCGAACTAATCATCTTGGGAACAATGATTAATAAGTAGGCTTTTGACAATTATTGAGCTTTTGCAATATTGAATAATATTTTTTCTAACTAAAGGAAATCTCATCAGCGTTTGGCATTACAGTCTAGACCAGTGGTCACCAAACTGGTGGCATTACAGTCTAGACCAGTAGTCACCAAACTGGTGGCATTACAGTCTAGACCAGTGGTCACCAAACTGGTGGCCTTACAATCAAGACCAGTGGTCACCAAACTGGTGGCATTACAGTCTAGACCAGTGGTCACCAAACTGGTGGCATTACAGTCTAGACCAGTGGTCACCAAACTGGTGGCATTACAGTCTAGACCAGTGGTCACCAAACTGGTGGCATTACATTCTAGACCAGTAGTCACCAAACTGGCTGCATTACAGTCTAGACCAGTGGTCACCAAACTGGTGGCATTACAGTCTAGACCAGTGGTCACCAAACTGGTGGCATTACAGTCTAGACCAGTAGTCACCAAACTGGCTGCATTACAGTCTAGACCAGTAGTCACCAAACTGGTGGCATTACAGTCTAGACCAGTAGTCACCAAACTGGTGGCCTTACAGTCTAGACCAGTGGTCACCAAACTGGTGGCATTACAGTCTAGACCAGTAGTCACCAAACTGGCGGCATTACAATCAAGACCAGTGGTCACCAAACTGGCGGCATTACAGTCTAGACCAGTGGTCACCAAACTGGTGGGCCGAGATCTACCATTACAAAAAACACTAGAAATATAAAATTATTATTAATATATACAATTATTTTCATATATAACAATCACAATTTTTCTGTTTGTTCGCATGAACATTGACAGACCTAATACAAACACATGGCACAAGAAAGTGCAAAAATATTACCTAACAACGATCAAAAAGGCCTTCACTTGAATCGCACAGGTTGGAAAGAGTGCATAACTTTTAGGGGCTCTTCAATGTCAAGTGAATCTAACTGATTCAAAGGAAAAGCTAGAACATGTTGGCTTACCTCTTCAAATTGTTTGTTGAATTAATTTATCAGCTTGTTGATATGGATACAGAATTTCTCGGAGAGAAAGTAGTTTTTCCTTTGATGTTTTGCAACATCATTTCAAGGTTTGGGATATGTCAGCCTGCCTCACATTTCTTATCAGGGTAATACACAAACCCAGCTTCGCCTTGAATGCAATCGCCACGCTTATCAAGTGGGCAAAGTCTAGTTCTTTTCCTTGGATCTCACAGTGGAGCTTCTGAGTTTTTCCCGTTAGATCTGTAAGAAACCCCAAATCCAACAACTGGACAATTGCTCATGATCTGACAACAGCTCATGATCTTCGTTTCTCAATTCTAAAACAATTATTCATATTATTATTATAAACATATGGGTGTTTATGGACTTCTTGTCATTCAGGTTAGTCTGTCAAATAGGGCTGCAACAAACAATTATTTAATAGTTGAATAATCTAACGATTATTTGAACAATTAGTCGAACTAATCATCTTGGGAACAATGATTAATAAGTAGGCTTTTGACAATTATTGAGCTTTTGCAATATTGAATAATATTTTTTCTAACTAAAGGAAATCTCATTTTGTGAGCTTTCCCTGAAGTTTAACAGCACTGAGCCACTTCCTGTAAGTTATGGCATTTTGAACATTTCAAGCTGCATCTGTTGGCCCTGATGCTGCATCTGTTGGGTCTGAAGCTGCATCTGTTGGCCCTGAAGCTGCATCTGTTGGCCCTGAAGCTGCATCTGTCTGGCACCAGGCAGGAACTGATTTAGTATCAATAGTTTGCTCAAAGTTTGCCTGCATTGATTAAATGTTTACCAAAAGTGGAATGACATGTAAACACGCTATATATTCTTTAAAAATATGAAGTTACTAACGTTAGTGAGGCAAAAGTAGCCTATTACACTATGGACCAAACTAACTGCTAATTTACACCAATTCACAGACTTCACCTACCTGCCTTTTTTAAACTTGTTTTTTTCATTCTTTTTTTTTTGTAAACCAGATTCTCACACTACTTACTTCTCTACTCATGTAATGTGCAAATTCAATCAATCAATCAAATGTATTTTTAATGCCCTTTTTACAAGTTGTCACAAAGTGCTTTTACAAACACCCAGTCTGAAACCCAACAGAGCATGCATCAACAAGTTGATAAACAGCGGCTAGGAAAAACGAATTTTTAGGAAGAAACCCAGACTGGAACCAGGCTCTCGGGAGTGGCCAGTCCCATTCTGGCTGTGCTGGGTGAACTTATAATAGTAGAGGGTTGAAAACATGCACATCCAACTCATCAGGTGCGGAAACAATTGAATAACGGTAATAAAGAAAGAAAGTCTGCGACTGGTGATGCTCCAGTAAGTGAATAATGATAATAAGAGAAGGCTGGACTAATTCAGCAAGGTAGATAGGAGCAAGTTTGAGTAAAGCTTTATATGTTTACAGCCAATGTAAAGCGGCTAGTACCGGGGTAATGTGGTCCATTTTTGTTTGTTCTAGTTAAGAAGTACTGCCGTATATAAGTACAAATTGAAGTTTATTTATTGATTTATCAGGATAACTAAAGAATAGAAAATTGCAGTAATATAATATTGAGGTATCAACAGAATGGATACATTCTGCATTAATATTTCATAAATAGTTTCATATTTTTGCAATACTACGAAGATGGAAAAATCTTTGCTTGAAATATATTTTATATGTTCGTCAAAGGAGAGATCTGGGTCTAGGGTCACGCCAAGGTTTCTCACAGTTTTTTGTGGTATGACCATGTATCCGTTTTGGTTCAACGTGGGATGAGTCAACAAGTCTCTTTGTTTATTAGGTCTTAACTAGCATTTCATTTTTTATCTGAATTTATAGGCAGAGTGTTTGCTGTCATCCACTTTCACTTTGTGTCTGAAACGCATGCTTCCATTGTAGCTAATTTGGGGGCTTACCCGTGTTTCATTGAATTATACTGCTGCATGTCATCAGAATAACAGTGAAAAATGACATTCTGGTTTCGGATGACATCACCCAGAGACGGCCAATATAGTGAGAACGAAAGTGGTCCTAAAACCGAGCCTTGAGGAACACCAAAGCATACCTTTGATTTGTCAGACGAAAGGCAATCCACACAAACATACTAAAGACTCTCAGATATATAGGATCTGAAGAACAGAGTTCGGTATCCAACCCTGACAGTATGTCATCGATCTCAACAATAGTCCTTAGACCACTGGTATCAAAACATCAATGATCCACCACCATGTTTTACTGTTGGTATCATGTGCTTTCCCTTGATACAGTCTCTGTTGCAAAACATGTATATTATGTGGATGGCTGTATTTAAAGAGTTATTTTCTATGTATAATCGACCCAATTTCCTTGTACTTTTGATCAACCCATATCCCACATCAGTCATTAATAGACATCTTCAATAGCTATTTCGCCAAACATTCCAGCCATATATACTCAATGTCTCCAATAGTGTTGAAATTAAACATTAAATCACAGTTCCTCCTGCCTATTTGCTTGCTTTTTAAATAGATTTGTCTACCTGTGTTTTGCAATAGCTTTCTTACACAGTAGGATTGGGCAACTCCAATGATGATGAAAACAGTGGAGAAGCAGGGAGGCTTCTTTTATGTGTTGCTTGTCTATAGGTAGAATTCAAAACATTGTAGGGTATTTAATACCACTGTGGTCACAAATGGAAGAACATATGGTCTCCAAATTAAAAGCTTAAGTCGACACCTGGAGATGCATATTTTGGAAGCAAAAATAAGCAAACAAGCAGTACTGTCCCGAGTGTAACTGAGAAAAACATTTTGTTTAATTAGTTGTATGTTGATTAGAGGGTCTTGCTAGGAAGTTACTGGAACAGTATATGATGTGTTCACATTTTCAGTGAGTTTGAAATTGATGGTCATTTGTTTTCTGTGTCCTATTCAATTCCTGCATGTCCCTCTCAAGTAACAAGACAAAGGCATCTAATTGGCCTCATTTCTAGCTCTGGCAAGAATCTAGATCATTCCGTTGTTCTCATGCATAATGGAGAATGCCAGGTCTTAGTGATTAGCAGAATTGCCTCAGTAGGACTGAGAAACAGACGGCTCATTTACCTGCTTCAGAAAAACTGGCCAACAGAGTTTCCCTTATTTCCCTTGTTAATATCCCACGCTCACATCACATATGTGTCAATGTTGAATTAGGATACTCTGGACATAAGAAATATTGTATGGTCTTGTATTTGTGTCAATGTTGAATTAGGATACTCTGGACATAAGAAATATTGTATGGTCTTGTATTTGTGTCAATGTTGAATTAGGATACTCTGGACATAAGAAATATTGTATGGTCTTGTATTTGTGTCAATGTTGAATTAGGATACTCTGGACATAAGAAATATTGTATGGTCTTGTATTTGTGTCAATGTTGAATTAGGATACTCTGGACATAAGAAATATTCGATGGTCTTGTATTTGTGTCAATGTTGAATTAGGATACTCTGGACATAAGAAATATTGGATGGTCTTGTATTTGTGTCAATGTTGAATTAGGATACTCTGGACATAAGAAATATTGTATGGCGTGGCGGAGCATTGCATTTGCGGGGCATTGCATTTTCAGGGCGCAACTGGGTCTTTGCACAAGCTTGTCACCACTTAGCACTAGGGGTGCGACGATATACTCACGGGACGATACTGGGTTCACATGATCGAGACGAGACGATACACGATATTGGGTTCACGTGATCGAGACGATACACGATATTGGGTTCACGAGAACGAGACAATATTTTAACGCTTTTTAAAATAAATGTTAATTTAAGTAATATACAGAACTAATGTGTGTTATTTGCTGTGGTTTTTGGATTAGAACTATAGTCATATTGTCATTCTCACGATTGCTCTCTTTTGCTTTGTTTCTAGGGAAATGAAGCCAGCTACCCCATGGAGATGTGCACACACTGTAAGTATTTACCCCATGGAGATGTGCACACACTGTAAGTATTTACCCCATGGAGATGTGCACACACTGTAAGTATTTACCCAATGGAGATGTGCACACACTGTAAGTATTTACCCCATGGAGATGTGCACACACTGTAAGTATTTACCCCATGGAGATGTGCACACACTGTAAGTATTTACCCCATGGAGATGTGCACACACTGTAAGATGTACATTTACCCCATGGAGATGTGCACACACTGTAAGTATTTACCCCATGGAGATGTGCACACACTGTAAGTATTTACCCCATGGAGATGTGCACACTGTAACCCCATGGAGATGTGTATTTACCCCATGGAGATGTGCACACACTGAGTATTTACCCCATGGAGATGTGCACACACTGTAAGTATTTACCCCATGGAGATGTGCACACACTGTAAGTATTTACCCCATGGAGATGTGCACACACTGTAAGTATTTACCCCATGGAGATGTGCACACACTGTAAGTATTTACCCCATGGAGATGTGCACACACTGTAAGTATTTACCCCATGGAGATGTGCACACACTGTAAGTATTTACCCCATGGAGATGTGCACACACTGTAAGTATTTACCCCATGGAGATGTGCACACACTGTAAGTATTTACCCCATGGAGATGTGCACACACTGTAAGTATTTACCCCATGGAGATGTGCACACACTGTAAGTATTTACCCCATGGAGATGTGCACACACTGAGTATTTACCGCATGGAGATGTGTACACACTGTAAGTATTTACCCCATGGAGATGTGCACACACTGTAAGTATTTACCCCATGGAGATGTGCACACTGTAAGTATTTACCGCATGGAGATGTGCACACACTGTAAGTATTTACCCCATGGAGATGTGCACACACTGAGTATTTACCGCATGGAGATGTGTACACACTGTAAGTATTTACCCCATGGAGATGTGCACACTGTAAGTATTTACCGCATGGAGATGTGCACACACTGTAAGTATTTACCCCATGGAGATGTGCACACTGTAAGTATTTACCGCATGGAGATGTGTACACACTGTAAGTATTTACCCCATGGAGATGTGTACACACTGTAAGTATTTACCCCATGGAGATGTGCACACACTGTAAGTATTTCAGATGACCTGTGGGTACTAGTCATATGATTGTAGCATGTCAATCCTCTGAATATGTCTTTGATTGTTAAAAGTTTAGACTATGGGTTTCCATGTTGTGGTTAACAAGATGAATGTCTGGTTTAATCGATGGCCAGTATTTGATAGACATGGCAGTTTATAAGAGTCTGAAACACGATGTAGCTTTAAACAGTTGGGTCTGGTTGGTGAATCGGTATAACTGCTAACTTCCATAAAGGTTGTTTTTGGGGCTGGTGGAATAGTGGAAGAGACATATTTATTTTTAGTCTGAGCGTTATTGCATTTGTAATTGGTTTTTCGTCTCTCTGCGCCAGTCTCTCCAACCTCCTCAGTCTCTCAACGCCTTCCTGAAGAGAAAAGATTATAATTAAAAGTTTCAGAGGTGCTCATTTAGGCTCTAACGTTTAGTATTTCCCTCCTGTGGAGTTTTTCAGAGCTGATACTTTGTTAATGGCACCAGTGTTTTAGATGAGAGGTGAGACCGAGCTAGGGGACCACCCATGCTGTTCTGTAACAGGCTATAAGGCTCGGTGTCACAGACCGGGGGGGGACTGTGGAACCATGATGATTTACAATGGTAGTTATTTGCATTGAAATGCAGAACAATCTCCTTCTCTCTGATTTCCCACCCCGTGACCAGTATTGGGGGGTGTATGTGTTTAGCTGATATGGAGATCTGCAGTGCTTGGATTTGCACTAGAGGAATCATCTCCATAAGTGGCACGACTGGCCCAGATGTAGGAGGTGCTGTTTTTGTTGCAGTGAATGATGTATTGTGGTCCAGTGAGACGTTACCCATCATAGCTGCTTCACATTAATGGCAATGCAATCATTGGCACATTATGTGCCCTTTTTTCATAATACTAATATAATTATACCCATGTGATGTTTGATACAATATACTATTATTATACCGACGTGATAATATATATTATACTATTATTATACCCATGTCATATTATACTATTATTATACCCACGTGATAATATATATTATACTATTATTATACCCATGTCATATTATACTATTATTATACCGACGTGATAATATATATTATACTATTATTATACCCACGTCATATTATACTATTATTATACCCACGTGATAATATATATATATATATATATATATTATACTATTATTATACCCACATGACAATATATATATTATACTATTATTATACCCACCTCATATTATAGTATTATTATACCCACGTGATATTATATATATTATACTATTTTTATACCGACGTGATAATATATATTATACTATTATTATACCCATGTCATATTATACTATTATTATACCCACGTGATAATATATATATATATATATATATATATATATATTATACTATTATTATACCCACGTCATATTATACTATTATTATACCCACGTGATAATATATATATATATATATTATACTATTATTATACCCACATGACAATATATATATTATAGTATTATTATACCCACGTGATATAATATATATTATACTATTATTATACACACGTGATAATATATATATATATGATACTATTATACACACGTCATATTATACCATTATTATACCCATGTGATATTATATATATTATGTGCAATAAAACCAAAAAAAAATAAAAATATTACCAAGACACCTGTTTGGTGCAGTGGAACTATTACCCAGACACCCAATTGAGCGCAGTAGAACTAATAACATTAGCAGACAATTGGTGATGACCCATTTGTGGTGGTAACCCTGTTCTTATAATATATATGTGGTGGTAACCCTGTTCTTATAATATAAATGTGGTGGTAACCCTGTTCTTATAATATAAATGTGGTGGTAACCCTGTTCTTCTAATATAAATGTGGTGGTAACCCTGTTCTTATAATATAAATGTGGTGGTAACCCTGTTCCTATAATATAAATGTGGTGGTAACCCTGTTCTTATAATATAAATTTGGTGGTAACCCTGTTCTTCTAATATAAATGTGGTGGTAACCCTGTGTGTTGGTTTAGTGAGGACTCACTCTACTGCCCCAGCTGTAGCACTGGTCTGTTAGTTCATTAATATAATATGAGACATGTAGCAGTGTGTTGGTTTAGTGAGGACTCACTCTACTGCCCCAGCTGTAGCACTGGTCTGTTAGTTCATTAATATAATATGAGACATGTAGCAGTGTGTTGGTTTAGTGAGGACTCACTCTACTGCCCCAGCTGTAGCACTGGTCTGTTAGTTCATTAATATAATATGAGACATGTAGCAGTGTGTTGGTTTAGTGAGGACTCACTCTACTGCCCCAGCTGTAGCACTGGTCTGTTAGTTCATTAATATAATATGAGACATGTAGCAGTGTGTTGGTTTAGTGAGGACTCACTCTACTGCCCCAGCTGTAGCACTGGTCTGTTAGTTCATTAATATAATATGAGACATGTAGCAGTGTGTTGGTTTAGTGAGGACTCACTCTACTGCCCCAGCTGTAGACCTTGCCTGTTAGTTAATTAATATAATATGAGACATGTAGCAGTGCGCCGAATTCTGAAACCTGTTTGAATGTGACACTACGTCTCATCCTGCAGCAATTTGTCTGAAAGCCTTTTCGGCTGCCTGTCTGAACGAGTGCCCCGCCCACCTCAAGTTTGTTTGCTGTGTTTCCTTGTTGTTAGGGATACCCCCTATGGGGAGGGCCGCACCAAACTGTCATGTGGGTGTGTGGATCTATGTTTGTGCGTGTTGAGTCCGGGAGGTTTCTCCCTTGTGGTCATAAATGCTCCGTGCCATCCATGAGGAACACTTGTGTACTGTATACATTAGGGATTCCACAAGGAAGGTCAACCAAATTAAGTTATTACTGAGTAATCTACATACAGAATAATAAGCATACAATAAGAATAAATACATTGTTTTGGGGTTTTTTAACGATTGAACCGTTTGATTTAGGATTTAGTGCAGAAGCTGTTTTTGGAGGTTCGTTAGACAAGGGTGTGGTGGCTGTAAAAAGTTGCTCAATGAACACAATGACTGCCAGTGTCTGTTTGTTGGCCAGGTACAGTTGATTTGGGGAGTTTACATACATAAGTCTCTCTGTGAGTATTAATATGCAGGGTTGAACATATTCAGTAACCCAGTTCAGGGCTTACACAGAGTAGGCAACAGGTTGAGTGATAACCTGCCCAGTTCAGGGCTTACACAGAGTAGGCAACCGGTTGAATGATACCTTGCCCAGTTCAGGGCTTACACAGAGTAGGCAACAGGTTGAATGATATCTTGCCCAGTTCAGGGCTTACACAGAGTAGGCAACCGGTTGAATGATACCTTGCCCAGTTCAGGGCTTACACAGAGTAGGCAACCGGTTGAATGATATCTTGCCCAGTTCAGGGCTTACACAGAGTAGGCAACCGGTTGAGTGATAACCTGCCCAGTTCAAGGATTACACTTTTACATTTACATTTTATTTAACCAGGGAGACGCATTGAGACAGAGGTCTCATTTGCAAGAGTGCCCTGGAAACTCAACTCAAATGAAATATGGCAAATACAACAATTAACAGACACACTGACATTAATCAGCTCAGTCAATTAAAACAAACACAATTCTCACTCTAAAAATCTAGCATCATTGTTTTTTTTTATTAACCCATGGACACATTCACCCAAACAAAACTCTAATTGGATACTATTCTATGAATGTGGAAACTACTCAGTAGTTACAAAAGGTGTCTAATGCTCTCCAACTCTGGGATCTAGTATTGAAACCAGATGATCTATGTGTCAATAGAGACGTTAAGTATACAGGAAGCTTGTGGAATAAGGATTTGTAAACACTAATAGAGTAATGGAGGGATCTACCAGCCAACTTGCAGTGATGAGTATTATAACGGTCTGAGGAATTAAAACTCTGTTATTATTTTCTCTTAATTATTTGTAAATAAACAGAGTCAAGCAGCTTCATAGTAGAAGCAGATGCATTTTGGTCAAGCACCAGCAAGAAAGTTCACTGAACTATTAGTCTCCTGTTCACCAAGGAAAAGCAAGATTTGTTTCTGTAGAAAACCCCCCACTTTTGCTTTTTAACAAGCTCATTGGTATGTTTCCTAAATGAAAGGTCACTGTTAATAAAGTCAGACTGTCGACTGGCTAAAGCAGCACACGAATGTTCTCCTCTGCATAAAGGTGGAACGTGGAACTAATTACAGATATCAGACCAATATTGTTAATGTATATGGTGAAAAGAACCGGTCCTATGATGGACAGAACTTGTTAGTCCCACTGAAATCCACTTCATGTTGTTGTCGTCCACGTTCCGATGAACGGATGTCCGCCCAGTGATTAGTGTAGAAAGGAGGCGTCACATGACCAAGTGAAGGAGCTTACAATGTGTGAAGCGTTTGATCGGCTCCGTATGGAGCTCAAGGTTGGTCGCCCGTACTACACCATTAGACCAGGTGGGTTAGCGTTGTCAGGGCTACGCCATGGCCAGCGCTAACAAGAAATGGGCTAAGAATCCGCCGGGGACGAGCACATCCGTTCTAAATGGAGCAGAGGTCGGGAACACCAGATGTAAGTGACACATGGGCTGGAATCATTGTTTTCTTATGGTTACAGTGAGCTTAAGGGAAACTGTGGTGTTTGTAACATGGGTAATGGAGTCTGTGGAATCATTGCTTTGATGGATCCAATCAGGATCAATTTTAACAAGTTCTTTCTCTCTTTCTTTGTCTGGCTCTGTCTTTCTCTTTTTGTCTCTCTCTCTCTCTCCTATTTCAGTTGATGCTGATGAGATTAAGAGGCTAGGAAAGAGATTTAAGAAACTCGACCTAGATAACTCCGGCTCATTGAGTGTGGAAGAGTTTATGTCTTTACCAGAACTCCAGCAGAATCCCCTTGTACAGCGAGTTATTGATATATTTGACACAGATGGCAATGGAGAAGTGGACTTTAAAGGTAAGAATGGATGCAGTATTTGTTTCACTGAAATCCCAGGCCATATTTCCTAAATGTAAAATGGAACGGTAACGTTCCGTTTATTCTTTTGCTAAAGGTCGTAAATGTGGTGCTTTTGAGCCAAAACAGGTCCTCATTATGTACTGTATGGGGCATGTCATAAAACACTGATATATCATTGGGATTCTTCTTTGAGTTTGCACATATAAACAATGTATTACACAACAAGCCATAACTATGCATTTATGTATATAGTTAATTTGCAATGGTCCCAGAATATAGTACCTTTAGAAAGCATTCAAAACCCTACATATTCTCCACATTTTGTTAATATACAGTTTATCGCCATCAATATGTACACAATTTCCCATAATTACATTATTATTTTTAAATCAAAAACAGAATAATCTATAAGATGCGTTTATTCATACCCTTTGAATAATCCAAGATGTCTCTAGAAGTTTATTGGAGACAGTCTGCGGGAAATAAAGGTGTTTCTTCCATCACAACACACAATACTCAGGACTTTACCGGAGATTTGACAATTGTACTGGACACATTTAGCCCACAGCACTCTCAAATAATAAAAATGATCTTAAGATCCTAAATTGATAAAACCTCAATGTTGTTTACACCCATAGCCTTAACATGAATAAACACAGGCTGTTTGAACATGCTAAATCAGTATAATAAGTAACAAAACAAGGTTCAGGTATAGTCTGGTGTCCATTTCTGGTGTCCATTTCTGGTGTCCATTTCTGGTGTCCATTTCTGGTGTCCATTTCTGGTGTCCATTTCTGGTGTCCATTTCTGGTGTCCATTTCTGGTGTCCATTTCTGGTGTGTTTTGGCCAATCAAGCTCCTGCTTCCAGCTCATTGGCCGGGTTACATTTTTACATAAAGTTTTAGGCTATATATAGTTATTTTATAATATGTAGAAATATTGCATTTATTAAATTAGAGACTTACAAAAATAAAACTGGTTACATTTTATTGCTGTGTTATTCTATATACCAGTTATAATAAAGTGAAACCACAAACTCTTGTTGAGAAGGATAAAAACACTGGCATGTGTCGGCTTACTTTGAAATAAAACACAGAATTATGCAGGTTTGAGTCCTTCCCTTATTTGTGGAAAATTAATCAAATAAAACGTGGACCACTTAAAAAAACATGCAGCATTGTAGCTTTGAAAAACAGGAAGAAAAATGTCAGTGTTCCCGTCTTCCATTATTTATTTACATGTATATCTTATTAAAAGTTTTCTTCAAAGCCCCAGGGAGCCCTGATTTAGGCAATAACTAGATGTTTGTATACGTCCAGTCATACCTCCAACACTAGCATCGGCTCATGGAGCTACCGCTAACTTCATATTGTACTTCTAACACTAGCATCGGCTCATGGAGCTACCGCTAACTTCATATTGTACTTCTAACACTAGCATCGGCTCATGGAGCTACCGCTAACTTCATATTGTACTTCTAACACTAGCATCGGCTCATTGAGCTACCGCTAACTTCATACTGGACACATTGAAAATGTCAAAATGTTTACAATATTTTACAGAATTCATTGAGGGTGTCTCTCAATTCAGTGTCAAATGTTCCAATTATTTTACAGAATTCATTGAGGGTGTCTCTCAATTCAGTGTCAAATGTTCCCATTATTTTACAGAATTCATTGAGGGTGTCTCTCAATTCAGTGTCAAATGTTCCCATTATTTTACAGAATTCATTGAGGGTGTCTCTCAATTCAGTGTCAAAGGGGATAAAGAGATGAAACTACGCTGTAAGTATGATCCAAGCTATTTCCAAGCTATATCACAAGTGCAGTTTACAATATTTTCTAAATAAGAATCTATTGTATTGTTAAAAAAAGCAGAACTTTCTTTTTTAAGAGCCATCCCTTTATAAAATGTCATAAAAAATTCTCAAAATATGCATACGCAATGCAGATATTTGTAATGATGCTGAAAAATGTCAGAGAGACAATATTCCATCTTTCCCTTTTTCTCATAGTTGCCTTCAGGATCTATGATATGGACAAGGATGGGTACATATCCAATGGAGAACTTTTCCAGGTCCTTAAGATGATGGTAGGAAACAACTTAAAGGACACCCAGCTTCAGCAGATAGTCGACAAAACCATCATCAATGCAGACAAAGATGGTGATGGGAGAATATCCTTTGAGGAGTTTTGTGCGGTGAGTGACAAATCGTCTCACTGTTGTTCGAGTCGAAACTTTCCTGAAACATTATTCGAATAGTGTCAACATGTTTTTAAGTAACCCTGGTTGGAGGATTTCTAAAGCCAGTAGGGTGAAATCAGGTAGTAAATCTTTTTTAGTTTAGATGAAGGCCAAACAAACCATATTCTTATAATCACGGTAATCTAACAACAACTCACTCTGGATAAAGTGGCTCCTTTATGATGAACTTAATCACTTTAGTTCAAACGCTTTATTAAATTTGCTTTTTTTAACCCTTTGATTTTTTTGTCAGGTGGTAGGAGGATTAGACATACACAAAAAAATGGTTGTGGACGTGTGACGGTCACCACAGGCCCTTCTGCAACTCTATCTGCTTCTCCATTTTGAAGGATCTGCTCTAGATATCATCCAGCAACGCTCTGTGTTTTCAAAGGAAATCGTTTTTTTGTGTGGAGCTGACGTCTTTCCCAACTCAAGCCTTCAGAAGCCAAACGTTTTAAGTGTTATTGAACATGAATTCTCTCAATAACCAGGTGTAGCACTTTAAAATCCTGAAGGGCAGCTTTTTATCGTTGAACGAGCATTTTCAGTTGGGATTCAGTTTAGTGGGTCAGTTTCTTTTTCTTCTTTTCGTTGAGGCAGTTAGATATTTTTTAATGTATTTGGGTATTGTCTTTTTTAAGGACGTATCTTTGGGGACGTGTGTTGTTAGCTGTAATGTAATTTGATGTACTTGATTACAACACATAGAGCATGAAGTGCCAGTTAGAATATATACCAGGGGACTATAATAGGAATCCAGTATCTGCTAGTAACACCGGGGAGATTTGCTTATTGCCATGTGTGACACACATGAAATTATCGCTATCGCTTTTTCAGGAATACTTTGTTCCTTCTACTTTCACTCGATCGAAAGGTCCTCTTTTTGTAATAACGAGATTGTGCACTGTACGTGTTTTCGTCAGGGACTTCTATGGTCTTGCTTTCGAAGATTCAGTCGAGAAAATATTTCTGCAAATACAAGCTTACAGTCTACTTAAAATAAATGTTTTTGTTGAGGTTGTGATGAACTATAAGAATCATGTTGACCTTAGAATGACTACGATACCTAACAGAGAAAGAGCACAGATGTCTTCACTTTGGACAGCATACCACCACAGGTCATTTTGATTATAAATGTTTTTGTATTTATTACTTTATCAGCCAGGATTTGTTACTGATATAGTGTAAGTTGGCTAAAGACTCATCTAGAAGTAGCCTAGATATAAGTGCTTTTTCTTCCTGATGGTTGTGATATGGTAATGCTTGCTTTATTGGGTTTTATTTCCCAGCTTGTTGGGAGGCAGTGCCGAGGGAACGTTGAGGAGGAAGTTTTATTTCCCAGCTTGATTGGAGGCAGTGCTGAGGGAACGTTGAGGTGGAAGGCTTTATTTGGCATTGATGGGTGTTCAATTGGGTGGGCTTATGATGGCCGTTGCTTTCGAAGTACACATTTTGCCTTGTTGACAACGCGATTTGCTACTTTTTCTAGAACATCTTTAATTTATTTTCTCAAGCATCATATGGACTCTTGCCGTAAGTTGACGTGAGTGAGAAGACGCAGAACTGCTGTCTTCCTCCCACCTCCATTCATTCAAATATTTGGGGGTTTTGCTTGATGGAGATTTAAAACAATAAACTACCAACATCTTTTTTTAGACCGTGATAGGAGACATGAAACAACATCTCTATCTATCTATACATTTTACGGAATAAAAAACAAACACATTTTGTGTTTTTTCAACTGAATGCTCCAACGATTGAAGTGTGTCACCCGGTTCTGCAACCACCTGGCTGACACGATGCTGACGAACTGCTGACACGATGCTGACACGATGCTGACACGATGCTGACACGATGCTGACACGATGCTGACACGATGCTGACACGATGCTGACACGATGCTGACACGATGCTGACACACTGCTGACACACTGCTGACACACTGCTGACGAACTGCTGACACGATGCTGACACGATGCTGACAGGATGCTGACACACTGTTGACACACTGCTGACACACTGCTGACACACTGCTGAAAAACAATGACTCTTTGTTCCCAAAAGGCCCTGAAGCCTTGTGATATGCTTGCATGACATGGGGGTTTGCTCTTATTTTAATCCGTAGTCTTTGCATGTAGATCAGTGTTTTTTAAGCTATTGTTTACATATAAATTGTGATGGTAATATAATATAACAAATGAAAATAACATTTACATGGATGTTGCCAAAAAAATGGGAAATATGGAAATGACAAAGTAACTCCACTACATGTAAATGTTATTCTAAACAACTATAATCTTTCAGATCTGTGTGTCACTTATTTCAGCAAGGCTTAATTTATGCCTCGGAGTCAACTGCCAGATGCTGTTCTTTTTTTCAGAAAGGAAACGATTTGTAATTTTCTTTGTTTGTATAGCTATTTGTTATAAACATTGTAGTAGTGATAATATTTTCTGGATCAGTGCTAAATATATTATAATATTACTTGTATAAAAGGTGTGTGTGTGTGTGTGTGCGTGCCTGCGTGCGTGTGTGTGGCCGGTTATAGGGTGGAGGGGAAAGCGGTTTGTCTTGGGTTTTTCTTTTCTTTCATCTGCATGCTGAACCCATTGGAACTTCATACACGAAAAGATAATAAACTATTTGAAAGTTGCTAAGAGGCTGTGGTTTGTGTGACTAACGCTAAATTGTAGTTAGAACTGAAGATTATGGCGGTATGCTAATGAGATCCAACGTGTTGGAGTTTAAAGTAAATATTTAGAGTAAATATTCGGATTCTTGATTTAGTCCATGTTGCCATAGATTCTAACGTCTCCGGTTACGTATGTAACCTTAGTTCCCTGAAGGGAACGAGACGCTGCGTGAAAACGCTGTGGGAACGCTCTGCGTGATTGCGTCATGAAGCACGTGTGAAAAAACGCCCAATGGCTAGACGGAACGTCATAGACGGGTGACGTTGCATCCAGGAAACCATAAAGCACCCCAAAACACAAGCCTATTCAGCTTCTGACAGGCTGAAGCAAGTGCCTCGGGCATGCCGGGAGTATGGCATAGACACGCAGCGTCTCGTTCCCTTCAGGGAACTAAGGTTACATACGTAACCGGAGATGTTCCCCATCAGGGAACTTCGAGCTGCGTGAAAACGCTGTGGGAACGCCAATACCCACCTCGCCATACGAGCCAGTGTCCGTCGTGTGAAGCCCAGGCATAGAGCCAAAGTCAAGATGGTAAAACCTCACAAACGTATGCGGTGAGGACCAGCCTGCCGCAGTACAATTGTCAGTGCAGTGAAAATGCAGTGAAACCTTGCCTGACAAAAGAGCTTTAGAAGCTGCCATACTCCTGTTAGAGTGAGCTCGAACAGCCAACGGTGAAGGCTGCCCAGCCGACTCATAAGCAAGCGAGATGGCCTCAACCACCCACTTTCTCATCCTCTGTTTAGACACAGGACACCCGGAATTCGGTGGTCCGAAACACACGAACAACTGTTCGGATTGCCTCACCAGGGCAGTTCTGTAGACATAAGCGTCTAAGGCCCTGCCGGGCAGAGGACGTTATTTTTCTCCTGGTCCGACGTCAGAAAAGGAGGAGGACAGAAGGCCTGCAGCACAATAGGCCCAACGGTACTAGTTGGGACCTTAGGAATATAACCAGGACTAGGCAGGAAAAACACCCCAACCATGCCAGGTGAGAATTCCAAGCACGAGGGAGATACCGAGAAGGCTTGAATATCTCCAATCCTTTTTAAGGAAGACAAAGCAAGTAAAAAGATCGTTTCTAGTGTAATACATTTCTCAGCGACCTCCTCAATGGGCTCGAACGGAGCATTGGAGAGACCTACCAGTTCAATGGCCAGGTCCCAAGACGGCACTCTCGTGCTGGCTTCTGGCCTAGCCTCAAGGCGCCACGAAGGAAGCGTGATACCAGTGGGTGTCTCCCCAGAGAAGCCCCATTTAGCGGGACAAGGCCCGCAGATAAGGCCGCCATGTACACCTTCGGTGAAAAGTCTCCATCTTGTGGCATACGCTTCCTTGTGGCCAGAGCTATGGAGTGGAGGATGGTCTCAACAACCTCAGTCGAGAGACCTACTAAGAGGCAGGCCCCCTCAGAGGCCAAGCCCCTAGTTTCCATAGCTCTGAGCGGGGGTGAAAGAGAGTAAGTACCCTGAGAGAGTAAGTACCTCCTGATCGGGGTCTCCAAGGGAGAACCGGCGAGGAGAGATATCAGATATCAGGTCCGCAAAACCATACTCGGGCCGGCCAGACTGACCCCGTCCTGACGGAACCTTTCCAGAACTTCTGGGAGCAGAGCAACCGGGGAAACGCGTACAGGCATTCCTTCGGCCCCTAGTGGGGCTGGATGAGTTAGCGAGAACCACAGGGGACAGTGTGATGTCAGTCTGGATGCAAATAGGTCCACCTCGGTACGACCGAAATGTCTCCAAAGGAGCTACACCACTTCGGGATGGAGTCTCCAATCCCCGGGCCTCGGCCCCTGTCTTGACAGGATGTCTGCCCCCAGATTTAGGTACCCTGGGATATAAATCGCCAGAGGTGGGACAAAGTCATTGTTATGCAAATCACAAGTAAGTCTCAAGTCTTTGCCCTCGAGTCCAGAGTCAAGTCGAGTCAAAGATGAGGCAAGTCCCGAGTCGAGTCACAATTTAAAGTCTCAAGTCGAGTCCAAAGTCCATTTTAGTTTCGAGTCATTTCAAGTCATCTTACCACAGAATTTATACAAATCATGTATGTCTGTAAGATTTGTATTTATTTAAACCTCTTTTTATACAATGACATTAATACAGTAAAAAACAGAAAATTTAATTTGACAAAAAATGCTTGTATTTCAACAGCATATTGCACTAGAACAATGCACAGCAACTTCAGCCCTGTATTGTATTGACCTTAGGGCTGGATGGAAAAATTTTATATCACGATATATTTCTTAATTTCGGTCGATACGACATAATTCCGATATCGATATGAACAATATAAAAGCCTCAGAAAAAATGCCATGAACACCCACAATGGATGTCTGTATACAATCTTCTGAAAAATACATTTGCCAAGTCTTTTGAGCCTCCTCCTATAAAACTAAATAATATTTTAGAAATAAAACGGTACAAATAAATTAAAGTTCACCTTTTATTTGATTTTAACCTTTATACAAACAAGAAAAGTCAAATAAGCAATTTGACTCTGAGACTGACCTTATTAATATATTTAACTTTAAACAATAGCAGGCTGATTATATTATTCTTTACACAAAACTTCCTGCAACAAAACTTGTTCTTATAAACATATCGTTTAAAGTTAGTGAACATGTTAGACAATGAAGAGGTGAGTTCATGAGTTGGCTACGTGACCGTGGATTTAAGAGACACGAGAGAGAAGCTCATGAACGCGCATGTCGCAACATGCTCGGAGAATGAGAGTGCTCAAAAGCGCATGTCCATCATGACGTCATGGGCCAGTCAACGCGGAAGATCCAAGCTCCTATGTTGGCTTTATGCGCTTTTGAGCCTCTCATTCTCCGGCACATTTAGCATCACGCTGAAACCTGAAGTTTATCAGATCTCAGAAAGCTGAACCACTTCCCTACCACTGAATTAGTCTTTCCTCTCATATCAACTGTCTGCTTTCTCCTCACTTATGGAAGCTCGTTCAGTCACGTTTGAATTTCGGTCATGGGCGCTCATTTTGTAGCTTAAACTTGCCGTGTTGGAGATCAGCAAAAATATTGAAATATCGAAAATGTGTTTAGAAATCATATCACCGTTATTGATTTTTTTTTACCGCGATATATAGTGATATTGAATTATTGTCCAGCCCTAACCTCATATTGCAAAACAGTTTAACTTTCAAATAGACATGGGTCCTTTTACCCTGAACTTTTTTAAACATGTCATTAATAAAATCCTCACTCCTCAAAATTATCACTTCTGAAAAAATGGACCAACCTGATAATATAATTGGAATGACTCCATAGAAACGTGTGTGTGTGTGCGTGTGAGCGTGCCCGTGCGAAGCTCCGTCAGTAATCTTCGACCTTCATGTTTTGCAAATTGCAACTCTTTTTTTGTCGACTACCTCGTAGTTTTTATAGCCAAACGAAACTATATTCGGTATCATTTTGCCAACTGGCGTGTTGTTGCTTGTGCTTCATTGGTTGTCTTGCAATGTATGTGCCTGCTTGGATGCTGTCTAATCAAAACAACGTGGGACTACAGTGATTGGATGTCGAATCAAAACAACGTGGGACTACAGTGATTGGATGTCCAATCAAAACAACGTGGGACTACAGTGATTGGATGTCGTGCAGGCAGCGCGCGTGCTCTCTGCATGCATTTTTTTTTTCACAGATGCAGATAAACTGAGAGCGGCGCGGCCGTGTGAACATTTTCTTCCCCAGTTTTCATGGGAAGTAGCAAGTCTTCTCGAGTCAAAAGGCGCAAGTCCAAGTGAAGTCACGAGTCATTGATGTTCAAGTCCAAGTCGAGTTGCAAGTCTTTGTACATTTTGTCGAGTCGAGTCTGAAGTCATCAAATTCATGACTCGAGTCTGACTCGAGTCCAAGTCACATGACTCGAGTCCACACCTCTGTAAATCGCTCTCAAGGAACGGAGCTTCCCATGGGACCACAGAAGGATCTGGCAAGCCTGCTTGCATAGCAGGCGTGAGCGCAGAACACCCTGATGGTTGATGTAGGAAATATGCTGGTCTTGCCACAGCCCCCGAGCTGGGCGACCACTCATGATCACCCCCCCCCCCAGCCTGTGAGAGAGGCATCCGTCGTCAGTGTCACACAACGACAAGGATATCCCAGCACGGGCCCTTGGGATAAGAACCAAGGCTCTTTCCACGTAGCCAGGGCGCACAGGCAGCGCCTCGTGACCCTGATCAAGCGGAGCTGGTTTCCACTCGGGGAGAACCCCTTGTCTCTGAGCCCCCACTGCAGCGGTCTCATGTACAACAGGCCGCAAGGAATGACGTTGGACGCTGCTGCCACCAGACCTAACAGTCTCTGAAACTGTTTCACAGTGAGTGACTGGCCTAGCTTGGCCTGTTTGACAACTGTGAGGAACGACGCCACACGAGCAGGAGGGAGCCGCAATCGTCGATATAGTTGAAAATGCGGATGCCCTGGAGACGCAGCGGCGCCCGAGCAGCATCCGCGTATTTTGTAAACGTTCGGGGAGAGAGCTAGGCCGAACGGAAGAACCCGATAATGGTATGCTTCGTCCCCGAAAGCGAACTTCTCCCTGCTGGGTGGAAGAACCAGTTCTACAGCCTCCTTTCGCAGAAGAGTCTGCACTTCTTGTTCCGTTACCAGAGCCTGCTCGGGGTCCACCACTGTGGGCAGGACCCCTCTGAATCGAGGGGGATGAGCCCTGAATTGAATGTCATAACCTTTCTCGGCAGCCCCAGAGACGTGGCGTCAACGGGAAAGGAATTATCAAACGCCGCTGCCCGTCTCAACTCCTGGTGGAACCTCTCAATGACAGGTCAATTGACTACCCAAAGAGGCATGCTGAGGAAAGTGGCACATAGAAGAGAAAGATTTTACTTTTCTCTCATATTGGAGAGACTCACCATAGACGTCTCTCAGTGTCCACCAGAGCTGCCATGAAATGGCCCACGGATTTGTCTGTCTCCTTCGTGGCACGGAGAGACAGATCCGCTGCCTGAAGAAGTTCTCGAACAACGTCATGACTTAACTTCTCCCCCTCAGCCACGTCTTTAAGCAGCGCTGTCTGATACGCCTGCACTATGGCCATGGTATACATGCAAGAAGCCGCTTGCCCCGCGCCGAATAAGCTTTGCACACCAGCAGTATCGTCTGGTGGGCAATGCCGGTGTCTTCAAGGATGATGCCGCGGGATAGATAGCTCGCTAAAATATACTTCGCTTAGGCATTGTACCATAACCAGACATGTTAGCATATATAGCGGTAACGTTCCATCATATCGAAGTACGCGGATTAAACACGCGCGAAGACACCGGCCTTTCCCAGGACCTCGACACTTCAGTGCTCCAGCAGGAAAAAGGCTGAGAAAAAGCCGACACTGCTAGATCCACCTGCGATCCCCACGAAGACAGTAGCCGCTCTGCCTCGACAGACGCGGGACCTGAGCCGCGGGGAGCGCATACCTAACGGCTCTCCTCAGCTAAAGCTAGCCCCCTCGAGAGCTAACTGGGCATGTAGCACTCTCAAACAAACAACGCATAGTTGGTGTGTATCCCCACCCGTAAGAAAGCGGGTGCAAGGAAAAAGACACACTTCCTATAACACTGCTTACTCGCAATAATTACGGTAGATTCTGCTAGTTTCTGATAAACTAACGACAGAAACCGCAAGGACTATCACACAACGCACTTGCTGAAGCTACAGAAGATGAATAGGCTTGTGTTTTAGGGTGCTTTATGGTTTCCTGGTTGCGACGTCACCCGTCTATGATGTTCCGTCTCGCCATTGGGCTGATTTCACACGTGCTTCATGACGCAATCACACAGAGCGTTCCCACAGCGTTTTCACGCAGCTCGAAGTTCCCTGATAAGGAACCTCATTTCTGCCACTGCACTTCCGTGTTTTTTTGCATAACCACGCCGAATACACCTGCTGGTGTTTGTTGTCTACAGAATCAATGTTATTCTCATCAGACCATAGAACCCGGTTCCAATCAAACTAACAATAACCTTTTGCAAACTCCAGGCAAATATGTTCGTGGTTTGGTGACAGTAGAGGCTTTGTTTTGGCAACCCTTTAAAATATCTTGTTGGCATGAAGGTAGTGTGAAATCATGCCAACGACCATATCTCATATATTGTATTGATTTATGGAGGGACACACGGTATCTCATATATTGTATTGATTTATGGAGGTCAACAACCATATCTCATATATTGTATTGATTTATGGAGGTCAACAACCGTATCTCATATATTGTATTGATTTATGGAGGTTGACGACCGTATCTCATATATTGTATTAATTTATGGAGGACAACGACCGTATCCCATATATTGTATTGATTTATGGAGGTCAACGACCGTATCTCATATATTGTATTGATTTATGGAGGGACACACGGTATCTTATATATTGTATTGATTTATGGAGGTCAACAACCATATCTCATATATTGTATTGATTTATGGAGGACAACGACCGTATCTCATATATTGTATTGATTTATGGAGGACAACGACCGTATCTCATATATTGTATTGATTTATGGAGATCAACGACCGTATCTCATATATTGTTTTGATTTATGGAGGTCAATGACCGTATCTCATATATTGTATTGATTTATGGAGGGCAACGACCGTATCTCATATATTGTTTTGATTTATGGAGGTCAACGACCGTATCTCATATATTGTTTTGATTTATGGAGGTCAATGACCGTATCTCATATATTGTATTGATTTATGGAGGTCGACGACCGTATCTCATATATTGTATTAATTTAAGGAGGACAACGACCGTATCTCATATATTGTATTGATTTATGGAGGTCAACAACCGTATCTCATATATTGTATCGATTTATGGAGGTCAACGACCGTATCTCATATATTGTATTGATTTATGGAGGCCAACGACCGTATCTCATATATTGTATTGATTTATGGAGGTCAACGACCGTATCTCATATATTGTATTGATTTATGGAGGTCAACAACCGTATCTCATATATTGTATCGATTTATGGAGGTCAATGACCGTATCTCATATATTGTATTGATTTATGGAGGTCAATGACCGTATCTCATATATTTTATTGATTTATGGAGGTCAACGACCGTTTCTCATATATTGTATTGATTTATGGAGGTCAAACTAGAGAACAAGGCTACATTACATGCATGAGTCTGAATGTTAAACAATGTTTTAGGCACTTTCTGACGTCTTTGTTACCGACAAGATTTAGTTCAGAGTAGCTGTCACTCCCATCCACTGAACTCTTGTCTATTTAGACTTGAGGTTAGATATCTCAGGCTATTATCATTACCACATAAACGGACAATGTAATGTAAAGTAAGAGGCAGTGGCCCTTTAAATGCAGGTGTGATTACACAGTGCAGAGTAACTATGAATGGGCAAACATTAAAGAATAAAAGAACAAAAAACTAGTCCTATGCGGAGAACGCGTTTATACTGATGCTCCATATTCCCACAGGACATCAATACTCTCAGTAAAACCAGAAAAATACACAGTGTAATACTCAAAACATCCTGCTAGATGGCGCCATAACCAAGAGTTTTTATTGACAGCTTTTGGCTATAGCTCAGAAGCGATATACCGGTTAACCCTTTTCATGTCTCCATAAAACAGGACCTCCTCAGAGCCTTGTTCTTTAGACGTGACAGGACTTGTGCAATGTATTTCCAGGGCAGTACTTTCGTTGTGATGATATTTCAAAAAAAAAGATAAGCTAGTAACATAGATGTGTGTGCCAATAAGCTCACCCAAACATCAGCGGTGAACTAGATGCCCCTCCCCTCCGATAACGTGTCACTGTTTCCTGAAAGAATCGAAATGAGCTCATGCAGAATGTGGCCAACTGTGCCCGTCACTGCCAATTAAAGGTGCCATTTGTATCCTTAGCCAAGCCAATATTGCAACTCCAAGAGACTGCCATTGAAACCTGCTTGAGGGACCTGCTCAACTGTTTGTGATTTGGCTCTTGGATTCGTTTTCACATACCCCACATGAAAGATTTTCAGTGTCATGGCATTTTGACCACTCAAAAATAATCTTAAAGGCTGAACCCTACACAATCACAATGTGTAAACCAACGCATATTTATGTAGTGGAAAAATGTCTTGGTTTTTAACCAACCTGTGTGGAGGTGATCACAGAAGCATCTAGCAAACACATTTGATACCATAAACACAGTTTCATGCAGTATTCATACTACATACATGTTCTGGGTATCCTGTCATACTCCACGTGGAACAGTGAGGAAATCATTAAACTGCGGTGGAACCCTAATACGTTCACGTTCTATCAAAACAAAGGCTTAATAGCTCCTTCAAGCACCATTTGAAGTACATTTAACACGACGGCATAAAATAACCCCTAAATTGTTTTCCAAATAAAGTGCAGGATAAAAGGCACATATACCTAAAGGTTGAATAAAGAAAAGCAAATCTGCATTCATGGTAACAAAAACATTTGCAGGATGCTTCAAATTGTTGCATTTCAAAGTCTCTGAGCACCTGGACAGAACTGCAGTTGTTCTTAGTATATCCCAGAACAACTGATAACAGTTATTGCAGAAGACACACACAAACTGATGCATTATGGGTATCTTTATACTGAACCTCTGATGCATCATGGGTATCTATGTACTGAACCTCCGATGCATCATGGGTATCTTCATACTGAACCTCTGATGCATCATGGGTATCTTCATACTGAACCTCTGATGCATCATGGGTATCTATGTACTGAACCTCCGATGCATCATGGGTATCTTCATACTGAACCTCTGATGCATCATGGGTATCTATGTACTGAACCTCCGATGCATCATGGGTATCTTCATACTGAACCTCTGATGCATCATGGGTATCTTCATACTGAACCTCTGATGCATCATGGGTATCTTCATACTGAACCTCTGATGCATCATGGGTATCTATGTACTGAAGCACTGATGCATCGTGGGTATCTTTATACTGTAACTAAAACCTCTTTGTAGCTCTGGTTACTAAAAGTGCCTTAATGTATAAAGGGACAGCGTACATAGGAATGAACTGACAGTAATATGAGCATGAGGAAAGTCTGCCTCATTTGTTCAGATGTCATGATCAATGTTTCTGAGGTGCGAACAGCTTAAACCAGAACAGGGAACCCATAGTTCAATCCGAACCATACTGTAGTGCATTGAGAAAAGCATTAGAAGTGGAACGAGATTGAGAGAAGCTTACCAGGGTTGTGGTCTGTAAACATTTAAATGTCATTCTATAACAGGATAACAAACTATATATTTTCCAGCTTTGACATTGATTAGAGGGGAGAATTAGCCATTTCTAAAGATGCTTTTTCATTTATGTTTGCGTATTGTCAATGTGGCACAGTTTTCCCAAATTTAGAAACAAAACCCAACCCCACATATGATGAACTCACGTTTCATACAATCCGTTTGTCTCCTCTCTATTCTGCTCTTACATTTGAGCTTCACATGGTTCTGATTACTGTGGGATACTTAGTTCCACAGATTTTCATTCAGACCAATCGTTTTTTTTATAATAATTAGACACTGTGTTTAATGAACCTTGTTCAACAGATGCCTTTGCCCTTTGGGTGTTAGGCCAAATTCTTAAGCCAGTTTGTTTGCCGAAGTGGGGTACTAGGATTTATTTTATTAAGCAACCACAATCACCACCACAACCACCATCACCACAACCACCATCACCATCACCACAACCACCATCACCACCACAATCACCACCACAATCACCACCACAACCACCATCACCACAACCACAATCATCACCACAACCACCATCACCACAACCACCATCACCACAACCACAATCATCACCACCACAATCACCACCATAACCACAATCATCACCACCACAATCATCATCACCACAATCACCACCACCACAATCATCACCACCACAATCATCACCACCACAATCATCATCATAACCACAATCATCACCACCACAATCATCATCACCACAATTATCACCACAATCATCACCACCACAATCATCATCACCACAATTATCACCACAATCATCACCACCACAATCATTAACACCACAATCATTAACACCACAATCATCACCACCAGAATCATCACCACCACAATCATTAACACCACAATCATCACCACCACAATCATCATCACCACCACAATCATCACCATCTTTAACAATTTGCATAAGAAATGATACACTTATTTGGCTCAAACAACCAAACATGAATTGTCCCCCTATTAAAGATGAACCTAAATGTTGGAATTCATGAAACATATTTTTTTACCCGAAATTCAGAGATTGGTGAACTGAAAATGATGGCTGACTGTTTTCTGAGTGGGCTATGGTCTTAGGCAGAATGCTAACCCAATGTGTAGAAGCATCTGAGTTCTCACTCAAGACCAATCAGGACAAAGACAGTAATGGAATATTGTAAAATAAAAGCGCAACAGAACAAATACAGGGTCATACAAAGGTCAATGCAACGCTGTTGGCAACTTTATTTCACCCGAAAGTGGACAGGTATCAGCACTAATTTGACTATAAGTGGACAGGTATCAGCACTGATTTGACTATAAGTGGACAGGTATCAGCACTAACTTGACTATAAGTGGGCAGGTATCAGCACTAATTTGACTGAAGATGGACAGGTATCAGCACTAATTTGACTGAAGGTGGACAGATATCAGCACTATTTTGACTATAAGTGAACAGGTATCAGCACTCATTTGACTATAAGTGGACAGGTATCAGCACTAATTTGACTGAAGGTGGACAGATATCAGCACTATTTTGACTATAAGTGAACAGGTATCAGCACTCATTTGACTATAAGTGGACAGGTATCAGCACTAATTTGACTGAAGGTGGACAGGTATCAGCACTAATTTGACTATAAGTGGACAGGTATCAGCACTATTTTGACTATAAGTGGACAGATATCAGCACTAATTTGACTATAAGTGGACAGGTATCAGCACTCATTTGACTATAAGTGGACAGATATCAGCACTCATTTGACTATAAGTGGACAGGTATCAGCACTCATTTGACTATAAGTGGACAGATATCAGCACTAATTTGACTATAAGTGGACAGGTATCAGCACTCATTTGACTATAAGTGGACAGATATCAGCACTCATTTGACTATAAGTGGACAGGTATCAGCACTAATTTGACTAAGTGGACAGATATCAGCACTGATTTGATTATAATATGGTAGAGAATGGGATGGAGTGTAATGATGTACGAGTCGAACGGATTACCTTTTCAGATGGTTTATTTACATTAATATTGCTTCACAACCCCACAGCAATATGCCCTCTCGCATTTGACCAGCGCTAGTCGAAGGCAGGAAGAGACAGTTCCATGGCCTCAACCGCTTTAATACCCCAACTTTAGACCAGTCAGAAACATCGACACATCCCCCAGTTCACCCCCAATGACCAATCGATATATTCCTAGTCATTCTTATCAGTTAACCCCACCCAGGCAGGATCCAATATCACACCCATGTTAATCACACCTAAACCATTTGCTTTGTCCCCGGAACATTGGAATGTATGGGGGAGGGGTGTCACAGGAGATGTCTGTTCTTTCTCCTTTACCAAAGTTTACCAAATACCTTGTGTGTTTATAACTAATTATACTAAAATGATATGAAGTTTAACAGATATATACCCAAATGTAAACAAATACTGTAACAACCGAATTATGTAGGCAAACTACTTTTCTAAACATGTATATGAACTGAAAATCCACCACAATAAGTGGACAGGTATCAGCACTAATTTGACTAAAGGTGGACAGGTACCAGCACTAGTTTGACTAAAAGTGGACAGGTATCAGCACTAATTTGAAGACCTGTTGTCTGATAGTCTATAGCGGTATTTAATCATATAATGCACCGTAAGCCAGGTGTGGGTTTTTTGACCAAGCTACCTCACAATACAAAAAAAACAGCAATTCTACTTTTCAAATAAATGTTTTTATTGAAACCATCTATAGAAGCAAGAGAATTGTGCAAAAAAGCACTGCAGGTAGGAGACTGGGAACTTGGTCAGACACCAGGTCCAGTTACACACTTGTCTGGTGATAACACCACTCACCTTACATGTGCTCCATGTACAGCTGCATGCCGTATAATGAAGGAACCAGACAAGTCTGTCCGGGTGGAATGACTACAGGGGCCAGGTGCTTTAATGGAATGACTACACAGGCTCCCAGGGGCCAGGTGCTTTAATGGAATGACTACAGGGGTTCCCAGGGGCCAGGTGCTTTAATGGAATGACTACAGGTGCCAGGTGCTTTAATGGAATGACTACAGGGGTTCCCAGAGGCAAGGTGCTTTAATGGAATGACTACAGGTGCCAGGTGCTTTAATGGAATGACTACAGGGGTTCCCAGAGGCCAGGTGCTTAATGGAAGGACTACAGGGGCCAGGTGCTTAATGGAATGACTACAGGGGTTCCCAGAGGCCAGGTGCTTAATGGAAGGACTACAGCGGCCAGGTGCTTAATGGAATGACTACAGGGGCCAGGTGCTTAATGGAATGACTACAGGGGCTCCCAGGGGCTAGGTGCTTAATGGAATGACTACACGGGCTCCCAGGAGTCAGGTGCTTTCGGAGGACTGCTCAGATGACACAGATTGGCGTGTGTGTTTCTGGTGGAAGATTCCTTTACATGTGTACATTTTGTCCCTATTGAGACTACTTGAATAGTGTGCATTTGTATGTGGGATCGAATGGTTCGTTTCCACAGGCAGAAGGTTCCCATGTCATGTCAAAGATTTAATTGAACGCTTCTCCATTGACATGCCAGTTGTATTATTTTGTCTCAAGAGGGCAGAGTTTGCACACAAACAAATACAACTCCTTAAATAACAGTGTGAACGATCTATGTAATAAAGTGATAGATGGCGTGAATGAAATAGACTATCTGTGAGATGATCCAGGCCTCTAACTCACACACAGAATGTCCATGAAGCTTGACAAAAGCCCTCTTGATTAGCACCCAGTACTGAAAAAGCCCACCTGCAGTACCTGAATCGTATGTTGTGCTTTACTGAAAGGAGTTCATCCCCACTCAACTTCCACCATGATAGATGAGGTAAAAGTAATGTGTGACCGAACCAGAATTTTTTTATAAAAAGGCCACGATATGTCCCTGCTCTACACACGATATGTCCCTGCTCTACACACGATATGTCCCTGCTCTACACACGATATGTCCCTGCTCTACACACGATATGTCCCTGCTCTACACGATATGTCCCTGCTCTACACACGATATGTCCCTGCTCTACACACGATATGTCCCTGCTCTACACACGATATGTCCCTGCTCTACACACGATATGTCCCTGCTCTACACACGATATGTCCCTGCTCTACACACGATATGTCCCTGCTCTACACACGATATGTCCCTGCTCTACACACGATATGTCCATGCTCTACACACGATATGTCCATGCTCTACACACGATATGTCCATGCTCGACACACGATATGTCCCTGCTCTACACACGATATGTCCCTGCTCTACACACGATATGTCCCTGCTCTACACACGATATGTCCCTGCTCTACACACGATATGTCCCTGCTCTACACACGATATGTCCCTGCTCTACACACGATATGTCCCTGCTCTACACACGATATGTCCCTGCTCTACACACGATATGTCCATGCTCTACACACGATATGTCCCTGCTCTACACACGATATGTCCCTGCTCTACACACGATATGTCCCTGCTCTACACGATATGTCCCTGCTCTACACGATATGTCCCTGCTCTACACGATATGTCCCTGCTCTACACACGATATGTCCATGCTCTACACACGATATGTCCATGCTCTACACACGATATGTCCCTGCTCTACACACGATATGTCCCTGCTCTACACACGATATGTCCCTGCTCTACACACGATATGTCCCTGCTCTACACACGATATGTCCCTGCTCTACACACGATATGTCCCTGCTCTACACACGATATGTCCCTGCTCTACACACGATATGTCCCTGCTCTACACGATATGTCCATGCTCTACACACGATATGTCCCTGCTCTACACACGATATGTCCCTGCTCTACACACGATATGTCCCTGCTCTACACACGATATGTCCCTGCTCTACACACGATATGTCCCTGCTCTACACGATATGTCCATGCTCTACACACGATATGTCCCTGCTCTACACACGATATGTCCATGCTCTACACACGATATGTCCCTGCTCTACACACGATATGTCCCTGCTCTACACACGATATGTCCCTGCTCTACACACGATATGTCCCTGCTCTACACACGATATGTCCCTGCTCTACACACGATATGTCCCTGCTCTACACACGATATGTCCCTGCTCTACACACGATATGTCCCTGCTCTACACACGATATGTCCCTGCTCTACACACGATATGTCCCTGCTCTACACGATATGTCCATGCTCTACACACGATATGTCCCTGCTCTACACGATATGTCCCTGCTCTACACGATATGTCCATGCTCTACACGATATGTCCATGCTCTACACGATATGTCCCTGCTCTACACACGATATGTCCCTGCTCTACACACGATATGTCCCTGCTCTACACACGATATGTCCCTGCTCTACACACGATATGTCCCTGTCTCTACACACGATATGTCCCTGCTCTACACACGATATGTCCCTGCTCTACACACGATATGTCCCTGCTCTACACACGATATGTCCCTGCTCTACACACGATATGTCCCTGCTCTACACACGATATGTCCCTGCTCTACACACGATATGTCCCTGCTCTACACACGATATGTCCATGCTCTACACACGATATGTCCCTGCTCTACACGATATGTCCCTGCTCTACACACGATATGTCCATGCTCTACACACGATATGTCCATGCTCTACACACGATATGTCCCTGCTCTACACGATATGTCCCTGCTCTACACACGATATGTCCCTGCTCTACACGATATGTCCATGCTCTACACACGATATGTCCCTGCTCTACACGATATGTCCATGCTCTACACACGATATGTCCATGCTCTACACACGATATGTCCCTGCTCTACACACGATATGTCCCTGCTCTACACACGATATGTCCCTGCTCTACACACGATATGTCCCTGCTCTACACACGATATGTCCCTGCTCTACACACGATATGTCCCTGCTCTACACACGATATGTCCCTGCTCTACACACGATATGTCCCTGCTCTACACGATATGTCCATGCTCTACACACGATATGTCCATGCTCTACACACGATATGTCCCTGCTCTACACGATATGTCCCTGACGTACACACGATATGTCCCTGACGTACACACGATATGTCCCTGACGTACACACGATATGTCCCTGACGTACACACGATATGTCCCTGACGTACACACGATATGTCCCTGACGTACACACGATATGTCCCTGACGTACACAATACGGTACAATAGAGCCAGGGTGACAAGGATTTAAATGTGTTCACTTATTCTTTATTAAAATAAGTCCTGTTGACGTTGACAAATAACAAAATCTATAAGATATTTGCTATGTCAATATATGTGTGCCCATCTTTAATACATTTTTTTTCACTGCGCAGCAAGACCAACCTCTGTTTTCTGACAAGATAACTGACAATTAGGAAGCCACTCAATGTGATTTATGAAGTATTATAGTAAAACATGTACAGACTTCGACTTAACATACTACCCCAAAACAGCAATTAAAATATCTTATTATTTAATGCATCTTAAAAAAATATCATTATATATTAACAGTACATTTAAGAATTCAAAGATAAATCATTGTTTAAGAGCAACTGAATCTTCCTGTATCAGCACTCACATTAGAGTTGTCTGAATCTTCCTGTATCAGCACTCACATTAGAGTTGTCTGAATCTTCCTGTATCAGCACTCACGTTAGAGTTGTCTGAATCTTCCTGTATCAGCACTCACGTTAGAGTTGTCTGAATCTTCCTGTATCAGCACTCACGTTTAGAGTTGTCTGAATCTTCCTGTATCAGCACTCACATTAGAGTTGTCTGAATCTTCCTGTATCAGCACTCACGTTAGAGTTGTCTGAATCTTCCTGTATCAGCACTCACGTTAGAGTTGTCTGAATCTTCCTGTATCAGCACTCACGTTAGAGTTGTCTGAATCTTCCTGTATCAGCACTCACGTTTGAGTTGTCTGAATCTTCCTGTATCAGCACTCACGTTTAGAGTTGTCTGAATCTTCCTGTATCAGCACTCACATTAGAGTTGTCTGAATCTTCCTGTATCAGCACTCACATTAGAGTTGTCTGAATCTTCCTGTATCAGCACTCACGTTAGAGTTGTCTGAATCTTCCTGTATCAGCACTCACGTTAGAGTTGTCTGAATCTTCCTGTATCAGCACTCACGTTAGAGTTGTCTGAATCTTCCTGTATCAGCACTCACGTTAGAGTTTTCAGGTTGCTGGCAGTGAGCATTCGTTCGCGTCTCCTTTCCATGGCCTGCTTTTTCTTCAGTTCAATCTCCTCTGCAGAGCACTTCCCAACTGGTAGGATGAAACAAACGCAAAAACAAATATTCTCATTTTAGTATTCATTCATTATTATTATCATCATCATCGATTTATACATTTTATTGTAATTAAGAACACAAGATGCTTACAAGTGTGTAAATTAATATGGACGCTACCATACAAATCCTACAGATATTCTAATAGAATTGTGAATAACGTTAATTGAACATGTTACAGAATAACTGAGATGAAACCCACAAGAGATGCTAACCTCTCAGCATGAATCACTTGGGGGTGTTTCAATGCCACGGTAACATTCTCATCAACATGACCTAACGCTTACCTTTGCTGGTACCATCGTTGACAAACTTAGAAACGCAGCCAGAGGGTCTCTTGAACGTGAACTGACTGGGGTTTGAAGTCAGGTTTACACGAGCTGAGCAGGACAAAGGCTGGACACCGCTTCCAGTGACATGCTGTTTGGTTGTCTCGTCAGTGGTTCGGCCCACATCACTTGCCATTGGCGTCTGTGGTTCGGACAAGGAGACGGCTGTATTTCTAGGTAATGGATTGCAATTCGGTCGGGTAGAGCCGGACACCACGGCATTGGGAACACTGTTGTTATGGAGAGAGTGGCTGAAAACGCTTCCGTTCTTGGGAGCTGATTGTGAATAGCTAGACAGGATATGATTTTGGAGTCGTGCAGTCTCAGTCACAGTTTTATTAACACTGTATCCGTTCTCATTTACATTGTGTCTGCCGCTAATTAAAGGCGCAGGCACAGGGAACCCGCTCCGGCTCGGTGCCTGGTTGCTGGACAGAGACTGGGAAAGTCTGACAACAGGCACTGCCATGCCCTCCTCCTGGCTTTCCAGGGTATCACATACCTGACACAACAGGTCATCGTCATCGCTGTCATCCCAGATTGAGTCAGAAGCGAAGATAAAGTCCAAGTCATCTTCTGGGACGACACAGGGACTGGCGAAGGCCCCGATGGTATCGGTTCCCTTTGATTTGTCGTTCTCTGCGTTCTGGTAGTAAGAGCTATCCTCAGCTTGACGGGCCTTCTGTGAATAAGAGTTTGTTGTGGCTGATGTGCTTGATTTGGGAGAGACCAATGTACCATGTTGAGAATAAGGCATCTGTGGAATAGCTTGTTTTCCATTGGATTGGTGCTGTGTTCGCTGGCTATGTTGAACCCCAGACGCCATAAAAGACGCTTTGTTAGAGGACGAAGTCAGTTTAGGATTGTGTAAATAATGGACTTCTGCTGCCGAGACAGACTTGGAACTTGGTTTACTACCTTCATTCAATTGAAAATGAGGATATTCAAGTGTGAAAGTTTTCCTGTGTTTCCTGAGTTTATTAGATTGAGAGAAAGTTGTTTGTACATCACCACTTTCTTGTTGATGCTGTTGTTGATGCCGTCTTGAAAAAGCATTGGCTGAAATGGCTGCAGGGTTGTTATTCACAAACTGAGATTCATTTGACACGCTTTGGACCGAACTGGGCTTAGGAGGGGCAAAGATGTCCGGGTTTTGGGTCATCTCAAAAACAAGTGAACTATCCAGCAAATCATTTCCCCAGTCGTCATCAAAATCAACGTTTGCCTGGCTTCTTCTGACAAGCTGCGGTGAGGAAACACTCAAGTTGTGACCATGAGAAGAACCCAGACCCTTCTCAAAAACAGGTTTGTCGGAACCAGCGGGAGCGGTTTTCACATCCATTGACCAAGGCAACGAATTGTGACTTATGTCATCGCTTATGTATTGAGTCGGTCCATCAAATAAAATATCGTAATCATCCCCCATCTCATGGTCACAACCAACAGGGTTGTTGGGGACAGCCACGCAGTTTGTTTGTAAAGTTGGCTGTGTAGTTTCAGGTGTGACATTAAGCGAACGGGGTGGAGGCTGGTCCTGTTTGCAATCAAAATCCAATACGTCATCAGAGTCTGACCGAAGATCCAAACTCTGCTTGTGTTTGACGTGCTCTTCGTCTTGCCGATGCATGTTAAAATCAAACTCTTTCGCCAACTTCAGAAGGTCTGCCACACTGTTGGTTCTATAGGGAAATTCATAATTCAGCTATTAGAGAAGGACAAGCTTGGTTAATAAAAACAGCACCATCTATAAAGATTGAAGTGGATAATGTCACACCTTGGAGATTTCTTCCTGGCTTTGGGCTGCTGTACCTCTGGAGTACAAGGGATAGCACTTTCTCCAATCCACTGATTCAAGGATGATTCAGGAACTACTGGTCTTCCATGCTTAAAATAAAAAATACACTTGTTATCACAATGATAACAGAGCTCATAGGAAAATACAGTGGATATACACACAGACACCTGTTGAAATGTCACGTTTTTGTGATGTGAAGAAATGAGACAAAGATCAATCATGTCAGAACTTCTCCCACTTTTATTGTGACCTATAATGTGAATTCAATTCAATTGATAACCAAACAGAAATATTTGAGGGGGGAATTAAAACCTTACAATAACCTGGTTGCCTGAATTAAAACCGGATATCCAACGCATGTCAGATGTCATGAACAAGTGGATTGTTTCTATCGTTTTTTTAACCACATCACATGGTCTAATGTAGCAAAAAAATGTCACAAACCTTTGGAGCAATACGGTTGACGATCTCAGAAATATCCACAATTCCAACATTCGCGTAGCACTTTTTGCCTTTTTTACTATCTATGATATGACACGAAAAAAGTCACACGTCAAATACAATTCAGAGAGATGATTAAGGAAACGTTCAAACATCTGTAAACATTGCTTACATGTCCTCCGTGGTGACGGGGTAGTTGCGTCCCAAACGATATCCTGATGGTCAGACTCGTTTAATGGAGAGTTAACTTGGTTACACACGTTGTTGTATCTGGATCTGGTCGTCGCTCGAGTTGGTGTCTTGAAATCTGACGATAGACACGACATGACGTATTGTGTTGTCGTAATTACACGACAGGACGTGATTGTGTTGTCGTAATACGCTTACATGCACACGGCGAGAAACACTTCACAGTATGTATTCAATTATGTTATATAATACGACATAGAGTTGGCTATGTCAAGTACAATATTCCATATCATAGATCAATAGCAGCGCTGTTTTCAAGGCTGTCTGACCGTTTATTGCTTATATTATTATATCAATATTTTAATGCTGTATGGAGGTCAGATCAATTTAACACACCATGCACGAACAGATACCGACCTTCCTGACAGCTTTGTTGTGACTCAGTAATAGATGTAGTTGTCTGAGTTTGTCTTAGGCTCCTTGTCAGCCTGTTTGTTTTCGGCTTGCCTCCAGTTCCGTGTTGCCCCTTTTCAGACATCGTTCCCGAGGTATCACTATATTTTATCCGTTCTGTCATACAGTTGGTCGTAATAGCGACTGGGTTATATACTGCAACTTGAAATACCAAATCTACAGAAATGTCTTAAAAAACCGTGGAGTTAAAAGCTTCGTTTTAAAACTGCACCAACGTCAGAGATTCAAATGTTACGCCATTATATTGTTCCCACAATTCCGTTCTACTTCCGTATCAGAGGCGACCGAAAGGTGGTTTATATTCGAGGGCATCCAATCTGCGTTGTCGCTGCGCATACAAGAAGATGGTTTATATTCGAGGGCATCCAATCTGCGTTGTCGCTTCTTATTTGAATGTAGTACATAGCATACTCAACATAGTACGCGATTTCGGACTCAGACGTTGTCCACATTTGTAATTTTAGCTTAGTTCTTGTATTGTAACTATGCCAATGTTTATTTAGTTAAATGTATTGAATAATACCAGAATCTGACTCCACAGAACCTATTACACAGAACCTATTCCCTGTACAGTGCAATGCAATTTCAAGTCTTTGCTTCCTTACAGAACTTACTGACCTTTCAAAAAAGTGAACTGTAATAATGCATTGGCTTCTCTGGGCAATTTTTTAAGACACATCTATGGAGCCAAATTGAGCTCAAATTTATTCAACTTAAGAAAATCGAGATAAACAAAATATATTTTCTCATATAAAAAACTATGGTACAAACATGGTAAACATGTATGCTGAACTCATCACATTTTTTTTCGTTTAATGTTAACATTTCTTGGTTCAAACATGTTTTTTTAACGTTTGCTTCTTGTTCCTTCGTTTACAGTTTCTTCCCACCTTCGTTCGAGTCACCTTTTCTTTCGAACAAGTTTTGAGCCTCTTTTGGCATGGAGAGCGGGTTTAGGATGGCACTATGTACCTAATTGTAATTCTGTAATTCTTCAATCCAATATACTTGGCAAATTTGTAAAATATGAACTAAATGGAAATTGGCAATTTAGAATATTTTTGTTTATGACAAACCTGTCCTGGCAGCATTCATATGGGCTTCACAATATATATATATTTTTTACAAGACTGGAGGCAGTATTTGCTGCTGCTGGAGCACATTGAAAAGTAACAGATGTCACACTGAATGTGTATACCTGGTTAAATGATAGTGAGATGAAAGAGTGTAGGTCATAGGCTCGTGTCACCTCCAATTTAGGGAAGAAGCATCAAATGGGCAGCCAGGAGATGGCTTGTTGGTCTCTTGTTGAAATATTGTGAAATTAAATGTAATTAGCCTTGGATGAAATGCTGTTTCTGTATTGAGCCTCACATCTTGACACACTGGCCTTTGTTTATCTAGCCTTAAGAGGTTATAGGGCAAATGTTCAAACACCTAATTGCAGAGTTTGTTAGAGGACTGGCAATGCTGTAAATAATTGGAGCATATTTCAGATCCTAAAAACACATGTATTAGTTTGGTTGAATGTCAGTAAAACCCATCCACCGTTTTGCCCGTCTCATGCCTGAGTGCTTTGCCATTGGCAATGAGGGTGTTCAGTAGATATGTGGGCCCTGTAGGGTTCAATTTAGTGTAAACTATCACAACCAGAACAATGGACCCAAGTGCAGACACAGAGGTGCAGAACAGGTAAGCAAATAATCCATGTTTATTTTAAGGGGTTATCTGGAGACGTGTTGATGGGCAGGCAGAGTTCGGTACACAGGAGTAGGCTGGTTCGGTTGTCGATGGGCAGGCTATGGTCAAGGCAGGTTCATATCAGGATTGTACAGGGGGTCAGGCAGGCTTGGGGTGAGGAAACGGTCAAAACTGGGAACAGCGATCACGACAGATAACACAGAACATGATAATGTGGGAAACGAGAGTACTAATACAAACAATCTGGCAACAGGTAACAGGAAACACAGACATATAAAGCCCAGGGAACAATTAGTACATGTGGAACACCTGGTGGAAAAGGGGTGGAGACAGAGACAAGCCAGGTGAGACAGATCAGGTTGTGACAATAAACAGAAATACATGGCATTTATTGAAGGCGTACACAGTGGAGAAATATTTTGGACACAGACTATTTTCTCCACAACATTGGAAGCTCTTAGTATTATTGACTATGTTGTCACATTGTTTAGCCCAAAGGTGTTACATTTTTTTATGAATATACACCCATCATCTATAACATTATGCCAAATATTGTGTAGGTCCCCCTTTTGCAGCCAAAACAGCCTGGACCCGTTGAGACATGGACTCCACTAGACCTCTGAAGTTCTGCTGTGGTATCTGACACCAGGATGTTAGCAGCAGATCCTTTAAGTCCTGTATTTTGTGAGGTGGGGCCTCCATGAAACAGACATGTTAGTCCAGCACATCCAACTGATTCCGGATTGGATTGAGAATTGGGAATTTGGAAACCATTTTTGCTTTGTGGCAGGGCGCTTTCTCCTGCTGAAAAAGCCCAATTACATCAGGACTTACTGTTTCCATAAAGGGTGTACACTGTTGTATTTTGTTATAATCATGAGGCACACCCAGTGTGTAAGAAACAGAGGTTTATCCTCCTCTATGCCCAAGGTGACAGCTCCTCGATTTACCGAGAGAGGAAGCAATCAGGCACGATCGTTGTCACCTGAGTTCTGACACACCTGTGTGTGATTGAGAGACCTATATATAGTTGCCAGTGCCCTGAGACCGGTGCGAGGTATTGATCGTTTACGAACTTGCTGAGCGTTATCCTTGAGAGTCTGAATACGTGTGTTCCGTGTGCCAGTCCTTTGCCTGCCCGTTTACTCTGAGTCTGCTCACCCTTTGCTTTGTGTCAACCAGTGATTCCCGTGCCTGACCATCCTGCCTGTTTACCGGACCTTGTCTCGCCTGCCACTCTGTACCGTCTCCTGCCTCTGACTTCCCGAAGCTGAACCTTGCCTGCCCGACTATTCTTGATTGCATTAAACGTTCCTGTAAATAAACATCGCGACTCCGCGATTGGATTCTGAGCTTTGTTTCCGTGTGTGTTCGTGACACAGTGTCTGTCTTAAGCTAACTGCTTGACTTTTAATAAACCTTCTTTCACGTCTACATCCTACTTTACGTTCTATCATGTAAAAACAACCTAATCACTTTGAATACATATACTGTACATGGTCTGCAACAATTCTTAGGTAGGTGGTACGTGTCAATCTAACATACACATGAATAGCAGGACCCGGTTACCCAGCAGAACATAACCCAAGCATCACACAGCCTCCTTCCCATAATGCCTCCTGGTGCCATGTGTTCTCCAGGTTAACAACGCACACACCAGGGCCTTCCACATGATGTAAAGAAAACGTGATTCATCAGACAAAACCTCAAAAAATGTGTTCATCCAGTCTTCCTTGTTTGAATGTTTATACCATGCAACTAGTTTTCTAAAAGTCGTCTACCTAGCCAGGACGTTTCCCAATCTTTCAGCTGCATACACCAGAAGCCATTTAACAATCAAGTTAGAGAACCAAGGGGACCTAACTATTTTTGTTGTGACATCTTGCAAAATGAGATATGGCCAATGCAATTATTTGTCTTGAGAAAACTGCTTTGAAAACAAAAATGTGCTACCAAAAACTTCTAAAGAAGGTTAAAATCCAGCATGCTGGGTATTAATATAATGATAATTTTGATCCGTCTGAATGAGGCATTAGTTCACCGGGTTAAGCAGCTGTAACAGTGTACCAGGAGAGGGAGATGCACATGTGGTGTGTTAATTATCAGATATGGTTTCTGTATTTTACTCAATATATTTGTAAGCCTCATTAAGCAGCCGGTGGTGAAGTGTTGGTCATACGGTCATCACCAAATAGCCTCAGGCTATATATGTGCCACAAATCCTGCTCGATATTTGAATTTAATATAAACGCAGCAAGTTTTTTGTATAACTTTTAGGGTCGTACGAGATGCGCCCTTAAGTCATGTGCGTGTAAGAGCATAGTATTACTGTTTTGGTAATGCATTGAACGAATCTGAATCTGAAACAAACGTAGGTTTATGATTGGTTCATATGAACGGATGATATCACGATGATGAACGTTTCAAAAAGGACTAGACCCACATAAACACGCCCTAATTAATTAAACATCAGCCCGTGCTTAGTGGGAATACTGAATGTAACACAGCATGCAATTAATTGTTTTATAATAAATAAATCTCATCTTAACAAATGTGTCAGAAATAGGATCCAGAACTTTGTCATTAATGCAAATTGTGCCAAATACACAAGCCGAATGCAGTTGTTTGCTCTGTTTGAAGGTGAGATTTGCCTAAAACCACAATGTATGCCATTATTACTGTTTTATATGAGCTGTGATAAATTGATTGTTGTATTTCTATCCAACTGGGGCAATAGTGTGATTTTGACGTGATAACATTCCTACTTCCTCTTGACTTCCTGTATGGCACCCAGTCATGATTAGTGCAGGACACAGATCATGTCTTCACATTTCGTAATTCAACAACATTTGTGGCCCAGATTTATCCCTGGGAGCTGCAACTGGTTAATTTTTGTTTTCTACCAGTATTTGAAACCAAGCCTCCAAAAAAGACTGTCAATATGTTTTAGTTAAGTTTATTTGAAGAATATAGAGAAAACGGGGGAAGGAGGACATTTAACAGTATGAGAAATGGGGTGCTTTATTGAAAACAGACAGTTTTTCAAAGGCAGTGTTTGCGGTTAGCTGTCTTTGAATATCTCAGAATTCCCAGAAAACTGGAAAATGTCTGCTAGGTGACACAGAAACATTTGGCTGTAAATGGTGTCATGGAGAAGGAAAGGAAAACATTTTAATTCAAAACATTGGAGTCATTGCAGAAATAAGGCTCCTTGAGAGAAGCAATGTCTTACTGACAAGGAAACGTACCTCAATCAACAGAGGTTCTTGACTCGGAGAAGTCACATGAAAAACACAACCAAGCGGACACGAAATCAGAACCTTATACTAAAAGTCTTCCTTTGGGAATCCCTTTAAATAACGGGAGATCCATCCAGACGTTCCAGTGTTTGAACACTTGGCTGCACTTGAAACAGAGTTTCATTGATAAACACATTTGTAACGTCTCTGCCAGCAATGGCATTCTGTTAAAGAATGCTGCACTCAAAATATCATATGAAAATAGAAATATAATTTGGACTTCAGATTTCCACTTCAGATTTCCACTACAACACACACTAATGTGCGCTAATGACTCTTGGTTGCAGTGTTATTTAAGGGTCATAAATGATATAATAAGTAGCTGAGTCAGATCCAACTGAAAGGGCTCCAAAAAGCTCCCCTTAAAGTGCCCACTTATTCGCTTCAATGTAAAGTATGAAAAAAAGTGCTTCGTTTACAAGTTGGGAACGGCTCGAGTTGTGGTATCCACTTATATTGATAAATCAGAGTTGCTTTTTAACAGATCAACAGCAGGTGATGTTTCTACACTGGTATCTCTTTAACAGATCAACAGCTGGTGATGTTTCTACTCTGGTATCTATTTAACAGATCAACAGCAGGTGATGTTTTTACACTGGTATCTCTTTAACAGATCAACAGCAGGTGATGTTTCTACTCTGGTATCTATTTAACAGATCAACAGCAGGTGATGTTTCTACTCCGGTATCTATTTAACAGATCAACAGCAGGTGATGTTTCTACTCTGTTATCTCTTTAACAGATCAACAGCAGGTGATGTTTCTACACTGGTATCTCTAACAGATCCACAGCAGGTGATGTTTCTACTCTGGTATCTCTTTAACAGATCAACAGCAGGTGATGTTTCTACACTGCTATCTATTTAACAGATCAACAGCAGGTGATGTTTCTACTCTGGTATCTATTTAACAGATCAACAGCAGGTGATGTTTCTACACTGGTGGTATCTCTTTAACAGATCATCAGCAGGTGATGTTTCTACTCTGTTATCTCTTTAACAGATCAACAGCAGGTGATGTTTCTACACTGGTATCTATTTAACAGATCAAGAGCAGGTGATGTTTCTACTCTGGTATCTATTTAACAGATCAACAGCAAGTGATGTTTCTACACTGATATCTCTTTAACAGATCAACAGCAGGTGATGTTTCTACACTGGTATCTCTAACAGATCAACAGCAGGTGATGTTTCTACACTGGTATCTATTTAACAGATCAAGAGCAAGTGATGTTTCTACACTGATATCTCTTTAACAGATCAACAGCAGGGGATGTTTCTACACTGGTATCTGATCTAATTGTTCTTACTCTGTGTCCGTTAAGCGACTCAAAATATTTTTTTTAGCTCTTAAACATTGAGATGCCATGGAAAAGCGGAACCTGACTTTGAGAAGCTGGAATATCAACCAAGATATGTACAATGAGAGAATGCAATGTGCACAATGTGTAGCCTGTTTGCATGTTCCCAAACATGGGCTGGTTCATTTAATGGATAATCTTTATAGGACTATTGGGAACCAGACTTCCGAACTGCAATGAAATTCTGGATTGTCCTGGATTTGTTAATAATTGTCAATAATTGTTAATATTATTTATACACTCAACATTTCCCTCAAACATCATGCATCTTTAGATATTGGCGTCCAAAAGATTGTCACAATCTCAGTTTAGAGCAGAGGAAAGCCAGGTGCAGAGCCAGGATAAATGTTTCTGGGTATTTATTTTAAAACCATAAAACAAACACGACAACAAACGTAAAAAAGTAGACACTAATGATGAAATTAAATAACACTTATACAGCTAATAACATCGAAACAGCACTCAAACACAACACTCACCTTATACATTGATGTGACATAGAAACAATATCCAACACCGTGCACCAAGACCCAGTGACTGTTTCTGCATTTGTACAACTTGTATGGACACTGCCGCAAAAACAAGAAGTATGAAGTCAGAGATTTGAAGTCAGAGGTATGAAGTCAGAGATATGAAGTCAGAGGTATGAAGTCAGAGATTTAAAGTCAGAGGTATGAAGTCAGAGATATGAAGTCAGAGGTATGAAGTGTGCAACCATCAGAGAGGCATCAACATTTAATCGGAGTTGACTTATTTTAAAAACAGGCGTATCACTCAAATGTTGCAGTCTAATGCCATGTCCGTAGGTTTACGTTTTGCTTATATTACTGTAACTGCCATTCAGACTCTGATCTCTCCTGGCTGTAGCTATTAGCTAGTAGAAAACATAACATCTGATTGCACAAGTCATCAAATCAATAAGATATACTTGACACAGGCACTGTCTCAGAACCGTAAACATACACTTTCACAATACTTTGGTACACAGAAGAGCGATCTGCTCAGACAATACATAGCAGATGACATGTCGGTCATAGGTGCTTTCAGTGCTTAACCCATCACATTACGGTGCTTAACCCACCACATTACGGTGCTTAACCCACCACATTACGGTGCTTAACTCACCACATTACGGTGCTTAACCCATCACATTACGGTGCTTAACCCACCACAATACGTTGCTTAACCCATCACATTAAGGTGCTTAACCCACCACATTACGGTGCTTAACCCACCACATAATGGTGCTTAACCCACCACATTACGGTGCTTAACCCTTCACATTAAGGTGCTTAACCCATCACATTACGGTGCTTAACCCATCACATTACGGTGCTTAACCCATCACATTGCGGTGCTTATCCCACCACATTACGGTGCTTAACCCATCACATTAAGGTGCTTAACCCACCACATTACGGTGCTTAACCCACCACATTACGGTGCTTAACCCACCACATTACGGTGCTTAAACCACCACATAACGGTGCTTATCCCATCACATTACGGTGCTTAACCCATCACATTACGGTGCTTAACCCACCACATAACGGTGCTTAACTCACCACATTACGGTGCTTAACCCACCACATTATGGTGCTTAACCCCCACATTACGGTGCTTAACCCCCACATTACGGTGCTTAACCCACCACATTACGGTGCTTAACCCACCACATTACGGTGCTTAACCCACCACATTACGGTGCTTCACCCATCACATTACGGTGCTTAACCCATCACATTACGGTGCTTAACCCACCACATTACAGTGCTTAACCCACCACATTACAATGCTTAACCCACCACATTACGGTGCTTAACCCACCACATTACGGTGCTTAACCCACCACATTACGGTGCTTAACCCACCACATTACGGTGCTTCACCCATCACATTACGGTGCTTAACCCATCACATAATGGTGCTTAACCCATCACATTACGGTGCTTAACCCACCACATTACGGTGCTTCACCCATCACATTACGGTGCTTAACCCACCACATTACGATGCTTAACCCACCACAGTGCTCTTATTTCATGCATGGGGGAGGGGCGACAGCTGGCCAGGGTCATTACGACTGTTTACATCTCTTCCAACCCTGGGTCGGCCCAGCTCCTGTGTCTCCATGCCTTGCCTGCGTCCACTCTGGTGATGGATCGCCAACCCAGGCAGCCTTATTGGAAACGGGCTTGATTTACAGCGAGGCAGGCTGCCACAAGGTTAATAGCTTAATTTCTCTCCGCTCTGCTTGGCGGCACGTGATGTCGTCAGGCCCAAAGGTCGTTTGTTTGTGGAAGCCTGATACGGTTCTTTATTGTGGTGACCGGTCTCTCCATCACACTCATAACCAGGGAGGGTACCACGAAACCACGGATCCACAGAGGGTACTTTTGATCATTGGTTTGTTCCCGGCCATGTGTGTGTCTGTGTGTCTGTGTGTGTGTGTGTGTGTGTGTGTGTGCACTATGCAAGCTTTTAGCTAAACTATTTTTGAGTTGGGTGATTATTTATGCATGGACTTATATAAACACCAGGGTTGTCTTCTTGTTTACTCGTGTTATGTGGACGGTGGCATCTACGAGTGCCACTAATGCCAACTATGCCCACTTGCTATCTATTAATGTGTGGACAGTGGCACCTACTGGCAGCACTACTACCAACTGCGCCCACTTGCTATCAGTGTGTTGACGGTGGCACCTTCTAGTGCCACTAATGCCAACTACGCCCACTTTCTATCTATTAGTGTGTGGAAGGTAGCATCTCCTAGTGGCACTACTGCCAACTACGCCCACTTGCTATCTATTAGTATTATTCCAAAATTGGCCTTATCTTTATAACTTTTATAATGCATTTATTTTGTCCTATTACGCTGCAGCCAATTATAGACTTTTTGGGATTGTTGGTTGCTATTATCACTTCTGAGCTAACTACCTTCTCTGGAAGAGCACTGGGGCAAAGCACTCAATATCATTTGTTTCCTCGCATGCCACTTTTCCTCTTAGCTATTGATTACTTGTCATTTGGTGTCATTAGGTATATTGGTAAATAGAAAAAATGGCCAGAGACCAGTCAGACAAAAAAGGAATCATTACTGGAAGGGATGGTGATATAAAATTGCAAACGTTGGACATATTTAACGGCAGTTTTTTTGGAAGCTTTTAAAATACATAAACCCATTTTCTATGGACATTCTGAAATGATGGTAAACATACTACTCTGACCAAAAAGGCAGCCATATTAGAAATGTTGGGGTTTAGCGAGTAAAACGTCTTCAAATTCGGATGCCTTTCGGCTTACTGGGACGATGTCTCCTGTCAGGGTAGCACCAATTCCCGCCTTCCACACCTTGAGGGGAAAAAAGATCCACACCACCTTGGATTCCAGGATCGTTGTGTTTTTTGTCCAGCGTCTTCCACAAGGAATCAAATAATTTGATCCAAGACGGGTGTTATTTCGACTACTACATTATCCGTCTTCAACAGGGATTTGGAATGCCACGGGTGGCCTGGGAAACCTCCTAAACTATCAGAGAGACAAAGTTGTTGGACTGTTTCGAGTAGGAATGAGGTCATGGGGAGTGTTATTCCAGAACAGTCTATTGACGGGTCAGGTCAGGGACCCAGACATGGAGGAGTGGAAGGGCAAATGTTGGTCTTGGTAGATTGATGCCTCGTTGGAATTCGGATCTGTTCATACTAATGCCGGTTCTGTGAGTCCAAATTAGGAGCTGCTTTATTTATACAAACTCGGTACCTCTCCGCGTTCCACAGCCAGACACGGGTCATCCACTCTGCGCTTACTACTCACAGCATTTACCCGGGCTGTATCTCTATCCTGGCAAACAAATGTATTCGGCTTTGAGCGCCTTGGAACATTGCTTGAAATCATAATACGCTCCTCAGGCACACACACAGACACACACGCGCGCTGCAGACACACGAGTCACATGTGAACACACACCCACAGGCACAGACGTGTTTATACACATATACACCCCCCCCACAACTCTGAGGACTGTTGAGTACGACAGACCTGTCAGACAAGAACCCGCTGGGGGACTTATGGAGAGAGGTCTGGAATGCACTGGCCTTCAGCGTAACCGGAAAAGCCGTCAAAAAGAAAAACACCACAAACCTATCCATTATCCGCCCTGCGACACGTTTTTCCAATGTGGAGAACAGCAGAATATCTCTGTACTCCTGGGCCAGGGGTTTTCTGCACGTCACCGACAGGACAGTGAATTTATAGCAAAACACCATCTATGACTTCATCAACTTGAAGACTATTCTACAGACAAACAGTAAGGTGTGTCACGATTACATATACTGTGCCCCACGGCCAAATGCAGTGCACTACACAGGGGATAGGGTGCCATCTGCCTGTATGGACACGCCTCCATGCCGTGGAATTAGCACAGGATTACACACCCAAGCAAGTGAAGTATGCTAAAGCAGTATCAGAAGTGTACTGAATCCAACTCATTTGAAGACATTACGTTACATCAAAGTTATTCCGTAGACACTTGTCTGGAGTGCGTTACACCGTCAGAAGTTATAGCAATTTCTATCATTATTATGAAGCAGCTCCGTAGTTGAGTTTTTTGGAGTAGTGGCTGCTGTTCCTTAGTTTCTTCGTTTCGTGTTTTTTCGTGTTGTTTGTCAATCCATACAGATATTTGTGTGTGTTTGCGGGAGCCTCTGCTCTGTGTGTCACTGACTCCGCCCATGACCCCGCCCACTACCACATAAAACACAAAACAAACACTTTTTATGCTCTTGTAACGTCAATAAATTGAAAACTATCATAAGATATTTCTTGCAAATGAGCAATAATACAGCCAACGATCTCCCAATTCCATTATGTTTCATGAGCAAGTGGGAAGCAAATCTTTAGGAAAAAACATTACTGAATTAGTACACAAAATCAATTTCTGTGTTTGTATAAGAATATCCTTGTTTTTCCTCCTGTTGTTCAGGCTCCACTATTCATAGGATTAAAGATGTTTATTTAATGCTGTTCTACGTGCCCTACGTGAGCTCTGTTAGCAGATGATTCAATATGTAATGATGATATAATGGTATTTTTAAGAAAAAAAGTTTTGCGGCTTTGAAAAGGTGATTGCGACCGAAAACATCTGAAGATATTCATGTTAACACTGACTGTCGCCAAAGCTTGAAAGGGATTTTTAGCCAAAAGTGTCAAATTGTTATAAAATGTCATTAATTCAACGCAAACCAATGAATGCATTTACATTTGTATTAACATATTTTCTTGTTTTATTACGTAATTGCAGTTTTACACTTGATGAAATATGTGCAATTGTCTATTAGTTAAATAAAGTAAAAGAACAGTCAAATATTGTTCTGAATATCTTGTTGCTGAACCACTTCATTCCCAGATCCCAATAATACCCAGGACTTCACAAGACCTCTGAAGGCGTCCTGTAGTATCTGCAACACTGAGGAATTAGCATCAGATCCTTCAGATCATGTAATATGACGAGGTGGAGCTGCCATGGTTTCAACTTGTTGGTCGAGCAGATCTCACCAATCAATCCAACTGAGATCTGGGAAATCTGACGGCCAGTGTAACACCTTGAACTCTTCTTAATTGTCATGAAATCATTCCAGAACAATGTGCACTGCAATCAGGGAACACCTTTACTATGAAGGACTGTACCTGGTCTCCATCAATGTTAAGATGGGTGGCTTGTGTCAAATTGACATCCACATGAATGGCCAGACCCAGGGTATTACAGCAGAACATTACCCAGAGCATCACACTGTCTACTGGCTTGTCATCATCCCATGGTGCCATCACTTCCCCTGGTAAACGGCACACACATACTTAACCGTCCACAGGACGTATAAGGAAACGGGGACTCCTCTGTGACCAGGCCAGGGACCTTCTTCCAAGTTTCAGTTCCAACGCTCACGTTCCCACTGTAGGCCCCTTTGCCGGAGGTCAGAGGTCATCACTTGCAGCTATTCATCCTGGTACGCAGCCAGGTGTGATGTGGGTTGTGACTAGAGATGGGGATCGAGATCCGGTTCTATTAAGGAACTGATTCCGTATTTCTCAAGTTCTGAGCTAATCGATATTACTATTGAATACCACTGGGTCGTGTAATGTAACGTTATGTGTGGAGAGACAACAATGATTTCAATCAAATCTGGCACAACGTTTACCATTTCAGAGTTGCTCCGACTATGGAGCTAGATTTGTGTCTTTATTACATGAGAGAAAGTAAATGATCTGAGAGAAAAAAAAATGTTTGAGAGAAAAAGTTATCACACTGATAGCAAAAAAGCATTTTATGAGAGTTAAAAAAAGTATTTTGAGAGAGATTTTATTTTCTCAGAAATAATAAAAAAAAAAATATATATTTTTTTTTTTTAATGTTGTATGGGAAAATACTTTCTCTCAAAACTTTTTTTAGTCTAAAATTTTATTATTTTTTGCTTTTGGTATGAAAACTTTTTCTCTCAAATATTTTTTTTTCTCTCATAAAATGCTTTTTTGCTATCAGTGTGATAACTTTTTCTCTCAAACATTTTTTTTTCTCTCAGATCATTTACTTTCTCTCATGTAATAAAGACACAAATCTAGCTCCATTTCCGACCCGATCGTCTGTCTAAATAATTTGGCCTCTTATTTAACCAATTTTCCTCAATGGCCAATAATTGTGAAAATGTCAAAACTGTGAAATAACACACATGGAGTGTAAAAACAAATGAAAATCCATTCATATTTTAGATTAATCGAAGCAGCCCCTCATTGCCTTGACGACAGCTTTACCAGGTCATCTGATCCTATACCATATCAGATTGAGTAATTGTAGACCAGGTCATCTGATCATATACCATATCAGCTAGAGTAATTGTGTAGACCAGGTCATCTGATCATATAACATATCAGATTGAGTAATTGTGTAGACCAGGTCATCTGATCCTATACCATATCAGATTGAGTAATTGTAGACCAGGTCATCTGATCCTATACTATATCAGATTGAGTAATTCTGTAGACCAGGTCATCTGATCCTATACCATATCAGATTGAGTAATTGTAGACCAGGTCATCTGATCCTATACCATATCAGATTGAGTAATTGTAGACCAGGTCATCTAATCCTATACCAAATCCGATTGAGTAATTGTAGACCAGGTCATTTGATCCTACACCATAGCAGATTAACTAGTCTAATAATAACTGGTCTATTGTTAACTGGTCTATTGTTAACTGGTCTGATGTTAACTGGTCTAATGTTAACTCGTCTAATGTTAACTGGTCTAATGTTAACTGGTCTATTATTTACTGGTCTGATGTTAACTGGTCTATTGTTAACTGGTCTATTGTTTACTGGTCTATTGTTTACTGGTCTGATGTTAACTGGTCTATTGTTTACTGGTCTGATGTTAACTGGTCTATTGTTAACTGGTCTATTGTTTACTGGTCTATTGTTTACTGGTCTGATGTTAACTGGTCTAATGTTAACTGGTCTAATGTTAACTGGTCAAATGTTAACTGGTCTATTGTTTACTGGTCTATTGTTTACTGGTCTATTGTTTACTGGTCTATTGTTTACTGGTCTATTGTTTACTGGTCTATTGTTAACTGGTCTGATGTTAACTGGTCTGACGTTAACTGGTCTATTGTTAACTGGTCTATTGTTTACTGGTCTATTGTTTACTGGTCTATTGTTTACTGGTCTATTGTTAACTGGTCTATTGTTTACTGGTCTATTGTTAACTGGTCTGATGTTAACTGGTCTGATGTTAACTGGTCTAATGTTAACTGGTCTGATGTTAACTGGTCTATTGTTTACTGGTCTAATGTTTACTGGTCTGATGTTAACTGGTCTATTTCTTAACTGGTCTGATTTTAACTGGTCTGATGTTAACTGGTCTGATGTTAACTGGTCTATTGTTTACTGGTCTATTGTTTACTGGTCTGATGTTAACTGGTCTAATGTTAACTGGTCTATTGTTTACTGGTCTAATGTTTACTGGTCTATTGTTAACTTGTCTATTGTTTACTGGTCTGATGTTAACTGGTCTAATGTTAACTGGTCTGATGTTAACTGGTCTGATGTTAACTGGTCTGATGTTAACTGGTCTGATGTTAACTGGTGTATTGTTAACTGGTCTGATGTTAACTGGTCTAATGTTAACTGGTGTATTGTTAAGTGGTCTGATGTTAACTGGTCTGATGTTAACTGGTCTGATGTTAACTGGTATAATGTTAACTGGTCTGATGTTAACTGGTCTGATGTTAACTGGTCTATTGTTTACTGGTCTGATGTTTACTGGTCTGATGTTTACTGGTCTGATGTTAACTGGTCTGATGTTAACTGGTCTGATGTTAACTGGTCTATTGTTTACTGGTCTGATGTTAACTTGTCTAATGTTTACTGGTCTATTGTTTACTGGTCTAATGTTAACTGGTCTAATGTTAACTAGTCTAATGTTAACTAGTCTATTGTTAACTGGTCTATTGTTAACTGGTCTATTGTTTACTGGTCTATTGTTAACTGGTCTGATGTTAACTGGTCTAATGTTAACTGGTCTGATGTTAACTGGTCTAATGTTAACTGGTCTGATGTTAACTGGTCTAATGTTAACTAGTCTAATGTTAACTGGTCTATTGTTAACTGGTCTGATGTTAACTTGTCTAATGTTAACTGGTCTATTGTTAACTGGTCTAATGTTAACTGGTCTAATGTTAACTGGTCTGATGTTAACTGGTCTAATGTTAACTGGTCTGATGTTAACTGGTCTAATGTTAACTGGTCTGATGTTAACTGGTCTAATGTTAACTGGTCTGATGTTAACTGGTCTAATGTTAACTGGTCTAATGTTAACTAGTCTGATGTTAACTGGTCTGATATTAACTGGTCTGATGTTAACTGGTCTATTGATAACTGGTCTAATGTTAACTGGTCTAATGTTAACTAGTCTGATGTTAACTGGTCTAATGTTAACTGGTCTGATGTTAACTGGTCTAATGTTAACTAGTCTAATGTTAACTGGGCTATTGTTAACTGGTCTATTGTTAACTGGTCTGATGTTAACTGGTCTGATGTTAGCTGGTCTGATGTTAACTGGTCTAATGTTAACTGGTCTATTGTTAACTGGGCTATTGTTAACTGGTCTAATGTTAACTAGTCTAATGTTAACTGGTCTAAAATGTTTCCACAGCAACAGATGTAACTCTGAGTCGTCCTCTAGTGAACCTCATGACTGCCAGATTCATCATAGCACTAATAGTTTTTAGTCTTACACTTCCCAAGTTCTTGACATCATGCCTTAAAGTAGTGATGGACTGGCGTTTCTGTAGCCTTATTTGAGCAGTTCTTCAGAATCAGAATCCGCTTTATTTCTCCAAGTCTGTTTACACACACAAGGAATCAGTTCTGACCCCCAGCTGCAACATTTAATACACACATTTACGAATGAATACGAACAATACAACAGAATCCACAATACAAACTGTCTGACAACAGAGTCCAGGCATAGTTGGCATATGCAAAAGGTAAATATAAAATGTGTTATATGTATCTGAATAGTGCAAAAAAGCAATGTCTAGTTGTGTGAACAATTGTGCAAAAAAGTAATGTCTAGGTTATAATTCCAGATATCCATTTAAGTCTGCATTTGTCCCAATAGTGAATATATCCATTGGCAAATTGTGCAAAAAGAGCAATATCTAGTATATATACATACATATTGTATATATATATACATTCCAGTTGTGCAAAATAAGAGCAATGTCCAGTTATAGCACAAGATGTCCATTTGTATGTGTTTTTGTTGGTGTCATTAATCGTGTAAGGTGTAGTGTAGGATGCCATTTGCAGAGCCAGGTAATCCGTTTAAAACAGGTTTATTTAACTGACAAAAGTAAAACAAACTGTAAACGGCGAAAAATACGAACTTGGTTGAATGAAATGAAAATGCGCATATGGCGACTTAAACGAACATATACAAACACCAACTATAATCGTGATACATATAACATTCACTTCTATCTAACTCGTGACGTGGAACAATGCTTAGCACCGGTGAACACTACCTAGCAACCCTTTATAGCCCACTAATGAATAAAGTGCTAACAGCTGTGACAGAAGCGTAAACAATGAGCTGTGCACCACCGAAATAGTCCCGTGTAGCAACACAATCTCACCACTCGTGACAGTTGGGTAATGTCTGTGATGGGGGAAGGGGGGTTATGGACTGTTGAGGGCTCGAGGCATATTCCTTAGACTAACTGCTGTGGGGGATAAAACTGTTTTGTGGCAAGATGTTTTGGTCTTAATAGACCTCAGCCGTCTGCCGCCAGAGTGGAGAGTTCTGAATAGTCTGTTTCCTGGATGGGAGGGGTCTGCCTCTATCTTTGCTGCCCGCCTCAGTGACCTGGCTGTGCACAGATCTGCCCCAGTCTCACATGCTGCCTCCTGTTGGAAAGGAAAGCAGTAATCCATTTGCAAGTGGACTTGGGAATCCCATGATGGAGCGCTTGTCCTGGAGCAAGGCTGGGATTATGGTGTTGAATGCAGGGCTGAAGTCCACAAACAAGATTCTGGGATCGGTTTCAGGGGGGTCGAGATGCTGGAGGAAAAAGTGGAGACCCATGTTGATCGTGTCGCCCGCAGACCTGTTTAGATTGGGTCAAACTTCATTGTCATTGGACAGTACAAGGACAGTACAACGAAATGACGTTTGCATCCAACCAGAAGTGCAAAAAGATCAGTGCAAAAATGATATTCAGGGCATTGATTCAATGTGACGATGTATGAGTCAAATTAGATGGAGTACAGAGGGTCAATGTGCCAAGGTGTGGGTCAAATGAGATGGAGTACAGAGGGTCAATGTGCCAAGGTGTGGGTCAAATGAGATGGAGTACAGAGGGTCAATGTGCCAAGGTGTGGGTCAAATGAGATGGAGTACAGAGGGTCAATGTGCCAAGGTGTGAGTCAAATGAGATAGAGTTCAGTGTAAGGATTTGCAGTTGACATGGATATGTAGCTGTGCTGACATGACATGCAGGTGTTCAGAATCAGTTAGTGTTTATTCAGTAAGTTCTTTTTCGCAAACAAGAAATTTGTCTTGACCCGTATCTGCATCATTAATTAACACATTGAATGAACAATGCGAACAAGAGAGTTTAAATATAATGTACTTCGATAATGCAAATCTGCAAATGTGCAGTGTCTGGCTAGAGTTCAGATGACCTTCAGAAATTAATTTTGGAGAGCAATATGATCAAGGTGAACAGGATAGACCATGCATAGCTAGAATCTGCAAAATGGAATATGCAATATATCCATACAATATTTCATACATATACTAGGCAATTTTGTGCAAATGTGCAATGATTATTTAGAGTTCAGATGTCCTTTCAGGAATGTAACTGACCCGGTAGTGTCAGAGGAAATAAGTTAGCAAGATGAGGAGTACAACAGTATGTATTATACAAATGGCATTTAGGTAGCAGTGTGAATGCAAGGTTACCGAAGTGTTTCAGAGTACAGCAGGTTAAGAGCATTTGGGAAGAAACAGTTTATGGCTCGGGTGTGAGCCTCTGTGAGGGGTCCATGATAATAATAAGTCATTAATAATATTATATAGTGCTTTTTCTGGGACCTCAAAGCGCTTTACATGGTAGGGGGAATCTCCTCAACCACCACCAATGTGCAGCATCCACCTGGATGACGCAACTGCAGCCATATTGCGCCAGAACACACACCACACACCAGCTTACTGGTGGAGAGGAGACGGTAATGATGAAGCCAATTAGTATATATATGGAGATTATTAGGTGGCCATGATGGACAGAGGACAAGGTGAAAATTTGGCCAGGATGCCAGGGTTACTCCCCTACTCTTTATCAAAGGACATCCTGGGGTTTTTAATGACCACAGAGAGTCAAGACCTCGGTTTAACGTCTCATCCGGGGCGTTAGGACCCACACAGACCAGAGTACAGCCCCTTCTGTGTGTCCCTGTCACTATACTGGGGCGTTAAGACCCACACAGACCAGAGTACAGCCCCTTCTGTGTGTCCCTGTCACTATACTGGGGCATTAAGACCCACACAGACCAGAGTACAGCCCCTTCTGTGTGTCCCCATCACTATACCGGGGCGTTAGGACCCACACAGACCAGAGTACAGCCCCTTCTGTGTGTCCCTGTCACTATACTGGGGCATTAAGACCCACACAGACCAGAGTACAGCCCCTTCTGTGTGTCCCCATCACTATACTGGGGCGTTAGGACCTACACAGACCAGAGGTGCAGCCCCTTCTGTGTGTCCCCATCACTATACTGGGGCGTTAGGACCCACACAGACCAGAGTACAGCCCCTTCTGTGTGTCCCCATCACTATACTGGGGCGTTAGGACCTACACAGACCAGAGGTGCAGCCCCTTCTGTGTGTCCCCATCACTATACTGGGGCGTTAAGACCTACACAGACCAGAGGACAGCCCCTACTGACAACCTCTTGCTGCAGCAACCTGGTTTTTCCAGGAGGTCTCCCATCCAGGTACTGACCAGGCTCAGACCTGCTTAGCTTCAGTGGGTACCCAGTCTTGGGCTATATGGTGATGTGGCTGCTGGATAATGCCACATGTGATCTTACCACGTGCAGGGACTTCCGGTCGGCCGCAGAGCAACCGTTGTACCAGACTGTGGCACAGTTGGTTAGAATTCTCTTGACCGTGCAGCGGTAAAAGTTTAGCAGGATGTTAGTAGATAGATGGGCCTTTTTTTAGCTTTCTTAAAAAGTACAGGTGCTGTTGCGCCTTTTTGACCAGGGTTGTGGTGTTGAGGGACCAGAGAGTTCATTGAGAACCGGGGCATGTATGCAGCTGTTTAACTTCTTGTAATCCACAATCAGTTCTTTGGTGTTCTTGGCATTGATGGCCAGATTGTTATCTGCACACCAAGCTGCTAGTTGGGCGATCTCATCTCTGTTGGCTGCTTCGTCGTTGTCTCTGATCAGACCAACTACTGTGTCATCATCTGCGAACTTGACAATGGTATTGGAGCCGTGTAGAGGTTCGCAGTTGTGGGTGAAGAGGGAATACAAGAGTAGGCTAAGCACACAGCCCTGTAGGACACCAGTGTTCAGGGTCAGGGTGGACCCTGTAGGCAAACAGCAATGGTCTAGCACTGAATCAGTGATGGTCTTGTGGTTGAACAGCACCAGGCACTGAAAGGACTTCATAACCAGAGGTCAGTGCAACTGGTAGGTAGTCATTTAGCCCTGTGATCCTTTGTTTCTTGGGTACTGGGATGATTTGCAGCAGTCAATAAAACGGACTACTAGAGTACAAAAATAATGAATGGTATTCTGAATCACTCAGCCACGTCACCCTCTGTATAAAGACTGTAAAGCATTCACAAAAAATTCTAACCATTCACTTTTAACAGAGCACATCTGTTAATTGACAACTCCACAAAGCTGCTTCAGAGAATACCAAGTGTCTACCAAGCTGTCAACAAGTGTGGCACACATGAAATGTGTTTTAATCTGTAAGCACTTGTATGGGGTTATATGATACCATCTGTGTTAATTAATAGTTTTGATGTCTTCACAATTATTGCACAATGTGGATACTAGCAAAAGTAAAGAAATACACTTGAATGAGATGGTACGTCCAATCTTTTTACTGGTACTGTACAAAAAGCAATGGTAAAGACAAAGGGGACTGGCTATATGTTTCGGTTGCAATAATAACTTATTGGTCACTATCAATTAGGGAGGTTTCAGGGCCCCGGGGCCCCCAGCAGCTGCTATGTAAATATACTGTCAAAGTTCAGCCAGAAAAATTCTTCACAAATAAATGGCCTTGTCACACACAGGCTGTCTGTGACAAGGCCACAGACACAGACACAGACAGCCTTGTCACAGACAGCCTTTCATTCATCTCAACTTGTCACAGGCTGTCTGTGACAAGTTGAGATGAATGAAAGGCTGTCTGTGACAAGGCTGTCTGTGTCTGTGTCTGTGGCCTTGTCACAGACAGCCTTTCATTCATCTCAACTTGTCAACTCAACTGTTTATTCAGGTTGGGTTGTAGACTGTGTGTTTGTGTGTGTGTATGTGCATGTTTGCATGTTTGTACGTCCACGTGCACGTGAGCTCATTGTCTATGCAAGTTCAGGAATACAACATCATTGATTAATACGCATTTGTTAAAATATCTGTTTTTTTGACCAGATAAAGAATTATATTTATTTTCTTAAAAAACTGTTCTTTTTCATTAAACATGAATACCTTTTTTCCAAAATTGTTCTAAAATGAAATCATCGAATGAAAACATCAAGCAAAGATAAGAGCAATGGATTGTTTTGGGTCATTTTTTAAATTGCGACCAAATTATTCTCTTGAGTGCGTATGCAAAGTAAAGGTTTTGGGTGGTCAACCAGCACAGATACTAGACACTTTATCTCATCTCATACAGAAACAATTGTCAATCTTATTCACTGTATTGCTCTAACCCCATGAGCAACCTTCATCTCATCATCTTCATCTCATCTTCTCTCATATTTATGCGCGTAACCTCTTATGTCACAGTAGTCTCTGCAAGTGTTTATTTCATGTTAATATGTTCTATACCTTTAACTGAATGTTCACCATGGAAATTGACGACATTGGCAATGACATATTGATCTACTCACAGAGTAGATCAATATATGTAGTGTCCAGACCGACTCCTGCAGACTTTTATTACTTTGCTCTTTTTAGGACAACCGACGAGGAATTATTTAATGGAACTGAATTAAGCTTAGATAAAAATTAAATAAGAACATGTTTTATTGAATGTATTTTATCGCACTTGAACTACATGAAATAATCCCAAACCTCCACCTCTCTCTCCTGTAGTGGGTCCGTGGAGTGGACCTGGTGTTTGTTCCATGGCCCCTGCAGCACCCTGACGCCCTGATCCAAACCCAGTGCAATGAGCCCACCTCCTGAGACAGAGTCATCAGTCACTGCATGTCGAGTCCCGGGGTCCCCAGGGGTCATGCCATACTGATTCAGTCCATCGTTTCAGGGTGACTGCTTCTCCAGGTTGCCTCATAGGCAGACGCTATTTACACTCTCTGGATCTGGGATGTCTCTATTCTTCATCTTAATTCCCGTTGGCCTCTCTTCTACAGAGCTGATCTACTCTGTTCAAGCCTGGAGATTATTTTTCCATGCCCATTCTGTGGCAGATTACTCTGAATCAAATTAAATTGAATTTATTTTGATGCGTTTGATCATATAGACATGTCAGTTTTTAGCTGAGTTCTGCATTTATTACCGTGTAATAAGTCGACACAATCTCTCTTGGTTGGTGTGCAACTTTTTTTATAAACACCATCTAATCTCTGGAGTGTCCTGCCACAAACTTCATGTATTTTAAATGTGTTGTTTACACAGGACTTTTAGCATTTTTAATTAAGTAGTTATGAAATGGCATGAGTTTTCAACAGGAAGAAATGCGCAACTGATGTGTAATCAAAGATTTAGGAAGTATCCCGAATGGGACCTTATTCCGTAAATAGGGCACTTTTTAATGGAAGGAGCTATACGATTACCATACAAGATTATAGTTGGCCACTAAGTAGGGAATAGGGCACCATTTGGGATGAAGCTAGGAAAAACAGGCAAGATGAAGGCAGTTTCCAAAATCCCCTAAAGATGGCAGTCAAACATGGGAGTTGGTTTCTGATGGTTTTATCAGAAGAGATAGCTCTGTCACTGGAACTGGACTTGCAGTAGAATCTAACTGAATATAAAAAATGAAGGGGCTAAACATTACCCAAAAGAGTTACATTCACTTTAACGTTAGTGCTTTTTTTTTAAAATTACATTATAAAAATTGCATTCGGGACGAAAACAACATTTGTTTCAAAACAATTCTCATCTTCACTCTAGATAAAGCAGATTACCCAGCAAAATATCCACAACATCCTTCTGTCCTTACGCCAAATTAGTAATTTAATTTTAAAAGAAGATAAATGGTCTCTTTTGTGGCCGGCGGCTTCCAAATGAGGTGTATCTAGGAAACTCCCAGCGGATTGGGAGAGCATGTCTATTGAGGGAGAGAAGTAGAGCGTGAGCGGGAACTAATCTCTCCATTTAAGTGTTTGGGGCAGATTTACACAAATCCCCCCCACACCTCAAATTCCAGGGAAGTCTCTCATTTGTATCTAGCAGGGACTTTATTTATTTCAAGGTCTAGTTAGTAAATAGTGTGAGGTCTCTAATGGGAATCTAAACAACCTTACAGTTTTCAATTTTTTTCAGCAAAAACGTCCAATAGCCAATGGGATAACATTTGATGTTTTTTGCAACAGTTCTACATGAATCTCAGATTTTCGACATATAAAAAACAAATCCTAGAACATTTTCAGAATGACCAGGAAATATATGTTAAAGATATATTAACTGTGTATGTCCACACAAGGCAGAGCAAATGAATGTGAAGCAGGCATACTCTTCCACCACAGGTATACCTGCTACCACCACAATACTCGCAAAGAGATCAAGAACATCGCTATCAGAATATATTACTGGCCTGTAAGTAAAGCAAAAAAAGGTATGCTTTGCTATAGAAATCTGCTCCAAATCCATTTTCTTTACAACACTATTGTATTACCTCAAGAAAAAAACTCCAAAAACATACTTTGGGTCAAATGTAAAATAAGACAACACAAGTGAAACAGTATATTTACGAATTGTGGAAGTAGCGTAAATGGGCAAGCTTGTCATCGAAAGGAACTGGGTAGTTTTTCAGGATAAGGTTACGAAACGAGTCCAGGTAAAAGTCTAGACATCTCCAACCTATTCTTATTTAAAAGACATCGAAATGATGCCTGTAGTATTTAGCAAAATGCATAGAAGTACAATAAATCCAACAGTAATCCTCATTCAAGTTAATTATTTTTTTTAATTCTGATCATCGTCTTTAAATATTTAATCTTCTTATCCTCCAAACCTGCTCCATACAATCATCTCAAGTTTTCATTTGACATTTTAGCTGACTTAGAGGAAGAACTGCATTTCTTAAACAGGTCCCTGCGGGAACTGAACCCACAACCTTTGGTGGTGCATGCACCATGCACTGACAATAGACCTACATGGGACCAGCAACACAATAGCTTGCACTTTTATGCCAAAGACACAGCAGAATGGCCAATCAACAAAAGGCAATGAGTGACCTGGCGTGGCCATGTCATGTGCAGTTGCCTCGTAATCCCAGACATCGTATCAATATTACAATGACTCTCAACCAAATGTACTATATTGACAAAAACAAATGTGGAGCCGAATCTGCAGGGTTTTGACATTTTAATTTAAGCCATCGAAAGATGTAAGGACTGTGCAAATTCTGGATATACTTTCACTGGGCAATGCAAATTGTTCCTGGAGTTTAGCCTGTTTACAGCCTAAATAACAGGCTTTAAGTGTCTGTTTAATTTTAGTCACTTAAATTCCTCTTCACAGTATTGAGGATTTGTGGCAGTTGTGGTGTGGTGTCAGCGTGTACTTAGTCTCAAATGCTCAGATAAACTTCATTTGGAAGTGGCGAAGTTCCACAAAAATACCACGCAACAAAAGATTTCAACAGACTTTGGTTAATCCTTTCCTTCGCACATTTTAGGATGAAGACATTATTCCAAAATACAATTACTGATCCTTTAAATAGGAAAATATGACTGTAAAACAATGTGCTTATTGATTTAGTGGACCTTCAAAGCCCAACTGCTCTGCCCTTGTCTTGCTTCTGACAGGAAAAGAACGTCCCATCAGGCAAGACAAGCTTGTGTCCTAAAAAGCTAGCTTCTAATGTGAATAGAACGTCCTACCAGACAACCTTATGTCCTGAACAGCTAGCTTCTAAATTGAATAGAACGTCCCAACAGACAACCTTATGCCCTGAACAGCTAGCTTCTAATGTAAATAGAACGTCCTACCAGACAACCTTATGCCCTGAACAGCTAGCTTCTAATGTGAATAGAACGTCCTACCAGACAACCTTATGTCCTGAACAGTTAACTTCTAATGTGAATAGAACGTCCTACCAGACAACCTTATGTCCTGACCAGTTAGCTTCTAATGTGAATAGAACGTCCTACCAGACAACCTTATGTCCTGAACAGCTAGCTTCTAATGTGAATAGAACGTCCTACCAGACAACCTTATGTCCTGAACAGCTAGCTTCTAATGTGAATAGAACGTCCTACCAGACAACCTTATGTCCTGAACAGTTAGCTTCTAATGTGAATAGAACGTCCTACCAGACAACCTTATGTCCTGAACAGCTAGCTTCTGATGTGAATAGAACGTCCGAACAGACAACCTTATGTCCTGAACAGCTAGCTTCCTTTGGCCACACGTTAACAACAGCTGAGAAACCAGAGAGAGAGAGATAGCTGCTGTAAACCCCAGCAACAACAGTATGGATCTGTCACAAATGGCATCTGAAAGGGCACCACAAATCCTTTTTTGTGCACTACACAGAGAACCCCCTGGGGCTAAGCCAAAATAAGTACACTACATCAACGGTAGGGTGCCATTTGCAAAATCTTTTCCCATGGCTGTGTAGGTGAGTCGGTATATTAAGTAGTCAGTAAATACATAGTACGCCGTTGAGGCAAAGAAGGGCAGTTATTGTTGGAGGCTACCTCTGTATTAGAGATATACCTGCTACTATTATAGGGTATACTGTGTTATACATACTACTATTATAGGGTATACTGTGTTATACATACTACTATTATAGGGTACACTGTGTTATACATACTACTATTATAGGGTATACTGTGTTATATATATTACTATTATAGGGTATACTGTGTTATACATATCACTATTATAGGGTACACTGTGTTATATATACTACTATTATAGGGTATACTGTGTTATACATACTACTATTATAGGGTATACTGTGTTATACATACTACTATTATAGGATATACTGTGTTATATATACTACTATTATAGGGTACACTGTGTTATATATACTACTATTATAGGGTATACTGTGTTATACATACTACTATTATAGGGTATACTGTGTTATATATACTACTATTATAGGGTATACTGTGTTATATATACTACTATTATAGGGTATACTGTGTTATACATACTACTATTATTGGATATACTGTGTTATATATACTACTATTATAGGGTACACTGTGTTATATATACTACTATTATAGGGTATACTGTGTTATACATACTACTATTATAGGGTATACTGTGTTATACTTACTACTATTATAGGGTATACTGTGTAATACATCTTACTATTATAGGGTATACTGTGTAATATATACTAGGGTATACTGTGTTATACATACGACTATTATAGGGTATACTGTGTTATACATACTACTATTATAGGGTATACTGTGTTATACTTACTACTATTATAGGGTATACTGTGTTATACATACTACTATTATAGGGTATACTGTGTTATACATACTACTATTATAGGGTACACTGTGTTATACATACTACTATTATAGGGTATACTGTGTTATACATACTACTATTATAGGGTACACTGTGTTATACATACTACTATTATAGGGTATACTGTGTTATATATATTACTATTATAGGGTATACTGTGTTATACATACGACTATTATAGGGTATACTGTGTTTTATATTCTAGGGTGTACTGTGTTATACATATGACATACTGGTATATATACTGTGTTATACATACTACTATTATAGGGTACACTGTGTTATACATACTACTATTATAGGGTATACTGTGTTATATATATTACTATTATAGGGTATACTGTGTTATATATATTACTATTATAGGGTACACTGTGTTATACATACCACTATTATAGGGTATACAGTGTTATACATACTACTATTATAGGGTACACTGTGTTATACATACTACTATTATAGGGTATACTGTGTTATATATACTACTATTATAGGGTATACTGTGTTATACATACTACTATTATAGGGTATACTGTGTTATATATACTACTATTATAGGGTACACTGTGTTATATATACTACTATTATACGGTATACTGTGTTATACATACTACTATTATTGGATATACTGTGTTATATATACTACTATTATAGGGTACACTGTGTAATATATACTACTATTATAGGGTATACTGTGTTATATATATTACTATTATAGGGTACACTGTGTTATACATACCACTATTATAGGGTATACAGTGTTATACATACTACTATTATAGGGTACACTGTGTTATACATACTACTATTATAGGGTATACTGTGTTATACATACTACTATTATAGGGTATACTGTGTTATACATACTACTATTATAGGGTATACTGTGTTATATATACTAGGGTGTACTGTGTTATACATACTACATACTACATACTGTTATACATACTGTGTTATACCTACTACATACTGTTATACAAACTGTGATATACATACTATTCCTTTGTAGGTTTATTACAGTGAACTAAGAGAACAAGATTCATTTATCTATTTTTTATTTTCAAATGCAAATAGGTTTGTGGTAGGTTAGCAGATAAAAGTCTATGAAAAAAAGACACACACATAGTGTGAAATGTAAATAAGACAAGTCCTTTTTTTTCAAACAGCATAGTATTACAAAACCAATACCAGAGCAATTCTGATAGTAAGTTTCACTAGTCCATTGAGTTTGTGCCAAAACAGTCAACGACACACTATTGCATGACATTATAGTCACGTGCCAAAATTACAACAACTTAATTAAAGGTTTTCAGGGTGCGGTTTGTAAAAAAAAGTCCCTCCCATGAAATACAGACATCGGCTTCTTGTCTTGGTATAAGTCCACAGCCACGGCCAGCGTATCTCCCAGCTCTGTTTCCTTCCATAACATGCAACAGAATTGCATTAAAAGTACAATTAGACTGTTTGTTTGGTTGAATCAAAAAAGCACAATATAGTATCCATTGGAGAATTCAGTAATGTCCCACAAGAATAGGGCTCACATGCCAGGAGTCCTCACAGCATCAGAAGTCCTCAACGTCAGGAGTCCTCACAGCGTCAGAAGTCCTCACAGCGTCAGAAGTCCTCGCGACGTCAAAAGTACTCAAAACGTCTAAAGTCCTCACAGTGTCAGAAGTCCTCACAACGTCAGAAGTCGTCACAGCATCAGAAGTCCTCACAACGTCAGGAGTCCTCACAACGTCAGAAGTCCTCACAACGTCAGAAGTCCTCACAACGTCAGGAGTCCTCACAACGTCAGAAGTCCTCACAACGTCAGGAGTCCTCACAACGTCAGAAGTCTTCAAAGCGTCAGGAGTCCTCACAACGTCAGAAGTCCTCACAACATCAGAAGTCCTCAAAGCATCAGGAGTCCTCACAACATCAGAAGTCCTCGCGATGTCAGGAGTCCACACAACGCCAGAAGTCCTCACAGGCATGATGAAGTCCTCCAAGGCCTCTCACAGTCAGGGTGCTGGTTCAACAACCGTACAAGAAGTAGATGTTGGGCTCTACTGACGTTTAGTCAGGTGATGGTGATGGTGAGTTTTGGGTTGGACATCGGCGCAGTTGACACCACTTGGTCCCAGAACAGACCCGGAAGGAGGGGCAGCACTGGCAGATGGGGGGATGATGTGGGGAGATGATGTGGGAGGATGATGTGTGGGGATGATGTGTGGGGATGATGTGTGGGGATGATGTGTGGAGATGATGTGTGGGGATGATGTGTGGGGATGATGTGTGGAGATGATGTGTGGAGATGATGTGGGAGGATGATGTGGGAGGATGATGTGAGAGGATGATGTATGGGGATGATGTGTGGGGATGATGTGTGGAGATGATGTGTGGAGATGATGTGTGGAGATGATGTGGGGGGATGATGTGGGAGGATGATGTATGGGGATGATGTGTGGGGATGATGTGTGGGGATGATGTGTGGAGATGATGTGTGGAGATGATGTGTGGAGATGATGTGGGAGGATGATGTGGGAGGATGATGTATGGGGATGATGTGTGGGGATGATGTGTGGAGATGATGTGTGGGGATGATGTGTGGAGATGATGTGTGGAGATGATGTGGGAGGATGATGTGGGAGGATGATGTGAGAGGATGATGTATGGGGATGATGTGTAGGGATGATGTGTGGAGATGATGTGTGGAGATGATGTGTGGAGATGATGTGTGGAGATGATGTGGGAGGATGATTTGGGAGGATGATGGATGATGTGTGGGGATGATGTGGGGGCACCAGTGTAGATCAGTGCTATATCCATATGTCAGCTGGACTGCCATGGCACACTGCATTTTCAGAAATGCTTAGCAGTTCTGCAGGGAAAAAAACAAATACAAATTAGATATAACATAAACATATAACATAAACCGAACAAGATAGCATTTAGCTTTACTTAAGTAGTGTTACATTAACACTGTAAGACAATGAAGTGTTACCTTCAAACAAAAAAAGTGTAGTGTTACATACATGATATATTACTGTCTAGAATTTATTTTACCTTTCAGTATTGGGTAGTGTTATTTTAACATTATAAAACAGCAGTGTTACTTTTACACTTCATTATTCGGTAGTGTTATTTTTACATTATAAACAGCAGTGTTACTTTTACACTTCAGTATTCAGTAGTGTTATTTTTACATTATAAACAGCAGTGTTACTTTTACACTTCAGTATTCAGTAGTGTTATTTTAACATTATAAGCAGCACTGTTACATTTACATTTCAGTATTATTCGGTAGTGTTATTTTTTATTATTATAAACAGCAGTGTTACTTTTACACTTCAGTATTCTTCGGTAGTGTTATTTTAACATTATAAACAGCAGTGTTACTTTTACACTTCAGTATTATTCGGCAGTGTTATTTTAACATTATAAACAGCAGTGTTACTTTTACACTTCAGTATTCAGTAGTGTTATTTTTACATTATAAACAGCAGTGTTACTTTTACACTTCAGTATTCAGTAGTGTTATTTTAACATTATAAGCAGCACTGTTACATTTACATTTCAGTATTATTTGGTAGTGTTATTTTTTATTATTATAAACAGCAGTGTTACTTTTACACTTCAGTATTATTCGGTAGTGTTATTTTAACATTATAAACAGCAGTGTTACTTTTACACTTCAGTATTATTCGGTAGTGTTATTTTAACATTATAAACAGCAGTGTTACTTTTACACTTCAGTAGTGTTATTTTTACATTATAAACAGCAGTGTTACTTTTACACTTCAGTATTCAGTAGTGTTATTTTAACATTATAAGCAGCACTGTTACATTTACACTTCAGTATTATTCGGTAGTGTTATTTTTTATTATTATAAACAGCAGTGTTACTTTTACACTTCAGTATTCGGTAGTGTTATTTTAACATTATAAACAGCAGTGTTACTTTTACACTTCAGTATTATTCGGCAGTGTTATTTTAACATTATAAACAGCTGTGTTACTTTTACACTTCAGTATTATTCGGTAGTGTTATTTTAACATTATAAACAGCAGTGTTACTTTTACACTTCAGTATTATTCGGCAGTGTTATTTTAACATTATAAAACAGCAGTGTTACTTTTACACTTCAGTATTCAGTAGTGTTATTTTAACATTATAAACAGCAGTGTTACTTTTACACTTCAGTAGTATTCGGTAGTGTTATTTTAACATTATAAACAGCAGTGTTACTTTTACACTTCAGTATTCAGTAGTGTTATTTTAACAATATAAACAGCACTGTTACTTTTACACTTCAGTATTATTCGGTAGTGTTATTTTAACATTATAAAACAGCAGTGTTACTTTTACCTTTCAGTATTCGGTAGTGTTATTTTAACATTATAAACAGCAGTGTTACTTTTACACTTCAGTATTCGGTAGTGTTATTTTAACATTATAAACAGCAGTGTTACTTTTACACTTCAGTATTCGGTAGTGTTATTTTAACATTATAAACAGCACTGTTACTTTTACACTTCAGTATTCGGTAGTGTTATTTTAACATTATAAACAGCAGTGTTATTTTTACACTTCAGTATTATTCGGCAGTGTTATTTTAACATTATAAAACAGCAGTGTTACTTTTACACTTCAGTATTCAGTAGTGTTATTTTAACATTATAAACAGCAGTGTTACTTTTACACTTCAGTATTATTCGGTAGTGTTATTTTAACATTATAAACAGCAGTGTTACTTTTACACTTCAGTATTCAGTAGTGTTATTTTAACATTATAAACAGCACTGTTACTTTTACACTTCAGTATTATTCGGTAGTGTTATTTTAACATTATAAACAGCAGTGTTACTTTTACACTTCAGTATTATTCGGTAGTGTTATTTTAACATTATAAACAGCAGTGTTACTTTTACACTTCAGTATTCTTCGGTAGTGTTATTTTAACATTATAAACAGCACTGTTACTTTTACACTTCAGTATTCGGTAGTGTTATTTTAACATTATAAACAGCAGTGTTACTTTTACACTTCAGTAGTATTCGGTAGTGTTATTTTAACATTATAAACAGCAGTGTTACTTTTCCACTTCAGTATTCAGTAGTGTTATTTTAACAATATAAACAGCACTGTTACTTTTACACTTCAGTATTATTCGGTAGTGTTATTTTAACATTATAAAACAGCAGTGTTACTTTTACACTTCAGTATTCAGTAGTGTTATTTTAACATTATAAACAGCAGTGTTACTTTTACACTTCAGTATTCGGTAGTGTTATTTTAACATTATAAACAGCAGTGTTACTTTTACACTTCAGTATTCGGTAGTGTTATTTTAACATTATAAACAGCACTGTTACTTTTACACTTCAGTATTCGGTAGTGTTATTTTAACATTATAAACAGCAGTGTTATTTTTACACTTCAGTATTATTCGGCAGTGTTATTTTAACATTATAAACAGCAGTGTTACTTTTACACTTCAGTATTCAGTAGTGTTATTTTAACATTATAAACAGCACTGTTACTTTTACACTTCAGTATTATTCGGTAGTGTTATTTTAACATTATAAACAGCAGTGTTACTTTTACACTTCAGTATTATTCGGTAGTGTTATTTTAACATTATAAACAGCAGTGTTACTTTTACACTTCAGTATTCTTCGGTAGTGTTATTTTAACATTATAAACAGCACTGTTACTTTTACACTTCAGTATTCGGTAGTGTTATTTTAACATTATAAAACAGCAGTGTTACTTTTACACTTCAGTATTCAGTAGTGTTATTTTAACATTATAAACAGCAGTGTTACTTTTACACTTCAGTATTATTCGGTAGTGTTATTTTAACATTATAAACAGCACTGTTACTTTTACACTTCAGTATTCGGTAGTGTTATTTTAACATTATAAACAGCAGTGTTACTTTTACACTTCAGTATTATTCGGCAGTGTTATTTTAACATTATAAAACAGCAGTGTTACTTTTACACATCAGTATTCAGTAGTGTTATTTTAACATTATAAACAGCAGTGTTACTTTTACACTTCAGAATTATTCGGCAGTGTTATTTTAACATTATAAACAGCTGTGTTACTTTTACACTTCAGTATTATTCGGTAGTGTTATTTTAACATTATAAACAGCAGTGTTACTTTTACACTTCAGTATTATTCGGCAGTGTTATTTTAACATTATAAAACAGCAGTGTTACTTTTACACTTCAGTATTCAGTAGTGTTATTTTAACATTATAAACAGCAGTGTTACTTTTACACTTCAGTATTATTCGGTAGTGTTATTTTAACATTATAAACAGAAGTGTTACTTTTACACTTCAGTATTCAGTAGTGTTATTTTAACATTATAAACAGCACTGTTACTTTTACACTTCAGTATTATTCGGTAGTGTTATTTTAACATTATAAACAGCAGTGTTACTTTTACACTTCAGTATTCGGTAGTGTTATTTTAACATTATAAACAGCAGTGTTACTTTTACACTTCAGTATTATTCGGCAGTGTTATTTTAACATTATAAAACAGCAGTGTTACTTTTACACTTCAGTATTCAGTAGTGTTATTTTAACATTATAAACAGCACTGTTACTTTTACACTTCAGTATTCGGTAGTGTTATTTTAACATTATAAACAGCACTGTTACTTTTACACTTCAGTATTCGGCAGTGTTTTTTTAACATTATAAACAGCAGTGTTACTTTTACACTTCAGTATTCAGTAGTGTTATTTTAACATTATAAACAGCACTGTTACTTTTACACTTCAGTATTATTCGGTAGTGTTATTTTAACATTATAAACAGCAGTGTTACTTTTACACTTCAGTATTCGGTAGTGTTATTTTAACATTATAAAAAGCAGTGTTACTTTTACACTTCAGTATTCGGTAGTGTTATTTTAACATTATAAACAGCAGTGTTATTTTTACACTTCAGTATTATTCGGCAGTGTTATTTTAACATTATAAAACAGCAGTGTTACTTTTACACTTCAGTATTCAGTAGTGTTATTTTAACATTATAAACAGCAGTGTTACTTTTACACTTCAGTATTCAGTAGTGTTATTTTAACATTATAAACAGCAGTGTTACTTTTACACTTCAGTATTATTCGGTAGTGTTATTTTAACATTATAAACAGCAGTGTTACTTTTACACTTCAGTATTCTTACTTTTATAAACACTTCAGTATTCATTGTTATTTTAACATTATAAACAGCAGTAGTGTTATTTTAACATTATAAACAGCAGTGTTACTTTTACACTTCAGTATTTTGTTACACAGCACTGTTACACACTTCAGTATTCAGTAGTGTTATTTTAACATTATAAACAGCAGTGTTACTTTTACACTTCAGTATTTTACACTTCATTATAAAACAGTAGTGTTATTTTAACATTATAAAACAGCAGTGTTACTTTTACACTTCAGTATTATAAACAGCAGTGTTACTTTTACACTTCAGTATTCAGTAGTGTTATTTTAACATTATAAACAGCACTGTTACAGTAGTGTTATTTTAACATATTATATTTTAACATTATAAACAGCAGCAGTGTTACTTTTACACTTCAGTATTATTCAGTAGTGTTATTTTAACATTATAAACAGCAGTGTTACTTTTACACTTCAGTATTCAGTAGTGTTATTTTAACATTATAAACAGCACTGTTACTTTTATTCACATTATAAACAGTATTTTACACTTCAGTATTATTCGGTAGTGTTATTTTAACATTATAAACAGCACTGTTACTTTTACACTTCAGTATTACTTTTACACTTCAGTAGTGTTATTTTAACATTATAAACAGCAGTGTTACTTTTACACTTCAGTATTCAGTAGTGTTATTTTAACATTATAAACAGCAGTGTGTTACTTTTACACTTCAGTATTCGGTAGTGTTATTTTAACATTATAAACAGTGTTATTTTTCAGTATTAAGTGTTATTTTAACATTATAAACAGCAGTGTTACTTTTACACTTCAGTATTATTCGGTAGTGTTATTTTAACATTATAAACAGTTACTTTTACACTTCAGTATTAGTATTCAGTTATTTTTTTAACATTATAAACAGCAGTGTTACTTTTACACTTCAGTATTTATTTTAACATTATAAACAGCACTGTTAGCAGTGTTATTTTACACTTCAGTATTATTCGGTAGTGTTATTTTAACATTATAAACAGCAGTGTTACTTTTACATTATAAACATTATAAACAGCAGTGTTACTTTTACACTTCAGTATTCGGTAGTGTTATTTTAACATTATAAACAGCAGTGTTACTTTTACACTTCAGTATTATTCGGTAGTGTTATTTTAACATTATAAACAGCACTGTTACTTTTACACTTTAACACAGAGTCCTGTTAATATAATTGTATACCAGTGTGTGAGTATTGTATGCTGTCAGTTGGTGCTAACCCAATATGATCAACACGGAACCGGCTACATTTTGCAGACTGTTTCCTCCTCCCATTGTTTTTTACAGTAGGGAGTAAATACAGTAAGCACAACAAATGTGTAGTTCGAAAAGATAAGCGCTTGACCATCAAACTTTTACAGTTAGTAGTTTAGAAGATAATAAAAACACAATGGTGCATTATTTTGAGTTCTTTTAATAATTATCACATAAATTCAGGCACTTTGATGCAAAACATTTGGCGCATCTACCAGCTCTACCCGATTAGGATTTCACCAACACAAGTGTCAGATCGGCAATATTGAAGAGAAGGCGAAGACGGAGAGGTAGAACAGAGAGCGTTAGTATTTCGAACCATCTGAAGTACACCAGTCTGGCTGAGCATGAGAGCAGCGAGGCTGACAAACTCTGTTTCACCGACGTCAAGGGACTCGCTTAAAAGGGGCTGCTTCCCAAACGGAGAGCAGAGGCTGAACGCCCCCAAAGATTAACTTTCTCCTCTACCCCTTCTAGTCCCTTTACAGGAGACCCCCAACCCCCAAAGAGGGTCACGGTGACCCGTCAGATTGAGGTCAGCTAACCTCGGCCAAATAATTGGTAGAGGGGCTTCCGTTAAACAACGGCTGGCAATGGCGATACACATTGGAAGTTCACCAAAGCAGGGCCTGCGGAGTTTTCTGGGTAGGAAAAGAAGAACACAAATTACCAAGGGGAAAAAATCCTGTATGTTCGTTATGAATTTGTGGGCCCATAATTGTCTGAAATTCAGATTTTGCCCAGCCGTAGCTAATTTCGCAGAAGAAAAAATAAAGAAAAAAGAGGGCCAAGTGGCCGGGGAACAGTTCTTTCCACGGCACGGATGGTTCCAGCGGGGCTTCTGCACGGTTTGCTGCATCGGATCCGAACTGACAGGTGTATTGTTTCCCAAGGACCCAGAAGCTCGATTATCGCGAGGGGAAGAAGGCATAACGTTCCTTCTGAGGGGTCTGTAATTGACTTTGGTTCGGAGTAATGTTGCCGAGTGACTGCGTTAGGAAAACCCGCCCGAGTTCTGAGGCCCAGACTCGGCCGTAAACGGCTCGCTTAATCTGCCCCATTAGCCGGGCTTAATGAAAGTGGCAAATGAAGGAACTGGAGCCCTTAATCAAATAAGAGCGGGAAACTGTTTTATGTCTCTCATTAATGATGAATTCATTCAATGGGACATAAAATAATATTGCTTGTCTCATGATTAATTGACCCTGTCGTCTGAGAGAACTTTAATTAGCCATGCTATAAGGCCCAAATGTCAATGTGGAACAACTGTGCAGCGCAGACAGTCAACAGAGTTCTATATATTTCTCCCTTCCACTCCTACGCTTTTAGTTGCCTCATGACCATAGAGACGTGACAAATTATTAGGCGCCACTTGTTTTTGATGAGCATCCACAGAAGTTGCTTTAAAAAAAACTGGGGACATGGACCTCTGAGGAGATTCTTTTAATAGTAGTTAAAACGGATAAAACCCATAACGGCTTCTTTCCCATAGTGTGTCAACTGTGGGAGCAATGAACGGACTATATTTTTGTCCACATGTCAAATGAATCAGTAGGTCACAACACTGGCCAAGACATATATTTTATTTAGTCAATTAGCTATTGCCGGCCTTTCCTCCCTGCTGTAATGCGTTATAAACGTGTGCTGGATTCACATACAGTAGGCTTTGTTTCATGTGTCCGTGCTAGCAGACACCATTTATAAAAGCAACAATGGATCCGGACAAGGGCTCACCAAAGTCACAGGCAGGAGCAATAGTAAATCTCTGATCTTCATCTTGTTCACAGCCAAGAGTATAGTCATGGCTTTAACCTTTTTTATGGAGCAAGAAGTGCTTGTTGTTGACATTCCTCAACAGCCAAATAGGCAAGTGACTCCAAAGGTAAACAACTGTATGACACCCGAGACTAATCATTCTGTGGCATGGCTTCAAAACCATTTGCTGATGAGTCTGTAGTCATGGGGACTTTTCTGCAGTCTAGTAGTCACCTTAATGTCCAGTGAGAGTGAGTGAATAGCTGGAAAGGCTGGCTGAGCACTCGCTCTCTCTAAAAAATAACCATTAAACTTTCACCCTCTCCAAAAAAAAATCTGGGATATTGTATGTAATTTGCGTGTGTCAAAGAGCCGCTATTAAAATGCGGGAGACTCCCAGAACGTCTGGGAGAGTTGGGATGTGTGTGTTACTGAACAAAGCTAACTAGCTAGATGGTATAACTTCAGTAGCTAGCTTGCTTAGCTTTTTTAAGCATACTAAAAAGAACAACTGTAATAAATATGTTGTCTCTGGAATAGCTAATTTCTATCATAATACGAAGAAGCTGACAGAAGTCAGGGAAGGAGGCAACTGCTCTCTAAAAACCCAGGTTAGCCAGAAGGTCACGAACTCAGAAACAGTACCTAGCTTGCTTATGCTAGAACCTATTCAACGATACATTTGCAACACTGGATAGTACCATCTCTAACCCTTTTTGTTTGATGTGTAGTTTGACTGGCTTGACTAGCATTAGTTGCTAGCTAGCTACTGTTGGACACATTTGACTAGCATTAGTTGCTAGCTATCTACTGTTGGACACATTTGACTAGCATTAGATTGCTAGCTATCTACTGTTGGACACATTTGGCTGGCATTAGATTGCTAGCTAGCTACTGTTGGACACATTTGGCTGGCATTAGATTGCTAGCTATCTACTGTTGGACACATTTGGCTGGCATTAGATTGCTAGCTAGCTACTGTTGGACACATTTGGCTGGCATTAGATTGCTAGTTAGCTACTGTTGGACACATTTGACTGGCATTAGATTGCTAGCTAGCTACTGTTGGACACATTTGGCTGGCATTAGATTGCTAGCTATCTACTGTTGGACACATTTGACTGGCAGTAGATTGCTAGCTATCTACTGTTGGACACATTTGACTGGCATTAGATTGCTAGCTATCTACTGTTGGACACATTTGGCTAGCATTAGATTGCTAGCTATCTACTGTTGGACACATTTGGCTAGCATTAGATTGCTAGTTAGCTACTCTTGGACACATTTGGCTGGCATTAGATTGCTAGCTAGCTACTGTTGGACACATTTGGCTGGCATTAGATTGCTAGCTATCTACTGTTGGACACATTTGACTAGCATTAGATTGCTAGTTAGCTACTCTTGGACACATTTGGCTGGCATTAGATTGCTAGCTAGCTACTGTTGGACACATTTGGCTGGCATTAGATTGCTAGCTATCTACTGTTGGACACATTTGGCTGGCATTAGATTGCTAGTTAGCTACTCTTGGACACATTTGACTGGCATTAGATTGCTAGCTATCTACTGTTGGACACATTTGACTAGCATTAGATTGCTAGTTAGCTACTCTTGGACACATTTGGCTGGCATTAGATTGCTAGCTAGCTACTGTTGGACACATTTGGCTGGCATTAGATTGCTAGCTATCTACTGTTGGACACATTTGGCTGGCATTAGATTGCTAGTTAGCTACTCTTGGACACATTTGACTGGCATTAGATTGCTAGCTAGCTACTGTTGGACACATTTGGCTGGCATTAGATTGCTAGTTAGCTACTCTTGGACACATTTGACTGGCATTAGATTGCTAGCTAGCTACTGTTGGACACATTTGGCTGGCATTAGTTGCTAGCTATCTACTGTTGGACACATTTGACTAGCATTAGATTGCTAGTTAGCTACTCTTGGACACATTTGGCTGGCATTAGATTGCTAGCTAGCTACTGTTGGACACATTTGGCTGGCATTAGATTGCTAGCTAGCTACTGTTGGACACATTTGATTGGCATTAGATTGCTAGTTAGCTACTCTTGGACACATTTGACTGGCATTAGATTGCTAGCTAGCTACTCTTGGACACATTTGACTGGCATTAGATTGCTAGCTAGCTACAGTTGGACACATTTTTCCTGCTTGTTTACACAAGAAATGCTGCACGCCGGTCCACAAAACACCACCGCTAGATGCAAAATGATACTATAAACTTGCCGACATTAGGTAATGGGTTATTGGCCAATATATTGTGACTAAGAACTATGTTTAGTTCTGCATTAGTTGCTATTATTATACATGGGGTAACAAAGCAATTTTAATAGTAAAACGAAATGTTTCTTCATAGGCCTACCTGTGCTATGCAGTCCACATACACCACTAAGCATTCAGAGCTCAAATCACCCAGTTGGCTTGACCAAAAGAAAAACTGAAATTACTGCAAGTGCATTTGTTTGGTTTTCTGAAGGTGACTGGTTAACATTAGAGCAAGCATTCAAAACGCAAAGTATTCACCGGCTTGTAATTGTACCCCAACCCAAAGTAAGAGGAGTTCAGTGTATAAACAGCTCAGGGCTCCTTTATAGTGAGGGCACATCAGACACATCACTAGACTAGTTCTTCTCCTTAAAGTAACCGGTATCTTGAGGTATCCTGATTGTAGCTGCGTACATAGTCTTACTGATGCCACAAACCCTTGATACAGTGTATGTATGCGGCATTGATATGCTTACAGTGTTCCCTCCTGGGTTCTGCAATGGGTCCTTTGGCATGAGGTCACATGTAATGCCACTGTCCCTCCACGCCCAGACCCACGCCCATCACACCCATCGGCCCTATGGAAAGGAAAGGGTATTAACAGTATTAATTAATTAGACCGTGGCAAGGATGGAGTGGGGAAAAAACAACAGATTTGTGTATATGAAGATTCAGGTCAGTGAGATGAGGCCCATCTTGCAGTGTGACCAATCACACCTGGCCTAGAAAAGACGGGGTGGATGTAAAATTAAGACGGTGACACTTAGGGTGGTGTCGGGGGTGGGGGGTTAGGCTGTACACTGAAGCAGTCAGGGCTGCAGTGTTTGTCAGGCGACTTGATAGCATGCCCGCGTGTGTGTGTGTGTGTGTGTCTGGGCCGCAGGAGTTTGGAGATAAGGGCGTTTACCAGGTGGTCTGATTCCCATGTGTGTCTGGCCGTCCATGACGAAGCCTCCCATTGGTTGACCATCTGGGGTGTAGGGCCCTCCTCCAGTCACTGGTGAAGATGCACAGGCCAGGACAGAAGGAGATGCTAATTAAAAGCTTGGATATGTTTTAATTACCGGTGCACCCCTTACCCACAATGCCCGGCTCTGCTGGTCTGTCCTCATTAGTGTTACTCTATTGTCCTCATATGACAAAATGTTTCCAGATTATTTGGAAGGCAATTATCTTGATCAAATGTCTATATTACTAACAAAACATAGCGGTTTGTGTGTATTGGCGATGGTTAATATCAAGTTGTCCTTAAGGTATAGAATCTTTAATGACATAACAAATAATGCTATAAAAAAACGAGGGCAGTTCCTCCTGTCAGGGAGCAACTTAAATATGTACATGATCCTGGGACTGTTACCACTGTACCACAACACTGTACCACTGTACCACAACACTGTACCACACCACTGTACCACTGTGCCACAACACTGTACCACTGTACAACAACACTGTACCACAACACTGTACCACTGTGCCACAACACTGTACCACTGTGCCACAACACTGTACCACTGTACCACTGTACCACTGTGCCACAACACTGTATCACTGTACAACAACACTGTACCACAACACTGTACCACTGTCCCACAACACTGTACGACTGTACCACTGTGCCACAACACTGTACCACTGTACCACAACACTGTACCACTGTACCATAACACTGTACCACGACACTGTACCACTGTACCACTGTACCATAACACTGTACCACAACACTGTACCACTGTACCACTGTACCACTGTAGAACTGTACCACACCACTGTACCACAACACTGTACCACTGTACAACAACACTGTACCACAACACTGTACCACTGTACCACAACACTGTACCACAACACTGTACCACTGTACCACATCACTGTACCACACCACTATACCGCTGTACCACAACTAGTGCTGCAACTAACGATTATTTTTATAATCGATTAATCTGTCGATTATTTTTTCGATGAATCGATGAATCGGATAAAAACTAAAAAGCATTAATATGCAACCCTTTACTGAAAAACAGAACTGACAGTGCAATTCACAGTGCAAAAAATGTTCAGAAAGTGCACAAACAGGTTGCTCCTTGAACATCCCTGAGCTAATTAATAATAAAAAGTGCACTGCAATGTTTATTTTTATTAAGGACCTAACCTGTCAAAACAATAAATAATTTATAAAAATAAAGAAAAATACAATTCAGAAAACTTAAAATTATTTGTTTGAACCTCAGAACTTATTCTCTACACTCACAGACGTCCATAGTCACCAAACTCTCACTCACAGACGCACACACAAACTCTCCCATTCAAGGACTCCAACGTGTCTCCGTTTAAGGTGCGGTATCATCACCGTGGTGCTCCCGTGCCATGCCATGTCGCTTTTGCATATCTTGCAATTAACACACTTTTTTGTATGTATTTACTTGCTCACACACCTTGGATGACTTCGGTCGAACTGATTTTGCCGACTCCGCAATCAAAACAACGTTACAGCTCCGCACCGCACTCAACTCAATTGCTTTTATCTCCGCGACTGAGTGGCGTGTCGATAATGAAATTCGTTGCAAACTTTTATTGATTTTATCGATTCGTTGTTGCAGCCCTAACCACAACACTGTACCACAACACTGTACCACTGTACCACATCACTGTGCCACACCACTGTATCACTGTACACAACTAATTTTTGATGACCACAGATTACATACTGTTCTGGCAACACGACAGCAATTGCCCAGAATTACACAGTGGCACTATAAACAGCAGATAAGTAACATAAAACGATATTTAGACACTTTACCGCGATCACTGTACATCATAATGGAACTACTTTCCCATCAGGATACTATTGAATCCATCCACCACCGCTTATGGAACGATTACTGGCAAAGGAAGGATAAGGCAGAGTGTGCTGTGATTTGTCTCTCTCATATCATACAAAGCATAAGCATCATCAGTTAGAGAAGCTGGTTCTGGTTACATGAGTCAGACCAACAATTCAAGCTTCTCTGTTTGTTTCCCTTATGCACCCCCTCCCCCCTAACCCTAACCTTAACCTACCCTAACCCTGATCACAAAGTGCTTTGGATAAAAGTGCTATATAAAAAAAGCGCAGCATCACAGGCCATACAATTTACAACAGTTCCAAAACAAGACATGTAAAGGCTTGTAAATATAGTACTTCTCGCCTATTTTTTTATATGTGCAATTAAAACATTATTCTGAAACAATAAAGGTACATTTCTGAAACAGCAAGCAACAACTGGTCACATTTTGACTGCAGATTCACAGGCTCCATATTTGTTTATTATCCAAGGTCAAACTTTTAACGGACAGGCCAGTCAAAGTGATTAGCATCTTTGTCTGGACTAATCCGGTAGCTTTTAGAGGCCATTCACAGCCGGAGTTAAGTCCGTCCGTTCACTTAACCACATTGAACACCAGGAGGGCCCGGCAAGAGTGGAAGGGGCCCGGCAAGAGTGGAAGGGGCCCAGCAAGAGTGGGAGGGGCCCAGCAAGAGTGGGAGGGGCCCGGTAAGAGTGGGAGTGGCCCAGCAAGAGTGCATCTTTGTCTGGACTAATCCAGTAGCTTTTAGAGGCCATTCACAGCCGGAGTTAAGTCAGTCCGTTCACTTAACCACATTGAACACCAGGAGGGCCCGGCAAGAGTGGAAGGGGCCCGCCAAGAGTGGGAGGGGCCCGGTAAGAGTGGGAGGGCCCCGGCAAGAGTGGGAGGGGCACGGTAAGCGTGGGAGGGGCCCATCAAGAGTGGGAGGGGCCCAGTAAGAGTGGGAGGGGCCAGGTAAGAGTCGAAGGGGCCCAGTAAGAGTGGGAGGGGCCCAGTAAGAGTGGGAGGGGCCCAGTAAGAGTAGGAGGGGCCAGGTAAGAGTGGAAGGGGCCCAGCAAGAGTGGGAGGGGCCCGGCAAGAGTGGGAGGGGCCATGTGAGAGTGGGAGGAGAAGGGCAACAACTTAAGTGTTTCCGGTTTTTTGTTTGATGGTTTTTAAATTAAAAACAGGTACATTTAAAATTACCTTTTTGATACTTTGGATGAAATTGAATGACTTTTTATTGAAATCATGATACATTTGTACATACTGATCTATTTTTCCTTTTTAAAAAAGCCCATCTTGACAATTGTTTATTTAAAAAAGAGAATTGATGATATTCCTACTATGCTCAACTGTTTTCAACTGAAACAATTTCAGAGCTTGAATATAAACAAAATGAGAAAAGACTTGCCTGCTCTGTTGGACTGGTCGATCATGGGTTGTACTATTCTCCGTCTCGCATTAATGAACCTGAAAGAGTGAGATAGAGAGAGAGAGAGAGAGAGAGAGAGAGGAGGTAGAGAGAGAGAGAGAGAGAAAGAGAGAAGGAGGAGGGGGAGAGAGAGAGAAGAGGAGGTAGAGAGAGAGAGAGAGGAGGTGGAGGTAGAGGAGGTAGAAGAGGAGAGAAGACAGCAACATGTTATAAATGAGGTCTGGCCAGCAGCATATGATTTCAATGTACTGTTTCAGGACGACAGAGAAAAAACATTCATTCACTTTGGCGTTGTGAGGACAAAAAAATCGCCTCTCTGTCTGCAATGGTTGCTTGATGCTTTCCAGGCATCTGGTCTACACTTTACTAAAGGGAACATGGAAACCTCTTGATGCTTTCCAGACATCTGGTCTACAATTTACTAAAGGGAACATGGAAACCTCTTGATGCTTACCAGGCATCTGGTCTACACTTTACTAAAGGGAACATGGAAACCTCTTGATGCTTTCCAGGCATCTGGTCTACACTTTACTAAAGGGAACATGGAAACCTCTTGATGCGTTCCAGGCATCTGGTCTACACTTTACTAAAGGGATCATGGAAACCTCTTGATGCGTTCCAGGCATCTGGTCTACACTTTACTAAAGGGAACATGGAAACCTCTTGATGCTTTCCAGGCATCTGGTCTACACTTTACTAAAGGGAACATGGAAACCTCTTGATGCGTTCCAGGCATCTGGTCTACACTTTACTAAAGGCATCCTGGAAACCTCTTGATGCTTTCCAGGCATCTGGTCTACACTTTACTAAAGGGATCATGGAAACCTCTTGATGCTTTCCAGGCATCTGGTCTACACTTTACTAAAGGGAACATGGAAACCTCTTGATGCTTTCCAGGCATCTGGTCTACACTTTACTAAAGGGAACATGGAAACCTCTTGATGCTTTCCAGGCATCTGGTCTACACTTTACTAAAGGGAACATGGAAACCACTTGATGCTTACCAGGCATCTGGTCTACACTTTACTAAAGGGATTATGGAAACCTCTTGATGCGTTCCAGGCATCTGGTCTACACTTTACTAAAGGCATCCTGGAAACCTCTTGATGCGTTCCAGGCATCTGGTCTACACTTTACTAAAGGCATCCTGGAAACCTCTTGATGCATTCCAGGCATCTGGTCTACACTTTACTAAAGGCATCCTGGAAACCTCTTGATGCGTTCCAGGCATCTGGTCTACACTTTACTAAAGGGATCATGGAAACCTCTTGATGCTTTCCAGGCATCTGGTCTACACTTTACTAAAGGGAACATGGAAACCTCTTGATGCGTTCCAGGCATCTGGTCTACACTTTACTAAAGGGAACATGGAAACCTCTTGATGCGTTCCAGGCATCTGGTCTACACTTTACTAAAGGCATCATGGAAACCTCTTGATGCTTTCCAGGCATCTGGTCTACACTTTACTAAAGGGAACATGGAAACCTCTTGATGCGTTCCAGGCATCTGGTCTACACTTTACTAAAGGGAACATGGAAACCTCTTGATGCGTTCCAGGCATCTGGTCTACACTTTACTAAAGGGAACATGGAAACCTCTTGATGCTTTCCAGGCATCTGGTCTACACTTTACTAAAGGGAACATGGAAACCTCTTGATGCGTTCCAGGCATCTGGTCTACACTTCACTAAAGGGAACATGGAAACCTCTTGATGCGTTCCAGGCATCTGGTCTACACTTTACTAAAGGGAACATGGAAACCTCTTGATGCGTTCCAGGCATCTGGTCTACACTTTACTAAAGGCATCCTGGAAACCTCTTGATGCTTTCCAGGCATCTGGTCTACACTTTACTAAAGGGATCATGGAAACCTCTTGATGCGTTCCAGGCATCTGGTCTACACTTTACTAAAGGGAACATGGAAACCTCTTGATGCTTTCCAGGCATCTGGTCTACACTTTACTAAAGGGAACATGGAAACCTCTTGATGCGTTCCAGGCATCTGGTCTACACTTTACTAAAGGCATCCTGGAAACCTCTTGATGCTTTCCAGGCATCTGGTCTACACTTTACTAAAGGGATCATGGAAACCTCTTGATGCTTTCCAGGCATCTGGTCTACACTTTACTAAAGGGAACATGGAAACCTCTTGATGCGTTCCAGGCATCTGGTCTACACTTTACTCTAAGGAAACTTGGAAACATTAACTTCTCAAATGTTTTGACACCAAAAACCTTCACATTTTCATAGCAAATGGACATTGTTGGTGCAAATATGTGTATAATATAAACTTTGTATACAGCTTCTAAAAGTGTTTTAGTGTTGTTGTTTTTTTAGGTCCAATGCATTTAATGTCACTGAAGAAATGTAAAGAAAAGACAACAAGCAGTGTTAGTAGAATGTTGATGTCCTGTACCTGGTACTTTTCTGAGTACCATCCCTTAGCACACACCAGGTTACGCCTAAATCAGTCGTCAGTAGAATAGCCCAGTTCTATTACAGAACGACTGTTTGAAAAGATACATTCATGCACGTCCGCTTGTGATGCTGGTATGCATGACCCCCGACCTTTGACCCAGGGCGGCCTTGTGACCTGGCGCCCTCGGCAGAAGAGCACTCTGGTCTTGCTCAGGCTAAAGCTTTGTGAACCCTCCCCGTGACCCCTGCCGACCCCGGGGAGTGAAAGCTCACTGGTTCCCACTTGATTTATGTCCTCCTGTCTTTTTACCCCTGGCGGGATGGTTCCATTTCATCTTTTCTCCAAAGAAAAAAAAGAGAAAAGGGGAGGAACTGGGTTTCCTTTTCAGGGAAACAAAAGCCACACCACCACCTCCTTTCAACAGGGTCAGAAAAATGCAGAGGGGAGGGGGGGGTGAGTTTGAGAGGAAGATCCTGGGGAAGAGAGGAGGCAGGAGGAGTCAAACTACGAGCCTGTTTTGAGCCAGTATGCGTATCGACGCAGTTGTGCGTCTCTAAAGGCCCAATGAGGCCAATGAGGGAGGAGGGTCAAAAATATTTGGAGGGTCAAAATATGTGGAGGGTCAAAAAAATGTGGAGGGTCAAAATATGTGGAGGGTCAAAAAAATGTGGAGGGTCAATATATGTGGAGGGTCAAAATATATGGAGGATCAAAAATATGTGGAGTGTCAAAATATGTGTAGGGTCAACATATGTGGAGGGTCAAAATATGTGGAGGGTCAAAAATATGAGGAGGGACAAAATATGTGGTGTCAAAAATATGTGGAGGGTCAAAATATGTGGAGGGTCAAAATATGTGGTGTCAAAAATATGTGGAGGGTCAAAATATGTGGTGTCAAATATGTGTGGAGGGTCAAAAATATGTGGAGGGTCAAAATACGTGGAGGGTCAAAATATGAAAATACCTCCAAATATGAAGGAGAACCAGTTACCTTCCTATCAGCGCTGCCACAAAACCCACAAATCCTTGATGATACTGTGACGAATGGTGGCGGGGATCCCAAAGGGGGGAGGTGTAACTCGTGTTCAGGGTCTCAAAGGAGAGAAAGGTGGAGGGGAGGAGAAGCTGTGGGGCGCTCCTTTGGAACAGAGTTGGAGGAGGCGCGTTTGTATGAGAGCCCGAGCGCTGCTGGCTCCGCCCGTTAATCGGCCAAAGGGAGGCGGAGTAGAGAGCCATGTGGCGCTGTCTGGAAGCATCCCTCCATCGGAGAGTTAAAGTTTCACCTCTGCGCGAACCCGTTGCACCATGGGACTGCGTTTATGGCCCCTGCTTCAGCCCCACCGGACCCCCCGCTCCCCAAGTCACAATGGGCACGACTATCCATCGCTCTCGCTCCCAGATGAGGCCTATTCTACAGACCAGACACTGCATAAAGACCCAGTGGTTTCCCCAAAACAAACTTGTACCCTTAGAAATGTAGCCAAGTAGGAGAAGCGCCTCCCTGAAAACATCGAGAACAAGGTCCAGCAAACAGGTTTGGCGTCTGATCCATGTCAATATCAGTCAACATATGCATCGAACAACAAGCTGTAAGTTCTACTTCCTGGATAGTTATAAACCCCAATCCTCACCCTGAGTGAACGCAATAAAGCGACGGAAATAATGATCAGTGGTGAAAGTGGCAGCCCCTTTTCTTTAAAGAATTGCCCCCAGTGAAGAACATGTAGAAATATATGCTCCACTAGCTAATTTGGTGTGGTGGCATCTGTTCCTGTCCACAGACGCACACCTCTCCTGTGAGGATTAAAACAAACGAGCGCTCCCCTCCAGATTGGGCTCCCCTGGTCGTAAAATGGCCCCTAAACCCCGCCTCCCCAAGTGTCATTCTCAGGTCAGCCTACAACACCCCCTCCTCCCCCACTCCCCTGCCACCGACTCTCTCACTTGCACGCCCACCCCATGGGTGTGTTTATATAAACCCGTCCAGCTGTTTGCTGTGAAAACGCCATTTACACCGATGCCTCGCCCCCGACGCCTCCCCCCCCCGACCCCCTCCATCGACGCCTCCCCCCGACGCCTCCCCCCCTGCACGCACACACTTCCTACCCTGTCCTTTCTCCCTCTCCACCGCTCTCTCTCGCTTTTTGTCTTTCTCCCCTCACCCTTTCTCACCCACTCCCACCCTTACTCTCCTCTCTTCACTCCCTTGACAACCACACCATTTCTCACCTGTTCCATTCCGCACATGTGTTGAGGGGAACAAGAGTGCTTCCGCAACCTTCCCTTTGTACTGCACTCACATTCCTGTCTGACTGACCATACTGCACTCACATTGCTGTATGACTGACCGTACTGCATTCACATTGCTGTATGACTGACCGTACTGCACTCACATTGCTGTATGACTGACCGTACTGCACCCACATTGCTGTATGACTGACCGTACTGCACTCACATTCCTGTATGACTGACCGTACTGCACTCACATTGCTGTATGACTGACCATACTGCACTCACATTGCTGTATGACTGACTGCACTCACAGTGCTGTATGACTGACTGCACTCACATTCCTGTATGACTGACCATACTGCACTCACATAGCTGTATGACTGACCGTACTGCATTCACATTGCTGTATGACTGACCGTACTGCACTCACATTGCTGTATGACTGACCGTACTGCACTCACATTGCTGTATGACTGACCGTACTGCACTCACATTGCTGTATGACAGACCGTACTGCACTCACATTGCTGTATGACTGACCGTACAGCACTCACATTGCTGTATGACTGACCGTACTGCACTCACATTGCTGTGTGACTGACCGTACTGCACTCACATTGCTGTATGACTGACTGCACTCACATTCCTGTATGACTGACCATACTGCACTCACATTGCTGTATGACTGACCGTACTGCACTCACATTGCTGTATGACAGACCGTACTGCACTCACATTGCTGTATGACTGACCGTACAGCACTCACATTGCTGTATGACTGACCGTACTGCACTCACATTCGTGTATGACTGACCGTACAGCACTCACATTGCTGTATGACTGACCGTACTGCACTCACATTGCTGTATGACTGACCGTAATGCACTCACATTGCTGTATGACTGACCGTACTGCAATCACATTCCTGTATGACTGACCGTACTGCACTCACATTGCTGTATGACTGACCGTACTGCACTCACATTGCTGTATGACTGACCGTACTGCACTCACATTGCTGTATGACTGACCGTACAGCACTCACATTGCTGTATGACTGACCGTACTGCACTCACATTGCTGTATGACTGACTGCACTCACATTGCTGTATGACTGACCGTACTCACATTCCTGTGTGTTCTAACTCCCACTACTGTATGGCTGTACCTGGAATAAGTGGTCTGTGTTTACCTGTGTGTTCTAACTCCCACTACTGTATGGCTGTACCTGGAATAAGTGGTCTGTGTTTACCTGTGTGTTCTAACTCCCACTACTGTATGGCTGTACCTGGAATAAGTGGTCTGTGTTTACGTGTGTGTTCTAACTCCCACTACTGTATGACTGTACCTGGAATAAGTGGTCTGTGTTTACGTGTGTGTTCCAACTCCCACTACTGTATGACTGTACCTGGAATAAGTGGTCTGTGTTACGTGTGTGTTCTAACTCCCACTACTGTATGACTGTACCTGGATCGTTAACACAGGGTGCGATCAAAAGGAGTGTGTACGAGCTTGAACACAGGTCCACATGCATAAACATGCACATGTGTGTTCAGTCCGGGCACATTTGTGCATCTGTGCGGGATTCAATGGTTGGTGCTCTTAGTGAGGGGGACATTTGCAAGCCCTCGTGCATCAAGCTGTGTTGTAGAACAGCGGGGGGCCATTACTTCATCCCTTAACCCCTATGACACCCCACCCCCCAAACCCCTCGGTAGGCACCTCTCGCCAAACTCAGTGGAGAATTTACATGAACTAAACTGTGAATCCACCACAGCCCAACAACAGACCCCCCCCCCCCTTATATTACACACACATTCACAATCACAGACACAAACACACGGCCCTAAATAACAACAGCCATAATAACAAAAGCCATAATAAAAAAATCCATAAATATCAACAGCCATAAATAACAACATCCATAAAAAGAGCAGCCAAAATAACAACAGCAATAGATAACAACAGCTTTAATAACAACAGCCATAATAACAGCAGCCAAAATAACAACAGCAATAAATAACAACAGCTTTAATAACAACAGCCATAATAACAACAGCCATAAATAACAACAGCCATAATAACAGCAGCCAAAATAACAACAGCCATAAATAACAACAGCCATAATAACAACAGCCATAACAACAACAGCCATAATAACAACAGCCATAATAACAACAGCCATAATAACAACATCCATAATAACAACAATAAACAACAGCCATAATAACAACATCCATAAAAACAACATCCATAATAACAACATCCATAATAACAACAGCCATAACAACAACAACCATAAATAACAACAGCCATAACAACAACATCCATAATAACAACAGCCATAATAACAACAGCCATAATAACAACAGCCATAATAACAACAGCCATAATAACAACAGCCATAATAACAACAGCCATAATAACAACAGCCATAATAACAACAGCCATAATAACAACAGCCATAAATAACAACAGCCATAATAACAACATCCATAATAACAACATCCATAATAACAACATCCATAATAACAACCATAATAACAGCCATAATAACAACATCCATAATAACAACATCCATAATAATAAATAACAAGCAACAACATCCATAATAACAACATCCATAATAACAACATCCATAATAACAACCATAATAACAACATAAATAACAACATCCAAACAACAACAGCCATAAATAACAACAGCCATAACAACAACATCCATAATAACAACATCCATAATAACAACAGCCATAATAACAACAGCCATAATAACAACAGCCATAATAACAACATCCATAATAACAACATCCATAATAACAACAGCCATAATAACAACAGCCATAATAACAACATCCATAATAACATCCATAATAACAACAGCCATAATAACAACATCCATAATAACAACAGCCATAATAACAACATCCATAATAACAACATCCATAACAACAACAGCCATAATAACAACATCCATAATAACAACAGCCATAATAACAACAGCCATAATAACAACATCCATAATAACAACATCCATAATAACAACATCCATAATAACAACAGCCATAATAACAACAGCCATAATAACAACATCCATAACTAGATAGCGTACAATTTCTGCTGAAATTGTGATGATGTGTGCTTGCGGCCACCCGTAGTCGACTGTGTACTGATATCAACTGCCAGACTGAGGTGACACTGCTGCTGCTGCGCCATAGTATGCAATGTGTTAAACCTATCAGTCATTACTCATGAATACACACTACTGCTGCAAGCACCATAGTATGTGATGTGTTAAACCTATCAGTCAATACTCATGAATACACACTGCTGCTGCATGCACAATAGTATACAATGTGTTAAACCTGTCAGTCATTACTCATGAATACACACTACTGCTGCAAGCACCATAGTATACAATGGGTTAAACCTATCAGGCATTACTCATGAATACACACTGCTGCTATATGCACCATAGTATGTAATGTGTTAAACCTATCAGTCATTACTCATGAATACACACTACTGCACCATAGTATACAATGTGTTAAACCTATCAGTCATTACTCATTACTACAGTAGTAGCTAACGCTAGCTAGCGCGCTAACGCTAGCTAACATGCTAACGATAGCTAGCGCGCTAACGCTAGCTAACATGCTAACGTGTAAACAGAGACCCAGAGAAAGAAGTTACCCATCCATTCATTGCTGCAGGCTGTCTGAATGTATGCATAAACTTACAGTTGTAGCTAACGCTAGCTAGCGAGCTAACATGCTAACGATAGCTAGCGCGCTAACGCTAGCTAACATGCTAACGTGTAAACAGAGACCCAGAGAAAGAAGTTACCCATCCATTCATTGCTGCAGGCTGTCTGAATGTATGCATAAACTTACAGTAGTAGCTAACGCTAGCTAGCGAGCTAACGCTAGCTAACATGCTAACGATAGCTAGCGCGCTAACGCTAGCTAACATGCTAACGTGTAAACAGAGACCCAGAGAAAGAACTTACCCATTCATTCATTAATTAATTCTTTCTTTGCTGCAGGATATGTCTGTGGCTGTTGATTGCAGTGTCTGTGGCTGTGGCTGTTGCCTGCCAGCCATGCCTTTGTCAGGAGGACCAGCTGTTCTCATCGATATCAGAGCGCGCTGCCTCCTCCCCCCCACCCCTTCCAGAATGTTCCTACTATTTAGCCAATCAACAACCAGAAAATGCTGCTTCACTGTCTATCGTTTCAAAAGATTCAGACATGGTCGTATACTTTTAGCTCTACTAACCAGAGTTTTACTCACACAGTTTAAACAATTACATCATGAGAATCCTAAGAACCAGGCGGACATTTTGATGTATAACATGTATCTGTAACCCCAGAAATGTAGGCGCTATCACAATTTACAAACGAACAAAAAAACACCAAAAATCGCTTTCAAATTAGAGTGGAGAAAATCACCGTTTCTATGGATGTCTATGGGGAGGCGCAAGTTGGAAACAAAAGGACATAACGAAATAAATATATATGTTACAGCTTATATTTGAACATTTTGAGTGACAGCACAAATAGATGAACGTTTTGATATGCCATTTGTGTGTAAAGAGTTGAAGCTCAGGCAGCAGTAGCAGTTTACAAATGTTCTCTACATTTTCTGCTGAATGGGCTCTCACACTCTAGTTTTGAAGATTCCGTCAATGTATTTCAATGGGGATTAATTAGCGACATTATCGTTAATATTTCGTAAACTACATAACGAAACTTTCTACAAAACAATAGCAACTAAATAGGTTTCCGGACGCACATTTTGACAATTTTTTGTCTATCTACTGCAAAAACTGTGGGAGGAGTAGGGGTGGTCAAAATTTGATATAATAATAATAATAATAATAATATATATGTGAGATTACAATATGTGTCCTTGACCATAGTCAAGCACACATAATAACAACAGCCATAACAACAACAGCCATAATAACAACATCCATAATAACAACACTGTAATACCAATGTGGCCTAAATAACAGCAGCAGAAGTCTGTCATCTCCATAACAGGGGACAACATTTTCTGTCAAAATGTTTTTCACTTGAATGCATTTCAAAGCCCTTTTCACATAACCAGTTGTCACAAAGTGCTGACGCCTCCTCCTTCACACCTCTGTGGCTTTATTCCAGAATGAGCTTGCATCAGTTCCCTGCCTCACCCTCCCTCCCCTCACCTCAGATCCTTTCCCTGCCTCACCCTCCCTCCCCTAACCTCAGATCCTTTCCCTGCCTCACCCTCCCTCCCCTCACCTCAGATCATTTCCCTGCCTCACCCTCCCTCCCCTCACCTCAGATCCTTTCCCTGCCTCACCCTCCCCTCACCTCAGATCCTTTCCCTGCCTCACCCTCCCTCCCCTCACCTCAGATCCTTTCCCTGCCTCACCCTCCCCTCACCTCAGATCCTTTCCCTGCCTCACCCTCCCTCCCCTCACCTCAGATCCTTTCCCTGCCTCACCCTCCCTCCCTCACCTCAGATCCTTTCCCTGCCTCACTCTCCCTCCCCTCACCTCAGATCCTTTCCCTGCCTCACCCTCCCTCCCCTCACCTCAGATCCTTTCCCTGCCTCACCCTCCCTCCCCTCACCTCAGATCCTTTCCCTGCCTCACCCTCCCTCCCCTCACCTCAGATCCTTTCCCTGCCTCACCCTCCCTCCCCACACCTCAGATCTCTTCCCTGCCTCACCCTCCCTCCCCTCACCTCAGATCAGTTCCCTGCCTCACCCTCCCTCCCTCCCTCCCCTCACCTCAGATCCTTTCCCTGCCTCACCCTCCCTCCCTCCCCTCACCTCAGATCCTTTCCCTGCCTCACCCTCCCTCCCCACACCTCAGATCTCTTCCCTGCCTCACCCTCCCTCCCCTCACCTCAGATCAGTTCCCTGCCTCACCCTCCCTCCCTCCCTCCCTCCCCTCACCTCAGATCCTTTCCCTGCCTCACCCTCCCTCCCTCCCCACACCTCAGATCCTTTCCCTGCCTCACCCTCCCTCCCCTCACCTCAGATCCTTTCCCTGCCTCACCCTCCCTCCCCTCACCTCAGATCCTTTCCCTGCCTCACCCTCCCCTCACCTCAGATCCTTTCCCTGCCTCACCCTCCCTCCCCTCACCTCAGATCCTTTCCCTGCCTCACTCTCCCTCCCCTCACCTCAGATCCTTTCCCTGCCTCACCCTCCCTCCCCTCACCTCAGATCCTTTCCCTGCCTCACCCTCCCTCCCCACACCTCAGATCTCTTCCCTGCCTCACCCTCCCTCCCCTCACCTCAGATCCTTTCCCTGCCTCACCCTCCCTCCCCTCACCTCAGATCCTTTCCCTGCCTCACCCTCCCTCCCCTCACCTCAGATCCTTTCCCTGCCTCACCCTCCCTCCCTCACCTCAGATCCTTTCCCTGCCTCACCCTCCCTCCCCTCACCTCAGATCCTTTCCCTGCCTCACCCTCCCTCCCCTCACCTCAGATCCTTTCCCTGCCTCACCCTCCCTCCCTCCCCTCACCTCAGATCCTTTCCCTGCCTCACCCTCCCTCCCTCCCCTCACCTCAGATCTCTTCCCTGCCTCACCCTCCCTCCCCACACCTCAGATCTCTTCCCTGCCTCACCCTCCCTCCCCTCACCTCAGATCCTTTCCCTGCCTCACCCTCCCTCCCCTCACCTCAGATCCTTTCCCTGCCTCACCCTCCCTCCCCTCACCTCAGATCATTTCCCTGCCTCACCCTCCCTCCCCACACCTCAGATAGCTTTGGAGCATAAGTGTTGCCACCAGTGTGCTGGGCCGAGCGTTGAGTGGATGGAGCCTTTTCTGCCTGTCCCCAAAACAGAACCCTTACCCTACTTAGTACACTTCCCACTGGGGGCCACATTTGAAAGACAGCTTACTTCACAGAGTACAGGGGTGTCATTTGGGGCGCACGACACACGCCACCGTCATCTCGAAAGAACAGTATGTACGAGCGTCAGAGAGCCACCACACACTCCCGCTGACCGGGCTACGGGCACTACACTCTGCGTGAGGAAATATGAAATAAATAACACCCTGAAATGGAACAAAATCCGGCGCTGTGTTGAACTGTCCAACGAGATGGCAGGTGTGTGGTCTCTGTTGTGAAACGTAGTTCTAATAATAAAGCACCTGCCTGCCTGAACCGGACTCCGGTGCCTGGTTTTGCTCCTCTCTACCTGACAGCACCTGTCCTCTCCATGTGGGGCCATTACCTTCTGCCCTAATAACCGCAGAAGGGCAGCGAGCCCCGAGCCATCATGTATGTTTCTGCTATTTGTCACTGCACTAGTCAAGGAAGAGACATTTAGAGATGTCATGGCATTTGGAGATTTCATGTTCTTAGGGTATACTGTTTTGGCCCAGAGAGAAATGGTGTGCATGGTTCAAAAAGGCCATGACGGTTGTTTGAGTCATGCAGATGACGGCAACGAATATCGAGACAAAAAGCGGTTTCATTGGTGTAGCAGTGCCTTGAAAGTCCTATTGAAGACGTCCATTCAGACGTCCTCACACCCACCAGTCATTTACCTCACACCCACCAGGCATTTACCTCACACCCACCGTCATTTACTTCACACCCACCAGGCTTTTACCTCACACCCACCAGGCTTTCACCTCACACCCACCAGGCTTTTACCTCACACCCACCAGGCTTTTACCTCACATTTACCTCACACCCACCAGGCTTTTACCTCACATTTACCTCACACCCACCAGGCTTTTACCTCACACCCACCAGGCTTTTACCTCACATTTACCTCACACCCACCAGGCTTTTACCTCACACCCACCAGGCTTTTACCTCACATTTTCCTCACACCCACCAGGCTTTTCTTCACACCCACCAGGCTTTTACCTCTCACCCACCAGGCTTTTAATTCACACCAACCAGGCTTTTACCTCACACCCACCAGACATTTACCTCACACCCACCAGGCATTTACCTCACACGCACCAGACTTTTACCTCACACCCACCAGTCTTTTACCTCTCACCCACCAGGCTTTTACCTCACACCCACCAGGCTTTTACCTCACACCCACCAGGCTTTTACCTCACACCCACCAGGTTTTTACCTCACACCCACCAGGCTTTTACCTCACACCTCATTAATGACTGTCAATATTTCTCTTAAAAATAGATCACAGTGCAGCAAAATGTCCTTTCATTCTAGAAGCTTCCTCTCATTACAATTAACCAAATCCTACAAACTGTAAGAGGCAGAAGGTTTCAGTCTGGTTGTTCCCAGAGGAATTAATCATTCAAGTCATTAGACCCAGGCAGCCTCGGGGACACTGGGGGCTAAATAAAATGTAATCATTAATACAACCCTGTTGGCTAAATAATGCACTGTGTTTTACTAGAGCCTTACAATCTAAAGTAGCGCACTATACAGGAAGTAAAGCCCCGATTAGGGATGCAGGCGAACTGTTGCTTCCATGTAAACGCACAGAGACAAATCAACTCACCAATTGTTAACTTGTAGGATTGTCAGGCCTGTGTCCTGGGCCAACTGTTTCTTCTGCTCTTCTGAAGGGTATGGGTGCTATTGCAAACAGAAAAATACAAGAGAGAAAGAGAGAGAGTTAATATAAAGGAATGTACGAGCTAAATAACAAGAAAAACCAAGGGGTATTTTTGTTGGGCTGGCGCTAGCTTAAAAGCAAGGATGTGTAATGAGCGTGAACAAATGGAGGTGTGGTTCCAAAGACTCATTAAGGCAATATGAAATGGAGCATAATTAATGGTGTGTGTGTGTGTGTGCGTGTGTGAGCCAATTAGAGAGTTTAGCAGAGTGGAAAAACAGCTACATTAATTAGAGGTGCTACGGGTGCTTCACACACACACACACACACACACATACACGCACAATCTCCTGATACACCCTAGAGTAGACTGATCTGGGTGCCTTAGCAGTGGCTAGATCCAGATACCTGCCTGAGGCTCGACACTGTGTGTGTGTGTGTGTGTGTGTGTGTGTGTGTGTGTGTGTGTGTGTGTGTGTGTGTGTGTGTGTGTGTGTGTGTGTGTGTGTGTGTGTGTGTGAGTGTGTGCGTGTGCGTGTGTGTGTGTGTGTAGGTGTAGGTGTGTGTGTGTGCGTGTGTGTGTGTGTGTTGGACACTGACAGTATTTTCATTATTCTCGCTCTGTTCCTTAAACACAACGGACTCAAAATGTAATAAGAAAGATGCCAATGTAGTTGTTGGGCATTTAATTGGGGTTGGCGTTTTTATCTGGGCTGTAAGAAAAAAGATTTGTAAATTGTATATTTTGTTCCTAAAAAGTGTGTGTGTGTGTGTGTGTGTGTGTGTGGTTTGTGTGGGGCTTTCTCCTGATTGGAGCTTTGTGGTAAAAAGTCAGGCCTAATGGTGAAATACTTTTTGTGCTTCCTTCAAACAATCAGTTATTGCTCAAATATAATCCATGCCGAGTTATTATTCTAAGTTAACAGGTTTGGTAAGAATATTTACTACTGTCAGCAGCAAGCATGTCTACTAGGAAATATCGATCGCATTAAATGCTGCATACGACACTGTACTGTTAAAAAGATGATAACGAAGGTCGATAGAAAATATAAGAGATCAGCAGCTAAAGAAAAAAGAACGCTAGCCAACTAGGGACAGAACTTTTTGGGAGATTGCTCCCCTAACCATAATTTGAAGCTTAATAATATAAATAATAAAATCTTACAATCCCCACGCCAACATTGTTGCCGAGGTTACCTAGCTAGTTAGCTACCGACATAATTTGGTTTAGCCCGTGTCTGGCAATGAAAACAATAAATTATACAGTACATATTTATATTAATAGTCTTACGCCGATGGCTAACACTAGCATCAACAACAACCTGGGTAGTCTAGCTAATTATGTTCACACATTTGACAGCAACCCACATAGCAAACATGGTCTGGCTTGCAGTAGCTCTAACAGTGACTAAAGTAGCTAGATATTAGCTCATATTTAGTTACGAACGGTTCGATAACTTCATTGAATTGTTTGTTAAATCAAAACTCATCAGGAAAACAGGGAGGTAAAGTTTGTTTTATAATGGACATTCAGTGGGTATTAACCTTCTCTGGTCAATAGTTAAAAAGTGAAGCATTCCATGACTATGAAAATACACAGTGTTGGAAAATTATACAACATATATATCCTGAATCAGGGAAGGATAGACAAAAACTACAGCTTTTGGAATTTTGAAATTTGACATTTCAAAATGTCTACAAATATTACTAGAATCAATAGCTCCTATTGAAATTATGCAATACCTATGAAAAGTGCATATTCTGAATCAAGGAAAGGTTGGACTACAATACACAGAATTTAGTTGCTTCTACAGATGTGTCATGGCCATGAATGACTACAATCCACGTTTTGTATACAGGTGCTGGTCATATAATTATAATATCATCAAAAAAATCTGTAATTACATTCAAAAAGTGAATTGGATATTATATTCATTCATTACACACAGACTGATATATTTCAAAATGATTATTTCATTTAATTGTGATGATTAAAACTGACAACTAATGAAAAATATACATATACAGGTGCTGGTATATTTATTTATTTAAAAAAATGTAAAACACGGAATTCTGACTGCAATATAAAGAAAACAGTATTTCAATCAGACACACAGACAAGTCTGAAAACCTCATGTCTAATTTCTACTCATGGATCTAATCCAGAAATACCTACTCATTCTGAATTATAATCCTATTAGTGAAGCAGCTTTTAGGACCAAGTCTGGGCCTGAATGCGTAAACCTGGAATAAGGACCAAGTCTGGCCCTGAATGCGTAAACCTGGAATAAGGACCAAATCTGTCCCAGATTGCATAAACCTGGAATAAGGACCAAGTCTGGGCCTGACAATTTCTCCAACCCTGCAATCAAGCACTTAGGCTTGACTGGGTCCTGTTCAATAGATCAATAAATCAGCACTAGTCCACAGAAAACTAAAGCACATGAATCTATTCGAGGAGTTCAGATAACCCCGTCTTTATTTCCATATTTTTCTGAACAAATTCTTCCTATTTGACATAACCCTTCGATCTGACACAAGAAAGCTAAACTTGCATCTCAGCGTAAATCCAAAGGTTAAAGGTTAGCATCGTCAGATTTTGACCGGATTAGATCGGGGCCAATGTGGACCTCTGCTCAGAGGTTCTTACGTGGACTCAGATCTGCAGCCAGTACGCAGCCACTCCATGCTCAGACAAGGACTGTGCTTCTGCATGCTTAGACAGAACGAAACCCTGCCCTCCAGCAGAATGACTAACTGACGCCACCTGAGTGTGTCAAAGGGGACAGAGGACTTGAACAAAAACCAAGTGATGCAGATACCTTGGGGTGCTTTGTGCCAAGGCTTATCTTACAAACATCCAACCTAAATATGAGCCTATGTGGCTTACGTTTCCATTATCCAGAGCCATGGACTCCCCTTGCAAACTGAAATGAGTCATTAGAAAGTCACATGGTTGTGTCACAGTCCCCTGGGCGTACTCACGACAAACCCTGGATGTACAAAAATGCTCTCTAAAATCCTTTTTAAAGTTAATGTTGCTTGTCTTTTATTTTCATTTTATCAGGTAAACTCACTGAGAACAGATTCTCACTTACAATAAAAGACCTGGGGAGTAATTAGAGTTAACTGTCTGGCTCTGAAACGTAACAAATCGTAACTCTGTCGGCTCGTGATTCGATAAGTCAGATTCTCTAACCGCCAGGCTGACAGGATGTCCTCGCAGACATCCAAACAACTGGCACTAATTAAAAAGGAAAAATAATTTGTTTTAGCATCTAACTTCTCCAAAACAACTAACTCAACCTGCAAACAAATGGCTGAACTTCCAAAATGGGACTGTGCCTTCAGATGAAATATCAATAGCGCTTAGCAGGGAATCTGGAGCTCCTAACAGTCAACAAGCCCGTAACAACAGGCCTTTGTTGCCTTTTCTCTCCACTTACAATCCAGCCTGACCACTCAGAGGGGAACACTCCCATAGCCGTGCCTTTCAGCACCACGTTACCAGGAACGTAGTGAAGCATTGTCAGCCAGGCCGATCCAAGCAGACAGGTCTGAACACATCAAATGGGAAGGGGCCCTTTCTCTCCCAGACCTAGAAAGTGCTGGTTGGAGTCCAGTAAACACATGTGTGTGCATGTGTATTTGCACAGACACACACACACACATACATTCATCACCTGGGCATAGGCATGCCCACACACACACACACACACACACTACATTACACCTGGAGATAGTGCCTCACGGTGACCACTAAGTGGTGTCCACTAGGCTGTGAGTTGTGAGATGGCCGAGGTGATGACAGACCAGCTGAACCGGTCTCCAGCCAGCCAGCCAGCCAGTAAAGCAGGCAGACAGGCCAGTCGAGGCCGTAAACGGGAGCCCAAAGCCTCTGGCTGCATTCCACTGCTGCTGGCCCCAGAGCGGGAGCGCGACACTGTACCCCCCCCCTCCCCCCAGCCCTCAGAAAAAACGTGTCATATTAGGGACTACCTACTTTCTGACAATCTCATTAGTAAACGGTGGTAACAAAATACGATGCATCTCCCAGCTATGCGGGACAAGGCATGCTGGGAGGTTCCACACCTGCTGGTTTAAGGGGAGCTGTGGGCAAACAGGTGGGGAAGGGCTTGTGTAGCAAACAGGTGGGGAAGGGCTTGTGTAGCAAACAGATGGGGAGGGGCTTGTGTAGCAAACAGATGGGGAGGGGCTTGTGTAGCAAACAGGTGGGGAGGGGCTTGTGTAGCAAACAGATGGGGAGGGGCTTGTGTGGCAAACAGGTGGGGAGGGGCTTGTGTGGCAAACAGGTGGGGAGGGGCTTGTATAGCAAACAGGTGGGGAGGGGCTTGTGTAGCAAACAGATGGGGAGGGGCTTGTGTAGCAAACAGATGGGGAGGGGCTTGTGTAGCAAACAGATGGGGAGGGGCTTGTGTAGCAAACAGATGTGAAGGGACTTGTGTAGCAAATAGATGGGGAGGGGCTTGTGTAGCAAACAGGTGGGGAGGGGCTTGTGTAGCAAACAGATGGGGAGGGGCTTGTGTAGCAAACAGATGGGGAGGGGCTTGTGTAGCAAACAGGTGGGGAGGGGCTTGTGTGGCAAACAGGTGGGGAGGGGCTTGTGTAGCAAACAGGTGGGGAGGGGCTTGTGTAGCAAACAGATGGGGAGGGGCTTGTGTAGCAAACAGAAGGGGAGGGGCTTTTGTAGCAAACAGGTGGGGAGGGGCTTGTGTAGCAAACAGATGGGGAGGGGCTTGTGTAACAAACAGGTGGGGAGGCGCTTGAGTAGCAAACAGATGGGGAGGGGCTTGTGTAGCAAACAGATGGGGAGGGGCTTGTGTAGCAAACAGGTGGGGAGGGGCTTGTGTAGCAAACAGATGGGGAGGGGCTTGTGTAGCAAACAGGTGGGGAGGGGCTTGTGTGGCAAACAGGTGGGGAGGGGCTTGTGTGGCAAACAGGTGGGGAGGGGCTTGTGTAGCAAACCGATGGGGAGGGGCTTGTGTAACAAACATGTGGGGAGGGGCTTGTGTAACAAACAGGTGGGGAGGGGCTTGTTTAGCAAACATGTGGGGAGGGGCTTGTGTAACAAACAGATGGGGAGGGGCTTGTGTAGCAAACAGTTGGGGAGGGGCTTGTGTAACAAACAGGTGGGGAAGAGCTTGTGTAGCAAACAGGTGGGGAGGGGCTTGTGTAGCAAACAGATGGGGAGGGGCTTGTGTAGCAAACAGATGGGGAGGGGCTTGTGTAACAAACAGGTGGGGAAGAGCTTGTGTAGCAAACAGGTGGGGAGGGGCTTGTGTAGCAAACAGATGGGGAGGGGCTTGTGTGGTAAAGAGATGGAGAGGGGCTTGTGTAGCAAACACGTGGGCAGGGGCTTGTGTAACAAACAGGTGGGGAGGGGCTTGTGTAGCAAACATTTGGGGAGGGGCTTGTGTGGTAAACAGGTGGGGACGGGCTTGTGTAGAAAGCAGGTGGGCAGGGGCTTGTGTAACAAGCTCTTTGAGTTCACAAGTGAGCGATCAGCTGGGGCCAATTCAGGAGTTTAAGGAAGGTGATTATGTCATTTACTGGACCAGTAAACCTGTTAGATGGTTGTAATTACTGCTCATTTGAACGGAGGAGGAGCTTTGAGGGTGGCTGGTCAGCCACACCCCGAACCTGACACAGTTAAAGGACCTGCTGAAGGTTACAGGGACCAGCTGTGTAGGAGTGGGCAAATGTGCCTTACAAGAAAGCACACACCTATTACAGCAGAGTTTTCTATACATTATTCACCAACACTACAGTTTTAAATAGGTTTTGTAAGAATTAATCCCTGGAGAGATTTATAATAAAACATACATGTGGGACGGGATGATTCAACCACAAGATAAACGCTTAACTACATATTTCATTTCCAGCGTCTTGCAACTTATTTGACAATTTCACAGTTGTGAACTTCACTCAATATATGAATGTTTTGCCAAGTCTAAATGGAAGGATATACTCCAATGAAGGTAAAATGAAGGTAACAGATCATATCCAAGGAGGGTCTGAATAGTACTGAAAAGCAATCACATAAGAAACAGAAGTATTCCCGCACAAGCCTCAGTCCTCCCAATCCCAATGGTAGCACACATTTCGTTTCGGCTTACCCACGTATTAGTAAGATTAAGGTTTTTCTTGAATTAAATTAGAGTGAAATCAAATGAAATTAGTGTGAAATCAAAGTAAATCCTGTTGGTTGTGGTCCGATATACAGATGAACAGCTCAATGGAGATAATGTTTGCTTTTTTACCGGTCTGCTAACAACATATTGTTATTTACAACCACACCCTGGGAGCAATTAGGTTTAACCGCCTTCCTCAGAAACAAAACGTCTGGGCTAGGAGTTCTAGTTAGCCAACATTTGTTAACACAATCTTTAATATCTAGCGTGTGACGCACTGCTGGTTCACGCTGTCAAGTTGAAAAGCTAAAGAAGTGCTGAGTATCAAATACTGGACGCTTTATTAATGAGCTGCTAGTAATCAAAATATGTCTGACTTATTTGACTGTAAAATCTCTTAAACTAAATACCCTAACCTGTGTTCCCTTTTCCCAATCTCTGTGTGTGCTACCATCTGTAATATCTCTTAAACTAAATACCCTAACCTGTGTTCCCTTTTCCCAATCTCTCTGTGTGCTACCATCTGTAATATCTCCAAAACTAAATACCCTAACCTGTGTTCACTTTTCCCAATCTCTCTGTGTGCTACCATCTGTAATATCTCTAAAACTAAATACCCTAACCTGTGTTCACTTTTCCCAATCTCTCTGTGTGCTACCATCGGTAATATCTCTTAAACTAAATACCCTAACCTGTGTTCCCTTTTCCCAATCTCTCTGTGTGCTACCATCTGTAATATCTCCAAAACTAAATACCCTAACCTGTGTTCACTTTTCCCAATCTCTCTGTGTGCTACCATCTGTAATATCTCTTAAACTAAATACCCTAACCTGTGTTCACTTTTCCCAATCTCTCTGCCATCTACTTCCTTCTCCATCAGCCTCGTTCTCCTAACTTAAAGATCTGTCCTGGTCCAAACTATGGCCATTTACCTTGTCAGGGACAAAAAAAGACCTGGCCTGTGATGTATGTGACTGCACGCGGGATTTCTGGGGAGGTCAATAAAGCCGACCCCCACTGGGCGTTGAGTCCCGGGCCCCTGGCGGTCCCTGGGGGCCTGTCAGAAAGGTAATGGATGATGTTTTCACTGCGGGGTGAGGGACCCAGAGAAAGAGCAAAGGCTGTCCTCTGGCACAATGGGGCGCCAGCAGTGGATAAATGGACTCAGATGCCCAGCCGGGCTCCTAAAGAGACCTTGTTTGACTGCCCCCTTCCTTCTGCGCCTTCCTTTTTGAGTGTGTCTCAAAGGTCAACCACGTTAGTACATAGTGCACTCCTTTTGACCAGAGCCGGTTAGGCCTTAAGTGCACTAGGGTGCCACTGGGGAAGCCCCCTAGACAACTGACTTCAATCCTCGTCCTCTCATTAACCCCAAGTGATTCCTCAGAACTCAAATAACTCTGCATTGAAAACAAAGAGGGGCCCCAAAACTTGTTTTAAAACAGCGACAATAAGCGTTAAGATATTGAAGCCATCAAAAAAGGGCAGAATTCAGGTCACAAGCGAGAGGCTTTTTTTTTATTCGAACGACGTAGACGCAATTATATACCACGTACATGTTGTTGGTTCTTACATTGGGTGGCACCGATGGTTCTGAATGTTTGCTCGGACGGAAATACGGATTTACCAGGACTCAATTCAATTTACAAACATGAATATGGCTGGATTTGGTGATACTTGTGGTCTGCATGTGGTCAAGTCCAGTCTGGCCAGAGTAACTGCATGTTCCAGATCAAATGACATGAATGCAAGCCTGCATTATAAATGTGACTATGGGCAGATGACCAAGGAGGAGATTGGCACGTCATTGGCACATCATCGGCACAGCATTGGCACGTCATTAGCAGTCATTGGCACAGCATTGACACGTCATGGCACGTCATTGGCAGTCATTGGCAGTCATTGGCACGTCGTTGGCACGTCATTAGCAGTCATTGGCACATAATTGGCACATCATTGGCACAGGATGGCAATTACCTCCCAGGGTATAGAATGCTGTGTTACACGTCATGTGTTGCCATGGGTGACTGCCGCATCAACATGACCAATGACGAATGGGTCCAGATGACCAATGACGAATGGATCCAGATGACCAATGACGAATGGGTCCAGATGACCAATGACGAACGGGTTCAGATGACCAATGACGAACGGGTTCAGATGACCAATGACTAATGAGTTCAGATGACCAATGACTAATGGGTTCAGATGACCCGTCCAAACTTCGGTTGATCCTGGGGCTAGAAAGGACGAGGTCATTTCAGGGCCTTCTTCTAGAACGTTAGACAGGCTCCTATTTTTTCTGCTTAGGGGAGGCATTCCTCTTTTCCAAAGACAGGAAACCAATTCTGAGACCACATCGACTCATATGTTCAATCTGTTCAGTTCGCCAGTGCAGAGGTACACTCCTTCTGTTTTATCAAAGCATTCGGTTGCTTATAGGTGCAGTGCAACTAATTTCCCACCTGTTTCTGATCAGATTTCAATTGAAGCTGCTTCGGTTAGAACGCACATTATTATCCCAGCACATCTGTGAGCAAGAGGGTGGCAAATTAGCCACAAATTGCATTAACGGGGATAACGCCTCGCGGTTCTTTATTTATTTATTTTTACATGAAACACTTTGTAAAAAGACAAGGGGGGAAAATAAGTGAAAGAACCGGCGTGTTCTGCAGTGGTTTCTCTTTACGAGCCGTGGCTCTTGCTTCCAGCCTTGAATAAATACACGGTGCAACAAACAGGGGGGGAGGTTCTCACACCCACCCACCTCCTACCCCTATCGCTGTGGTAACGACCCGCAAATCCAAGCAGAACCTCCCACAATGCAGTGCATGGAAACAATCTGTACGCCTGGATTTTGTCCCATTAGCCTATCACTTAATTACCTTTTCATTAGGGCGCCCTGTGTGCAGAAAACCAGCAAGAGGCCCCAATCACACCCTATTTGCTACGTAGGTAAGATCTGATCAGAGAGCCGTGCTTAAAAGCAGTGCATTATCTAGGGAATAGTGTGCCATTTTTGTGATGACACCAGGGCCTACTAGGAGAGACGCTTTAGTTTACCACTCTTTATTTAATTAATAAAAAAATACAGTGTCTGTGTGAACTGAGAGGTAGAAGAAAAGAGGATGAACAGGACAGTGCCCCATGCACACACACACACACACACACACACACACACACACACACACACACACACACACACACACACAGTACACACACACACACACACAGTACACACACACACACACACACACACACAGTACACACACAGACATAAACACAGTACACACACACAGTACACACACACTTATACACACTTATACACACACACACACACACACATGCACACACACACACACACACAACCCAAAATAAATGAACACACTCTCCAGAGCACCTGGACTCATGTATGGTTCAGCCTATATCTCTCTTCTCTCTACCTGCTTTATCTATCTCTCCCTCAGCGCCCCAGGCTGCTCTGCCACTCCCAGGTTTAGTGGAAGGTCCTGGCAGCCACACTGACCCCCATAGAGACATCCACATATAGCCTCTCCTTGGAGGCTGGACAAGAACAAGTGGAAGGGATGCCTGCATAGCATGCTTGTCTAAGCATTTCCCTCAGAGTCTGGTGGTGGTCAGTTACAAAGGATCCTAGATACGACCAAGGAATTCTGTGTCTCCTTTTAACGTTTGACGGGACGAACGGCACAATGGACAATGGGAATACGGTCTTTCATTTATTCTAGTTCTTCTGGAAGACTTGAGTAGTAAAATAAGTCCAGCATAGTCGTCTTGTAGTGACGGACACGTGAATACGACAGATAAAACACACTAGAACCTCCTGCATGCATAGTCGTCGAGCAAGGATTCCCTTAAAAACCTGCCCGGCAACAGTGGAAATGTCTCCTCATTCACTGCGGCATGTCAAACTTGTCACAACGACCACAAACACCCGCGAAGAGGCTTTGAGGTAACGTGACGTACCAGAGGCGTGACCCATGTCAAAGGTCATGACCAGGAGCAGAGAAATGCCAGGCGGTGTCACCTGGATCTCAATGCTGCAGGCTCTTAAAAGGGCCGACTGGTGATTGGCTGCTCTAAAAAGGGCAGACTGGTGATTGGCTGCTCTAAAAAGGGCCGACTGGTGATTGGCTGCTCTAAAAAGGGCAGAGTGGTGATTGGCTGCTCTAAAAAGGGCCGAGTGGTGATTGGCTGCTCTAAAAAGGGCCGACTGGTGATTGGCTGCTCTAAAAAGGGCCAACTGGTGATTGGCTGCTCTAGAAAGGGCCGACTGGTGATTGGCTGCTCTAAATAGGGCCGATTGGTGATTGGCTGCTCTAAAAAGGGCCGACTGGTGATTGGCTGCTCTAAATAAGGCCGAGAGATGATTGGCTGCTCTAAAAAGGGCAGAGTGGTTATTGGCTGCTCCAAAAAGGGCAGAGTGGTGATTGGCTGCTCTAAAATGGGCCGAGTGGTGATTGGCTGCTCTAAAAAGGGCCGAGTGCTGATTGGCTGCTCTAGAAAGGGCCGAGTGCTGATTGGCTGCTTCGCTCACCGTCAAGTGCTGAAAGAGCCACGCCCTCATGATGTTGGTGGCCACTTTGGGGAAGATTCCCCGTTTCTTGTTGTGTCGATCCCTCCTCTCCTTGTCTGGGTCGTCGTCATCCCCTGTGCTGGGGGACGCTGCCCCATTGTCCAGGCAGTCACCTGTCCAAACAAATGGAACAGTCAAAGTGGGCGGGTTGGGAGGGGTGCTGGGGACATATCGGCACAGTCTGGAACAATTGGACAGAACTGCTTGTCTAGCATTAGACGTGCTAACGCAGGGAGTAACACTGGGAACCATTCTGATCTGCTTGCCATTCTGTTTTTAAAGTATTTGCTAGCTTAATGTGCTGAGTTAAAATAAATTGTTTTTAAATGTAGAACCAGAAAATGTTCCGCTGCTGCCCTCGGAAAAAACAGAACAGAAACTGTTCAAAACTTTTTTTACACAGCTTCATCAAAACAACTGTTATAAAATGATTGATCCAACTACGAGGTTGTTGTGAACATCATCCACATCTTCCTCCAAGAATCAGATTTGCATTTAAAAAACAAATAGTACTGACTAATAGAGTCTTCAGAACTACATACGAAACACTTCTACTGTAAACAAATAGTACTGACTAATAGAGTCTTCAGAACTACATACGAAACACTTCTACTGTAAACATAATAGCACTGACTAATAGAGTCTTCAGAACTACATACAAAACACTTCTACTGTAAACATAATAGCACTGACTAATAGAGTCTTCAGAACTACATACAAAACACTTCTACTGTAAACATAATAGCACTGACTAATAGAGTCTTCAGAACTACATACGAAACACTTCTACTGTAAACAAATAGTACTGACTAATAGAGTCTTCAGAACTACATACGAAACACTTCTACTGTAAACATAATAGCACTGACTAATAGAGTCTTCAGAACTACATACGAAACACTTCTACTGTAAACATAATAGCACTGACTAATAGAGTCTTCAGAACTACATACAAAACACTTCTACTGTAAACATAATAGCACTGACTAATAGAGTCTAAAGAACTGCCTACAAAACTACTGTAAACACACAGTGACACACTGACCCCAGTGAAGGACATAAGAAATGTTAAGTCTTTCTGGTGAAGAACAAAACAAACATCATGTGTGTGATGTTGTTCACCAGAATGACTCATGAACATACATCACAGATAGCTCAGAGATTGAGCACTCTGACAACCACAACCCCCGTACTAAATTTCCTAAAATCCATGCATCTCTGAGATATCACACACCCATGGTCCCTCAAGCGGCATGACTCCCGATAATGTGTCCTAGTTTAGACCAGGTTCCTAGTGCTTCACTCTATTAGAGTCGGGGTGCCATTTGGAACACCAGCCGAGTGCGACGTAATAACCAGTTTGTTCCGCCTTTTAGCCGTTGACGTTTTTCTTTTATGTTTACATGGCTCCCATCTGGTGGAGAGAGACCCTGGCTTCATATCCCAAGGTGTCTCCATGAAAGTGAACACTTTGATCCAGCCTAGTCCACAGTCTGTATGTGTCGTGTTGCCAACTCCCAGCAGAGGCTTTGCTAAAGATGAAGTAGGGGAAATTAACCTGGACGCAGACAATGGGAGCTGACACAACAGCACAGCTAGATAAGAGACAGGGCTACCTTTTGAGACAATGTTATATACAGTTGATTTTTGGCAAAGACTCTAAGCGCTCACTGCTAAACTCCCATCCACCAAATGAACGTCTCAATCACAGGCCATATTTGTGTTGAGAGACAGAGAAACGTCTCTTCTGCCATTTGGATAATAATCTAATAATATTAAAATGGTTAATATCGTGATAATGGACGAGTTTTGTGACTGTGGTACAAAATGAAGGAATTTCAGCCTGGAAGGAGGTGGTAGATTTGGCCGAGTGCATGATATCACAAGGCTGATTTGATTATAATCCACCAATGACTGCTCAGCTGGGTAAGGAGGTGGAATAGGGACCATCCAATCACCCATCGGGCTGGTGGTCATACTTATCTTCCCATTGGTGCCTAATCCCACACACACACACACACACACACACACACAATATTCGTTATACGAGCCAAAGGAAGCTCAGGGAATAAAATGATTAGGATTTATTACATAGGAAGTGACGATTGAAAAAATATATATTTAACAGACTGCACAGGGACCTTCCCGGCATATGGCAGCAACTAGCGGACACATTACTATAATACAGAGGTGACTTCACTCCACTACAGTAGCTTGGAGGTTGATTTCACTCTGTCTTCGCCTGTGTTTGCCTGCTTTTACCACAGATGCCAAAACTGAGATTCTATGGAGACCCATGAGAGTCTGAAAGGGTGGAAATAATCATAAAAATGATGCTCAGGTCCATAAACAAGCTCTTGGCGTCATTAGGGGGCTGCTAGCGGGGTCCCACCGACTGATTTACGCACGACACAGAGCCCTGTCGCTCTGTAGCAGCGCTCTGTAGCAGCGCTCTGTAGCAGCGCTCTGTAGCAATGCTCTGTATTAGCGCTCTGTATTAGCACTCTGTAGCGGCACTCTGTATTAGCGCTCTGTATTAGCGCTCTGTATTAGCGCTCTGTATTAGCGCTCTGTAGCAGCACTCTGTATTAGCGCTCTGTTTTAGCGCTCTGTATTAGCGCTCTGTATTAGCGCTCTGTAGCAGCACTCTGTATTAGCGCTCTGTTTTAGCGCTCTGTATTAGCGCTCTGTAGCAGCACACTGTATTAGCGCTCTGTAGCAGCGCTCTGTATTAGCGCTCTGTATCAGCACTCTGTATTAGCGCTCTGTATTAGCGCTCTATATTAGCGCTCTGTAGCGGTGCTATGTAGCAATGGGGGGGGTGGGGGGTGAACGCGATGAGGTGAAACAGGCAGATCTGTAAAAACTGGTGACTGTGCAGGAAGCCTTTCCGGTCTGCGTTAGACACAGATGAACACTCATCGAGGAGCTCAGCAGCAGTTAACCGGCATTGACTGTTCGCGCCGGCAAAAACAGGAGGATTTACCGGCCTAGCGTACTCCTCCTCTCGCTTTTATTCACTTTGACCGTGTTCTGCTTTCACCCATTCTTCCTGTACCGTTACTGACTCCGTTTCCTTGTCCTCCATCTAAGAGGCCCAAAAATCTCTGTTCCGAACGTTATAAGTCAAGCTGTCAGCCCTCTGTGCTCGGAGCAGCTGCTGGCTTGCTCCATTGCTGAACTTTTTAAAAGTGTTTGCACAAAATGTTATTGGCCATGGTCTGGTGCAAGGGGCCTGGGAGGAGACAAGATATTTTCATTTTGCACGCCGCTTCCACCACGGGACATTTGCTGCAAGGCGTACTTCCGTATAGAAGTTGTTTAAGTCACATTAGCCAATCCAAGAGGTTGGAGAGAACGGCCTCTCTGCTCATGTCAGGCTCAAGAAATCTTTACGGACCATGAACAAGGTAAAATGAAGGTAAATTGACTGGTTTTCTAAGAGGTCGTGTCTCTTAATAGCTCAAATGATTAATCGTTTTTTTACCAAACTGCAGACATCCCGATGCAAATAGACTGTCTGGCTGAAACTGTTCTTCCCGGGACAATAATTTCACGTCCTTTTATGCTTGCTTTTTCCTGCACTTTCCCTTGCCAGTGGTAAACATTTATTAAATATTAGAAATTGCATGGTATGTGTCAGGTCTTTTTCTCAAAATGTCCTGAGAACCTCTCCCAACCTGATAACCGTCTTCGCCAACAGGAGCTGATCTCTGCACGACACGTCCCTGAAGGAGGCCACAATTCCCCAAACCTCCAGAGAGGAAATAAAAAGGGCATTAGTAGTGTTTGTGTTGTGGGCCTTTTGTTCCAGCCGGTGTCTGCCTGTGTTTGTGTTTGGGAGTTAGCCCTGAAGCCGCCCGCCCGTAGCGGCGCTAAACTGCAAATGTATGCAGGAGATAACAAAACCCAGAGCGCCTGTTGCATTTGGCACACAAAACGCACTCTGCAAATGGCCCTGGTAATAGGTGATACACATCTGACTGCAACTACTGATACAGTGAGGTCCACCAACAGAGAGCTCGGCTCATACACGGCCAATCAGAGAGGAGAGAGTGAGGTCATGTGATACAGTGAGGTCCACCAACCGAGAGCTCTGCTCATGGACAGCCAATCAGAGAGGAGAGAGAGAGGTCATGTGATACAGTGAGGTCCACCAACAGAGAGCTCGGCTCATACACGGCCAATCAGAGAGGAGAGAGAGAGGTCATGTGATACAGTGAGGTCCACCAACCGAGAGCTCGGGTCATAGACGGCCAATCAGAGAGGAGAGAGTGAGGTCATGTGATACAGTGAGGTCCACCAACCGAGAGCTCTGCTCATAGACGGCCAATCAGAGAGGAGAGAGAGAGGTCATGTGATACAGTGAGGTCCACCAACCGAGAGCTCGGCTCATACACGGCCAATCAGAGAGGAGAGAGAGAGTGAGGTCATGTGATACAGTGAGGTCCACCAACCGAGAGCTCGGGTCATAGACGGCCAATCAGAGAGGAGAGAGTGAGGTCATGTGATACAGTGAGGTCCACCAACTGAGAGCTCTGCTCATAGACGGCCAATCAGAGAGGAGAGAGAGAGGTCATGTGATACAGTGAGGTCCACCAACCGAGAGCTCGGGTCATAGACGGCCAATCAGAGAGGAGAGAGAGAGGTCATGTGATACAGTGAGGTCCACCAACCGAGAGCTCGGCTCATAGACGGCCAATCAGAGTTGAGGGAGAGGTCATCTTCTTCTGCTAGGAGCGAGCAAAACATTTATAGTGTGTGCTGGGTTTGGTGTGTGTGTGTGTGTGTGTGTGTGTGTGTGTGTGTGTGTGTGTGTGTGTGTGTGTGTGTGTGTGTGTGTGTGTGTGTGTGTGTGTGTGTGTGTGTGTGTGTGTGTGTGTGTGTGTGTGTGTGTGTGTGCGTGCACATATACAGCCCTCTATTATTTTTCTTTCCCCATGTCCAAATAAAAGAGGAGCAGAGGCTGCTATATAAATCGTCGCTCAGTCGATCTAGAACATAATGCGCTCTTTCTTTGAGCTTGGCTTTTACTTCTCTCTCTAATCATTCACTCTCTCTTTCTCTGTGCTGTCTCTCTCTCTCTCTAATCTTTCACTCTCTCTTTCTCTCTGCTGTCTCTCTGTCTCACTCTCTCTAATCATTCACTCTCTCTTTCTCTGTGCTGTCGCTCTGTCTCTCTAATCTTTCACTCTCTATTTCTCTGTGCTGTCTCTCTGTCTCTCCAATCTTTCACTCTCTCTTTCTCTGTGCTGTCTCTCTGTCTCTCCAATCTTTCACTCTCTCTTTCTCTGTGATGTCTCTCTGTCTTTCTAATCTTTCACTCTCTCTTTCTCTGTGCTGTCTCTCCAATCTTTTACTCTCTCTTTCTCTGTGCTGTCTCTCTGTCTCTCCAATCTTTCACTCTCTCTTTCTCTGTGCTGTCTCTCTGTCTCTCCAATCTTTCACTCTCTCTTTCTCTGTGCTGTCTCTCTGTCTCTCCAATCTTTCACTCTCTCTTTCTCTGTGCTGTCGCTCTGTCTCTCCAATCTTTCACTCTCTCTTTCTCTGTGCTGTCTCTCTGTCACTCTAATCTTTCACTCTCTATTTCTCTGTGCTGTCTCTCTGTCTCTCCAATCTTTCACTCTCTCTTTCTCTGTGCTGTCTCTCTGTCTCTCCAATCTTTCACTCTCTCTTTCTCTGTGCTGTCTCTCTGTCTCTCTAATCTTTCACTCTCTCTTTCTCTGTGCTGTCTCTCCAATCTTTCACTCTCTCTTTCTCTGTGCTGTCTCTCTGTCTCTCCAATCTTTCACTCTCTCTTTCTCTGTGCTGTCTCTCTGTCTCTCCAATCTTTCACTCTCTCTTTCTCTGTGCTGTCTCTCTGTCTCTCCAATCTTTCACTCTCTCTTTCTCTGCGCTGTCTCTCCAATCTTTCACT